>OX359280.1:33139979-33549031 GCA_947179155.2 Hedera helix | reverse complement strand
CGCTCAACAGCGTCAGTGGCCCATCCTTAAGCCAATGGGCAGGTTGAAGTCATAAATAGGACTTTACTAAACGGAATTAAAAGGAGGCTTGATGATGCTAAGGGTAGATGGCCCGAGGTGTTAGGGTTTCGACACAGTAAAAGCAGCGGAATTTAAAATTTTTTCCGAAACCCTAAGACAGGATCCAAGCGAAAACAGATTAATCAGAGGTTTAGATTATTTTACCGATTATCTGAGATGGACAGGAGACGATGGAATTCTAGAACGGCTTCGAATCTTCAACGCAATCCAGCGACTGCGTCTCTACGGTATCCACACGAACGCTCCGCGAACCGTCACACGATCTGCAGCGAAAGGGATCTGCGGTACTAGCCACCAAGATCAGAATTTCTGAACTATTTTTCTCTCTAGCCTCTTTCTGAAAGCAGCTAGGGTTTTTAGTTTTTTCCTTACGTGATTTTAGACTACTGATATATCATATATATAGTAGTTAATAGGAATTAACCAAAACCTAATTTAATTAGAAAAATAAAATTCGAATTTATATATATATTATATTTTAATTAAGTCTTACTTAATTAATATACATATATACAAATTATCCTATTAATTTAAATTCGTAATTTTAAATACTATCAATCATATTGATATATTTAAAATACTTACAATTTAAATTAATTCCCTTTTAAATACGTTCTAAGTGTGTGACCCAATAGGTTATTAATATGTTGACAATAATTTTAAAATCATATTATAAAATTATAAACAGCGAGCGGCATTTAGTAATGCATCACTGCTACTCAAATAATAATAAGATCGGTGATTCGATACAACCTTTTCGTGACCAATGTTTCAAAGTAATTTAATCCTTTTAACCTTGACATCCTAGATTAAACTCGAGACATGGAAAGTGTCATACTCTTCATAATTTAATCTGAGTTTTCTTGATCAATGAGTAGACTATATGAAACAAATCACTATTTGAGCATGGCCATGCATTTCATAGTCTTACTCAATCAAGAGGCCTGTGGATATCACCCCTACTATATAGGAGGGTTAAATTCCATCTAGATCACTCATGTTCTTCACGCGATTCATGATGTACCCAATAATCACCTTTATTGTTCACCCTATTAAAGGTGACATTTGATGATATCAAAGTACACAAATTCTCGTGTAATAATATAGTGACTTCAGGTCGAAGGATCATTACATTATTGTCACTATGAGAATTTCTTATGACACTTTGCATAATGTTCCATGTAGAATTCTCATGGTGGGTCTGTCCAGTACATTGTTCTCTAACATGTACCTATGCATTGACTCAAATATCACATATATTTATGACCAATGAGATTTGGCCATCAGTCAATCCACATACTAGTCTCAATGCATCATTGTTGTCCTATTAACAATGATACTTGACTAGGGACGTTTAAGAGCAGTGATACTAATTGTAATTATATAATCTCATGTTCAAGTCACATACTTGAAGCTATATAATTCGTATCACTATTCTAAGGACTTTTATTATGCTAACATTTATATAACGCAGTAAATGAAATCATAATAAAATAATCCATTTATGCAATCAAATATAATATCAAAAATTGTTAAGCAATTATATCAAATAATTAGCCTCTAGGGCATCAACTCTAACACGAGGAGCTTCCTAGTGTTTTGTGGGCTTATTGAACGACTCCTAGGTTAACAACAGGTGATTCTCCTTTTCGGCTGGCGTACGGGACTAAAGCTTTAATTCTAGTAAAGATCGGGTCTCCATCTTTTTGGGTGGTAAATTTTAATGAACTGTATAATGATCAGAGACTTCGACTTAATCTCAATTTAGTGGATGAGGTTCGGGATACTGCAGTGATGAAATTAGCAGTTTACCAGCAGAAGATAGCAAAGCATTACAATCAAAGGGTTAAACAAAGACGTTTCGAGGTAGGGAATTTGGTACTTCGGGAAGCTAAGGCGTCTACTCCTTTGAATACTGGCAAGTTGACGCCAAATTGGGAAAGACCCAATAAGGTTATTGAAGTTATAAAGCCTGGAACATACTGACTTCGAGATATGTTAGTTCGAATTTAAAGAACTTTTGGCATGCAACTAGATTAAGGAGATATTTTCAGTAGTTAAGGATGGTCACTTTTATTTATTTGTACTTAATAGGATTCTGTTAATATTTGAAAGCAACATTAATAAATTGCGAATTTTTTCATTAAAGATGAGTCGATTTACATTTTAAAGAAAGAAAAAGTTATATTTAAGCATCGGGGGCGTCATTATCGGTATCAGAGAAGATGGAAGGGTCCACGACAGCTTTAGTTGTTTTTGTCACGACTGACTGGAAGCCTCGGCTAAACCGATCTATTATTTCTTCCAGCAATTCCAGAGAAGATCGGTATTCTTCCAATCTTTGTTGGCGAAGTTCAGGGATCCTAAGTCTGGCCTGTTCTCTCAAAGATCCGTTGGCTTTTTCTAGCTCGGAGATGGTGGATAAGGAGCTAGTCATAACACTTTATTGGCGTTTGACTTCGAATGTTAGGTGTTCGTCTTGTTTCTTCAACTCCTTGATTTCTTCAGATTGCTGTTGAGCTTGTTGCACTGTTTTTAAGTTCTATTGGAGTCGGGTAAGCTCATCGATTTTTTGCTGTTTCCCTTCAAGGATGATGTCGAATTGTTGTTGGAGGTTATCATTGGAGGTCTGAAGGCAAGTGTTGTCCTTGGCCAGCTGTTTTTTCTCCTTTTTGTGGCCTTATATTTGGCTTTCAGCCTTTTCATTCTAGCATCACTGTTGTTCGGCTTCGTTTCCCGACCAAGGAGACGGCTAAATGTCGCCAATGCCTGATAAGTTAGAGTTATCAGAAAAAAGAACAGGATTGCGGTGGCCAAGATGAGTTCCCAATCAGAATAGTCGTGGAAGGCTTCGTTGTCAGTCGAGAAATTGAAGCTGTTATAAGTAGAAAAGGGGATTGGGAGATTGACGTCATCTGAAAAGAAGGTTGGAGGTGTTCAGGATATTTCAGGAATATCTAATGGTTGTCTGGGAGGATGTCTGCTCGGGAATGGATTGGTTTCATGTTGTTGTTCAGGGGTTGGTTGTTTCTCGGGGGTTTACAGCTTAGGTTGTTCGGAAGTTGATTGATTGAGTTGCTGGGGAGTTAGTTGTTCGAGCGTTAGTTGTTTAGGTGGTTCGGGAGTTGGTTATTCGAGTTGATTTGAGATTGTTTGTTCAGGCTTTTGTGAAAGGGGTTTGGGTGAGTCTGATTGGGGTTTGGGAGAATGAAAGGTTTTCGGCTTTTTAGCCTTCATGTGTTTCTTGAGCTCGGAGTCCGATATTTCGAAGACACTCGTTTTCCTTACAATTATTTCAGGGCCTTTTCCTTTTGAGGTTTCTGGAGGAGGGATGGCCAAAGATGATGTCATTTGATTCAGAGGGGTCAGGTTTGTGGTCTTGGGAGCAGGCCCCATGAAGGGTAGGGTTTGTTCGATTACTAGAGTAGAGGTATGGTTTTTTGGAGTTGGTTAGGAAGAGTGAATTGAAATCTCTTCCAAGGTTGTTGAGGAGGAAGAAGCTCTCGGTTTTTGGATTACGGGTTCGGCGGGTGGTTCGGATTCTGCTGAGGAGGTTGGCGAAGGTATAAAGATGGGACCATCTTGCGGTTGTCTTTGTATGGCCAGGGGTTGACCAACTAGCTTGTGTTTCTTCCCCTTTGTTCGGTTTTATATATTTGACATGAATAATCTAATTCCAGTCCATTTTCTTTACTTATAATTATTAATAGATTTCCCAATAATTCTTTTCACAAGTTCTCTGACTTTATATTATTGCCTTCATCCTAGATCAGATTGTTAAAATTTTGCTTATAGTAGGTGTAGACTTTATCATATCTCCGGTAGATTGCCTTTTTTTTCAACCTTTTTCGAAAAAGAAGAATTAGTGACGTTAATCACATAATGTTTGAATTCAGCAGAACCAGATTTTAGTTTATGAGCTCTGTGGCCGACAAAAATACATTCTTCAAACTGCAATAAGATCTTTCTTGACATAGTTGCATACTATAGAACAAAAACAAAAAAAGCTGTTGTAAAAAACACAACAACTTACCTACATTAACATGAAATGTAAAACAAGGACAGAACAACATTAAAACAAGAACATAGCTAGGATAACAAGAGTAAGACAGTGAAACCCGAATCACCTATTATAGAATTCGATCTGTGATGTTTGCCATGACAAACCTCGCCTGCTTGAGCAAACTGATACTTTTGTTCAGTCGTCTCCTCTTTGTAGCAACAGAAGGCGACTCTTCCAGCAATCGCTCAATGCCACCACCTTGTGGACCCATAACCTCATTTGTTACCTCCATTTCCATTTCCACATCCACCAACCTATGTATAGACAGCAGCAACTGCAGAGCAATACAGTCAACCATCCTTTTAAGAACGATTTTCCAGTAAGCAGTGATTCACATCTTCAAGTCAAATGCTTCATCTCTAATACCTGGATAAGCCCGCAAATGCCCAACTTCAATCTCCCCCAAACCCTCAATATTCAATTTTCTAGACCTAGTATCACTCAATATCTCCTCTAGGGCACCATGGCTTTCCATAAGCTTACTCCATACTGTCACGTACTGAGGGTCACAAGTATAGCAAACAAGCTTCTCCATTTCCATAATCTCCATCACTCGATCTGTGGACCTTTCTTTCATCTTTGAAACTAGATTTTGGGCTGCCCTTCTTGTAGACAATTTCAGTTGTGGATAATTCTCAGAATGATGCATCAGAACTTCAACTACTATCGTTTCAACGTAATCCCATACTTTAGTAACAAAGCTAATGGGCATTTCTGATATTGCCTTAATCTTACCCTGCATGAGTGTATGGAAGGCAGGACGAGGAAGCAAATTTGGTAGCTCAATACCTTTAGTTTCCTTTAACACAATTATCTCCTCCAATAGAAAATTGTCAGAAAAAATATTTCCAGAACCATTTTTAAGTTCTTCAGAGAATACCTCGAGCATTTGAGCCAAACGAGCAGTGCAATGCATGTTCTTGTCATCAGAGTATTCATCAAACTCGCCCCTCACGAGTAGTTTCATCAAAGACCCCTTAGACAATCCCACAATCCTCATGAAAGCAGTCAATGCTTCTGGAACAGAATTCAGTTTCTGGGGCATCTTATTGAGCTCCAAAACATTAGCATTCAACTTGTCATTGATTTTCTTTACAATCTCAGGCAAGCATTTGGATATAATGGTAGCTTGAATTTGCACAAGTTTTTGAGCCAAAACAGGAACACTAACCATAGATTTATCAATCTTGGAGAGCAGTGGATCAGATTCAAAAAGCCTCATTTCCTCCATCCTTGCTGCTTCATAAGATTCCTCACCAATCCGGTTCCTCACGCAGACATATCCAAGGCCTATACCCACATCATCGGCCATGACCTTTTCACACAAACCCTCAGGAGCTTTATCACATTTCGTAACAACGGCCAGAGTCCTCTTCCCTGTCTTGTCCACACGCTGAGACATCTAAATGGACTCACAAGTAGGAAAATCAACAGTTGCTGATAGAACATTCAATATAATACTTTCCTCTGGCTTTATATATTCCATTATAATTTCAGAAATTTGCTCATATATATCTTCCGGCTGCCCATGAATTGGAACTCTTGTGATTCCAGGCAAATCAACCATAGTTAGATCAGGAACACCATTTTTTTTCACTGACAAAGTTAAAGGGGTATGAGATATTCCCTTATCATGGCCTGCAATCTCATTAGTGGCCACATTTATAGCTTCTGCTATGTGGGTTTCATCAGTAGAAACCATTTTCCCAAGATACTCCAACTGAAGCTCTGGCTGAGGATTTGGGTGGTGCTGCAGTTTCATTATGAGTGGCACCCGGGTACAAATACCCATGCCTCGGGGCAAGCTGATTCCTGCAAGAGATTCAAGAACACTAGACTTCCCAGATGACTGATCTCCAACAACAACAATGGTTGGGAGTTGAATCCCTTCTTGCATAACCTTCAGATTCCGGAGCTTATCAATAGCATTAAGAAGCGGGCGAATTTTGTCATTGTAAGATGACGCAAGTGGTGCATGACAAGCAAGAGGAAGAGCTGATTCATCATCAGCAATTACAAAAACAAGGGCACTAGAGTTTTCTTCTTTATCAGAATATGCCATGATCTGCTTAAGTTTACTGTTAGCTTGCTTCTTCTTTTTTTGTCTTGATTTTGAATAGCTATTATCAGTGCCCACACATATTTATATGCAGAATAAAGTCGGCGAAGTCATAAAAAAGTGCAAATATCTGTATTTTTTTATTAAAAAAAATTCATTTTTTTATTATTCTTCAGGAAATGTAGGATAATGTTGCTCATTGGAATAATTTGTACGAATTAGTGGTCAAAACCACAGATTATTTGGCCTAGAATATTACAATTGCTATTCTGCTGGGCGTTTTTTTGTTTTGCTTTATGGTGGACAAAAAAGCTTGAAGTTACTTCCACTTTTACTTTAGTTGTTGTTGCTGTAATGTTCTTGAGTCTTTGTTACATAGTACTCCAAACCCCACAAGAAAATGGTTAAAGATTATATTTTAGGAGGAAAAAAATAACATAGTACATGTAGGAGGAAAAAGATTCCATTCTTTTCCTTTTTCTTAGATAAAGAGTTTGAAGCATTTTTCTTGTTACTCAAGGTTCTTTTTGTTCTTGGTGAAGTTATAGTGAAGTAATGGCTTTGTGACAAGATTCATCAGTCATCCCTGGATCTGTACCCTTGTTCAAGTTATTCATTTCATTCGTTTCAAGGCAAGGATTTGAACTTGTTACTGCAGGTAATTTTTCGTTGGCCTTTTGTATGTGGTTTATCGTCAATTTTTGGGGAACTTTATGTATTAGAAATCAATAACTATATATAATAAGCCAACAGACTATCTAACTTTTAATTGAATTAAGTTACTTTGATTTGTTGAGTTGACTCAAATTAAATTAATAAATTATTACTCATTGAACTTGCATTAAGGAATTATTCATTAGGCTTTCATTTTCCATTCCGTTCACTTCCCCTCCCACTACCATATTCTTTCTCTTCTTCTCCCCTTTCTTATTAGGTAGCAAAACTCAAACTCAAAAGTCTAATATCTTTCAATTTCATTTGTATATATCTTCTCAACTTTAATAGTATACATTGAATAAAAGATATATAATCATTCTCACTTTTAAATTCATGCAAGTGCATAAACATATATGTACTTCTTCACTCTCCTTGAGTCCTTTCTTTTGGTACAACTAATTCGGCATTGCGACGTAGTTATAGTCTATAGGATTGACAAAAATGTGTCTAAAATTTTGAGAATTGATAGAGGCTTGATAGGATCGAGCACAAGCAGAATGTTTTTGAAAACTAACCCACAGATTGCAAGCTTGTTAGGAAACAAATATCTAAAAATATGAAGTTTGATTTGAATTTGAAGGGGAAGAAGGGGTTGATTACCTTAAAGATATGTCTGGCTGCTAAACAGTAGTCGAGAAAAGAATCCAACTTGACACTTGCAAAATTTAAGCATACTCTACGTATATGATTTACTTTTTAAAACTTAAACATGCATGTTAGTTTAAACTTGAGCAATTGAAACTTGAAAAATATATGAAGTTGCATATCGACAGTAGGTGGTGGTGGTGTGCTCTACTTTTATCGTGTGTTAGTATCATTGAAGTAATGGGACACCTAACCATTTTACTTGGAAAGCAAACATATAACAAGAGCTAACACTAGTTATTACAAGTGACGGGAATTGATAGGCCTAAGCAGCTCTAACCTTGACATTTAACATGCATTTGTTTCGTTTCAAGATATTTAAAAACAACCAAATAAGTTGAGTAACGCACTAGATTTAAATATTAAATCTCATTCTTTACTTGTGAATGCGGCAACACCGGCTCCTCACATATTTTTGTGTCGAAACATCCAACTCAAAATAAATAAATAAATAAAGCTGTAGGTTGAAGTCACCCTAGAGGTTCACATATGGTGTGCAAGACTTGACTAGGTAAACCATTTCTCTAGAAATTATTTCACACCTGCTCCCAAAATTTACCAAACCACTTAATCAATACATATGACAAATAAAACTTTGGGCAAGCTGCCACTTCGGATCTAAACAATAGCGTTGAGCAACAAATACAGGCAATGGGGAAACAGAGGCCCTCTCTTCTTCATCATGCAGTCATATCTTGTTTTCTCTTTAACTAGAATAGTATTACACTGATCAAAAAATCAACAAAACAAACATTTGATTTCTTTCTTAACAAAAGTTGTATTCCAATTGTTCTACAACAAAGATTGTGGACTAACAGTTCAACAGAAAATTAATCCATTGGAGATTGCGCTTGATTAATCTTTTGTGGAGGTCATTTGGCTCATTTCAACATTCTTGGGGTATATACCTTTTCGGCTGTAGAGGGACCTTGTTTTTGGGTTTCTTGTACTAACAACATAACAGGGAAATGAATTCGTATAGTTGTAAGTGTTTTTGTGTTCTCTAATATAAATTTCTTTGAGATTAGAAGCCTTCTTATCACGCATGAGTAGTCTACTACACATTGTATACATTAGGTATCTCATCTTCTCACTAAATATCTCCACAAATATATCAACAAAAGTAATATACAAGAGGAAACATTTCAAATCAAGAACCAGAGAAATCCAAATAATAATGACTTTCGAATCGCGAACAGATAATCCGTATAGTTAGTACCCCGGCAATATAAACTCACTCATTGTTGAAATATACCTGCTTCAAAGAAAATCTATACAGCCACAGAGGTGCTCATTACCGTAGCTTTTTCTTCTGAAGCCTCCCTTCTTAATGCCTCTACTTCCTCTGATTCAAAAAATAAATAAAGAAAAAAAACAATATAATAAAGTCTAAAACTAAATTTCCCTCCATTTTAATCTACAAAAGAAAGTAAATTACAGGATATTCTTTTGGAAATTTATGAAGGTCCGTATGGGCAAACATTGCTCCAGAGGAAAATATTTTGGAGAGATCTACCAATAATTCAAAACTGGAAAAAGATTAATCATCGTCATATATATAACTAATACGCATATCAAGAGGGAAAGCTTTCAATGAAACGCATACCAAATGCTTCCTTCTAGTCAACTAAGAAATCAAATCAGCATATTCATGTGCTTTTTAGAAGAGCTGTGAATGATTCATTTCCATCATTTGTGAAACTACTCTTATAAAATTGCAATGCATATTCAATACTAGACACAACATTGCCAATTTGAGGCTATATAAGTAGTACACGTGTATTGGTTCAAGAGGAATTTTTTTTTGATTACCACTATTGTTTGTCCTTAACCTGGAGTGCCATTGTGCCCCAGTCAACCTCTTCTAGCTGCGATCATACCTGCAATATATGTCCCACATCTTTTCAGCATCCTAGTAAATAGTCTGATCTAAAATAGAATAAAGATGAAAAATAATGATAATTTTATGGAAACAACAAGAAACTAAGAAGAAAACAACCCATTAAGTCTCACATATTCTCCCCATGTGATAAAGATAATCTGAGGACAATTAGAACAGATCATATAACAGCTCTATCTGCATTTAAATCACCAATAGAGGTCCATGAACCCCCAACAATTAAGCGTATAGACTATATACAATAACCTTTTTAAATAACCAAAAGAAAAGCAGTGGGAAAATCAAATGGCCAAGGAAACAAAAGGGACTCCTCAGTCCGCCAAAAGCATCATGTGCTCTAAGAAACACTTCAATTTCTCTACGAATAAACAATCAATTTTCATCAGTTTTCTTTTGGATAATCAATCAAGAATCACTAAATTAATCTTTGTAATTTGCTTTGAAATAATTTCTCCTTTTCGTGCTCAAAGATTGAAATGCAAACAAAAACATATTCACAGAACAAACTTAAAATGGGGACAGCCACTAGCCTCATTCAATAATAACAACTGTTTTCAAAAAAGAAATTATACTAGTATAATTCTTTTCATTTACGCCCATAAATTTTAAAATAAAACTCCCCAATAAAGAAACATTAAAGAACCCCCTCCTTAACTGAAAAAACTGAACAAGTTTCCAGTCTCATGCATCTAACCAAGATTGTATGTATGTCTCCAGCAGCTTGTTGTTAAGTTCCACTCTAACCTTCTGTAGCCACTCAGCAATGAAAGACATTCAAGCCTGATGACATTCACCTGTCTTCAGCAGTAATTTTTAGTTTCTTGAATATTTTCTACTCCATCAGCATTACAATTAGTTTCCAGCAAGAGTATACTAAAAGTAAAATTTCTAGGGGTATCTTCGAAAAACTATTTTTTTTTTAAAAATTCGCTGTTTTAGCTAATTTTGGAATGGAATGGAGGGAGTATAATTATTCTTCTGATTCAGGATGAAGCAATAATAATATTACATCATATATATGCAAGCAATTGCAAAATATGCTTTTGGAAACTATTTATGGAGGTAATATGGATAATCATAGCAACCTAGGAAAGTATCCAGGTAAGATCTAATAATACTTTTGATCAAAGAAAATGGAATGGAAAAAGATTATTCATGTTGAGTACTACACATCAAAAGGGAATAACTCAAGAAACACAAACAAGAATTCAATCAGCAACTTGGAGAATAAGTTATTTTTATTCAATCAATCTAGTTTAAAAAATAGTCTGATTTATCTTTCAACCACAAGGAACATAACAAAGGGACAATTCTTTCTGCCAACAGAACTATGTAAGGATAGCATTTAATTTTGCAATCTAATCTAACAAGGCAGACAGGTAATGGAACAATAATCAAAAAATTAATTTTAATGAACTTCATTATGAACCACTTACCGCGACCTCAGGCTGTTTTTCTAATTCCTGCTTTACATAATTGATCCCTGAAAACTCTGTTCCATGCTTAGACCAATAATGCTAATATACATGATCTTAGTAAATTGATCTTAGCCAAGACATCCCTCCAGTCCTTAAGCAAATTGATACTTTTGTTTAGTCTTCCCCTCTTTGTAGGAACAAAGGGTGACTCTTCCAGAAATCGCTCAATGCCAACACCTTGTGGACCCAAAACCTCATCCCCTATCTCCCTTCTCATTTCCTCGTTCACCAACCTCTTTATAGACGAGCAACTGCAGAGCAATGCAATCAACCAACCTTTTAACAACGATCTTCCAATTAGCTGTGAATCTCATTTTCATATCGAAAGATTCAGCTCTAATATTTGGATCGTCCCGTAGATGTGCAATTTCAATCTCCCCAAAGCCTTCAATAACCATCTTTGTTGGTTTTGAGGGATCTCCCATTATCTCCTTGAACAGATCATGGTTTTCCATAAACTTACTCCATACCGACATGTATCTGATCACAAATTTAGTCAGAAAGCTTCTCCATCTCCACAATCTCCATCACTCGATCTGTAGATTTCTCTTTCATCTTTGAAATCACATTTTCAGCTGCTCTTCTTGCAGAAGACTGCATCTGTGGATAATTTTCAAAATGATGCATCAGAATTGCAATTACCATCATTTCAATGTAATTCCAAACTTTAGCAACAAAGCTGATGGGCATTTTGCAACCCCTCAGGAGCTTTATCAGTTTTTGTAACAACAGCTAAAGTCCTCTCCCCTGTCTTGTCCACGCGCTGTGACATTTGAATGGACTCACAAGTAGGAAAATCAACATTTGCAGACAGAACATTCAGTATAATAATGTCCTCTTGTTTTATATGCTCCATTGTAATTCCAGAAATTTGCTCATAAATATTTTCTGGCTGCCCATGAACCAGAACTCTAGTGATTCCAGGCAAATCAATCATAGTTGGATCAGGAACACTATTTTTTTCACTAACAAAGTTAAAGGGGTATGAGATATTCCCTTACCATGGCCAGCAATCTCATCAGTGGCAAGATTTATAGCTTCTGCTATGTGGGTTTCATCAGTAGGAACCATTTTCCCAAGAAACTCCAAATGCAGCTCTGGTTAAAATCACTTTTTATTTGAAGTGGTTTTACTTAAGTTATGTTAGGTTGATCTCATATATTTTTTATACACATGCCCGTTTTAATTTAAATCACATAAAATACATATAACTACGTTTTTGTAAGTTTGAGAAGAAAATAAAATAAAAGAATTTAAATTTTATGAGAGCAAAGAAAATAGTCTTTTTTTCTCGTTTGTGAGCTTTATAAAGAAAATATAACTTAAAATCGTGCATTACTTTTTTATTCTTATGACATTACTTTTGATAAATAGATATTTTGAGTATAAGTCTTTGAACAATCCCTCAGGACCCTCCCAGATATTTTCAAATTTTGAAAAAGAAAAATGAAGAGAAAATTCATCTTTTATTTTATGTTCTTACAAAACTCACAAATAAGTTACTATTGCCTTGTCATATTTTTTCTATTTATTCAAAAAAATTAAGAATACATCCATCCATTATACTTTACAGGGTTCTAGCTTGCGTTTCTTCCCTTTTGTTCGGTTCTATATATTTGACATGAATAATCTAATTCCAGTCCATTTTCTTTACTTATAATTATTAATAGATCTCCCAATAATTCTTTTCACAAGTTCTCTGACTTTGTACATAGCTTTTGCTTATGAGTTAATATTATTGCCTTCATCCTAGATCAGATTGTTAACATTTTGCTTATAGTAGGTGTAGACTTTATCATCTCTCCGGTAGATTGCCTTTTTTTTCAACCTTTTTCGAAAAAGAAGAATTAGTGACTTTAATCACATAATGTTTGGCTTCAGCAGAACCAGATTTTAGTATATGAGCTCTGTGGCCGACAAGAATAAGGAAAAACAAGTAAAGGCTACTCAAATCCAAGAAACCATAACTTAAAATAACTTCATAATCTTCAAACTGCAATAAGATCTTTCTTGACATAGTTGCATATTATAGAACAAAAACAAAAACACTGTTATAAAAAACACAACAACTTACCTACATTAACATGAAATGTAAAACAAGGACAGAACAACATTAATACAAGACCATAGCTAGGATAACAAGAGTAAGACAGTCAAACCCGAATCACCTATTATAAAATTCGATCCATGATGTTTGCCAAGACATCCCTCGACTCCTTGAGCAATCTGATACTTTTGTTCAGTCTTCCCCTTTTTGTAGCAACAGAAGGCGACTCTTCCAGCAATCGCTTAACGCCACCACCTTGTGGACCCATAACCTCATTTGTTACCTCCATTTCCATTTCCCCATCCACCAGCCTATGTATAGACAGCAGCAACTGCAGAGCAATGTAGTCAACCATCCTTTTAAGAACGATTTTCCAGTAAGCAGTGATTCGCATCTTCAAGTCAAATGCTTCATCTCTAATACCTGGATAAGCCTGCAAATGCCCAACTTCAATCTCCCCAAAACCCTCAATATTCAATTTTCTAGACCAAGGATCACTCAATTTCCCCTCCAGGGCACCATGGCTTTCCATAAGCTTACTCCATACTGTCACGTACTGAGGGTCACAAGTATAGTCAGCAAGCTTCTCCATTTCCACAATCTCCATAACTCGATCTGTGGACCTATCTTTTATCTTTGAAATGAGATTTTGGGCTGCCCTTCTTGTAGACAATTTCAGTTGCGGATAATTCTCAGAATGTTGCATCAGAACTTCAACTACTATTGTTTCAACATAATCCCATACTTTAGTAACAAAGCTCACAGGCATTTCTGATATTGCCTTAATCTTAAGCTGCAAGAGTGTATGGAAGGCAGGACGAGGAAGGAAATTTGGTAGCTCAATACCTTTAGTTTCCTTTAACACCATTATCTCCTCCAATAGAAAATTGTCAGAATAATTATTTCCAGAACCAGTTTTAAGTTCTTCAGAGAATACCTCGAGCATTTCTGCCAAACGAGCAGTGCAATGCATGTTCTTGTTATCAGGGTATTCATCAAACTCGCCCCTCACGAGTATTTTCATCAAAGACGCCTTAGAGAGTCCCACAATCCTCATGAAAGCAGTCAATGCTTCTGGAACAGAATTCAGTTTCTGGGGCATCTTATTGAGCTCCAAAACATTAGCATTCAACTTGTCATTGATTTTCTTTACAATCTCAGGCAAGCATTTGGATATAATGGTAGCTTGAATTTGCACAAGTTTTTGAGCCAAAACAGGAATACTAACCATAGATTTATCAATCTTGGAGAGCAGTGGATCAGATTCAAAAAGCCTCATTTCCTCCATCCTTGCTGCTTCATAAGACTCCTCACCAATCCGGTTCCTCACGCAGACATATCCAAGCCCTATACCCACATCATCAGCCATCACCTTCTCACGCAAACCCTCGGGAGCTTTATCAGATTTCGTAACAACGGCCAGAGTCCTCTCCCCTGTCTTGTCCACACGCTGAGACATCCGAATGGACTCACAAGTAGGAAAATCAACAGTTGCTGATAGAACATTCAGTATAATACTTTCCTCTGGCTTTATATACTCCATTATAATTTCAGAAATTTGCTCATATATATCTTCCGGCTGCCCATGAATTGGAACTCTTGTGATTCCAGGCAAATCAACCATAGTTAGATCAGGAACACCATTTTTTTTCACCGACAAAGTTAAAGGGGTATGAGATATTCCCTTACCATGGCCAGCAATCTCATTAGTGGCCACATTTATAGCTTCTGCTATGTGGGTTTCATCAGTAGAAACCATTTTCCCAAGATACTCCAACTGAAGCTCTGGCTGAGGATTTGGGTGGTGCTGCAACCTCATTATGAGTGGCACCCGGGTACAAATACCCATGCCTCGGGGCAAGCTGATTCCTGCAAGAGATTCAAGAACACTAGACTTCCCAGATGACTGATCTCCAACAACAACAATGGTTGGGAGTTGAATCCCTTCTTGCATAACCTTCAGATTCCGTAGCTTATCAATAGCATCCAGAAGCGGGCGAATTTTGTCATTGTAAGATGACGCAAGTGGTGCATGACAAGCAAGAGGAAGAGCTGATTCATCATCAGCAATTACAAAAACAAGGGCACTAGAGTTTTCTTCATTATCAGAATATGCCATGATCTGCTTAAGCTAGCTTCTTTCTTCTTCTTTTTTCCTTCTGGAATTTGAATTGCTATCATCATCGCCCACACATTTTATATGCAGAATTAAGTCGATGAAGTCATAAAAAGTTCAAATATCTGTATTTTTTTAATAAAATAAATTCAATTCCTTTTTTTGCTTCTTGGGTAAGGAATGAGGTGTTATTCAATGCGACCATAATTGCGGTATATTTCATCATTCTCATTTAAGGATGGGTTTTATACGAGTTGTATTGCGTATGAACTCCACCCTTAATTAAGAAGGTGCTCTTATATAACGGTGGATTGCTCCCGAATTATTATCATGTGATATTTTTTTAATAAAAGAAATTAATTTCAAAAAAAAAATTATTTATTGCTCCCGAATTATTATCATGTGATATTTTTAATCAATCATATATTATTATTTTAATATATATAATAAATTTAAATATAAAAAATTCATTATATTTGTTAAAATAATAATATATAATTAATTTAAAATACCACGTATCAATATCTTAAAAGCAGTGAATCACTTCTCAATAGAAGGTTTCTCTTTTTTGATTGTCAAAAGTTGTAGAATATTATTCTTCAGGAAAAGTAGAATAAATGAATAACTTCTCAGAAGGTTTCTCTTTTTTGGTTGTTAAAAGTTGTAGTGGAATATTATTCTTCAGGAAAAGTAGAATAAATGAATAATGGTGCTCATTGGAATAATTTGTACGGAGAGTTCATAGTAGTGAAAACCACAGATTATTTAGCCTAGAATATTACAATGATACATATAGATGTTTCTCTTTTATTAAAATTATCTCTAGCAGCATAATTTTAAATTATATTTAATTTTAAAAAAAATTAATAGATAGATTAAATATAATTTCAGATTATATTTAAAGTACCAAAAGGACTAAATCAAAAAATTTAATAGTCCATAAATTATAATTTTAATTATATTTAAATAAGATAATAGAAAGATGATTAGAATTTTTTTGAATTTATTAATTTTTTTATATTATAGTCTACGAGATAGTTTATTTATTAAAAAGATTGAAAATTAAATGATATTTATTAATATTATATAGATTAAATATAATTTATGAGATAATTGCCTACCAATTGCTATTTTGTTGGCCTTTTCTTTGTTTTGCTTTTTCTTTGTAACATTGTACTCCAAACCCCACAAGAAAATGGTTGAAGACTACATTTTAGCGGGGGGGGGGGGGGGGGGATTACATTCTTTTCCCTTTTTTTTTTTTTTTTTTTTTTGGTGAAGTAGTTATACTAATGACTTTCTGACATGATTCATCAGTTCTCCCTAGATCTGTACCCTTAGCACTGAATGCTCAATTTTTTATTTTTTTATATTAAAATCATATTTAAACATTATAAATTAAAAATTATCACTTGAGCTTGCTCAAAGTATTCGGTTCATTGTTTCAAGGCAAGGTTTTGAACTTGTTACTGCTGGTAATTTTTTCGCTGGCCTTTTGTGTGTGGTTTATCGTCAATTATTGGGTAACTTTAAGCATTTGAAATTAATAACTATAATAAGCCAATGGGCTATCCAGTTTTTAATTTAATTTAGTTAGTTGGGTTGGTTCAAATTAAATTAATAAATTATTATTCATTGAGCTTTCATTTTTCATTCCCTTCGCTTCCTCTCTCTCACTAACATATTATTTCTCTTCTTTTCCCCTTTTTTATTAGGTAGCAAAATTCAAACTCAAAAGTTTAATATATTTCAACTTTAACTATATATACCTTTACAACTTTAATGGTATATATGATTTACTTTTTAAAATTTAAACTTGGATTTCGAGGCATGTAAATATATCGTTGTAACTTACTATGTGTCTACATGTTAGTTTAAACTTGAAATATATATGAAGTTGCATATAGACAGTAGGCGGTGGTTGTGTGCTACTGTTAACGAGTAATGGGGTGTTTGTTTAGAATTTAATGTATTTAAATAATTGAATGGTTAAATTAATCAATTATTCTGTACATTTGTTTAGGACTGAATGGCTAAATCAGTCAGATTTTTGAGCTGAATGACTAAGTTTAATTTTTTTAGCTAAATGATTAAGTCCCAACTGAATGAAGTAAAAAAAATTAAAAAAAAATTAAAAAATATTAAATAATATTAAATAAATTTATAATAATTTTTAAATTTTTTCAGAGAAATAAAATAATAAAAATATATTATTCAAATATATACTAAATAATTTTTTTCATTTAATATTTAAAAATTTATTTCATTTAACTCATTTAAATATTTAAAGTTATTTTATTGCTAAGACTATTTAGGGTGCTCTTAGCATGTGTCCTCAGGGCACATGCTAAGTGCGAAAAATAATAGTAAATTTTATTTGTTTATATATTTGTACGGAAATTAATATATGGGGTCCATTAATATATTATTTTTTTATGTATTAAATTCAGTACAAATACATAAGTAAATATTATTATGAATTATTTTCGGTACTTAGATGTGTCCTAAGGGCACATTCTAGAAAATCCTACTATTTATTACTATTCCTGCTTTCTGCGTACGTAAGAAAGTGTCTTTTCAACACCTGTTAGCAGCTGTTATACATAGAAAACATATGCCTTTATTTCGGGTTAAATTATTTTTTTATTATTATATTTGAGCTCAATTTATAAATATATTATTAAATTAAAATATCTAAATTAATTTTTAAAAAATAATATTAATTTTTTTATATAACAGAAAAGATATTATTATTATTATTATTATTATAATTATTACTATTATTATTATTATTATTATTAAATTAAAATTAATTTTTAAAAATCAAACTAATCTTTTTTTTTATGTGCAACGGAGAGTGTATTATTATTATTGTTATTATTATTAAATTAAAATTTATTTTTAAAATACCTAAATTATTTTTTTTAAAACTAAACTAAACTTTCTTCTTCTTTTTTTTTTTTTGTAACAAATGAGGTATTATTATTATTATTGTTGTTGTTATTGTTATTATTATTAAATCAAAATTTATTTTTTTAAATATCAAATTAATTTTTAAAAAACAAAACTAATTTTTTTCTTTTTTTATCTGTAATGAAGAGTTTAAGACCTCAACTTTTATAAAATTTAAATTTAAATTTTCTTTATATATATTCTTATGAAAACGGTAAATGAATAAATTGACAGGAAAAAAAATTAAGAAATGTTTGTACAAATTTTATTTTGTCGGATAATATTTGTTTTGTCGGGAAATATTCGATTTGTACGACAGCGCCAAAATAACCAAATATTGGTGGACCCACACAACGAATTATTGTCGGATATAAAAAATGACATACGTAATCTTTCTAAATAAATATAGTCAACGATACTATCACTTTTAACTGTTAATGTGACGCCCCCAAATCTAGGCTCATACAACCCAAACTTGAGTCGTCAAAAGACTACAACAAAATTATTACAAGATAGAATAACGTTCAACAATACAGTGTATAATAATACACAACTAAGTCTTCATAATTATTGTCACACTATATACAACATGTGAAGACTACAATAGCTATCACTCGGACCGTCACTCCATTCCCTTGCTAGACCCGGTTACTCTCTCATTTTCTGAAAAACAATGGAACAAAAGAAAGGGTGAGCTCAAATAGCCCAGTAAAGAATATCATGACTAAGATAATGACAAGTAAATTATCGTTAGCCTTCAACAGTTGAGTTCTTGATATAATACAATATACTACAAGGTTTGTATCAAAAACTGCAGTTAAATTCTTAAACAATGTTCAGATCAATAATAGCAGCGGAATGAGCAATCTATTAGAAGAATAATGCAGACTATAATGTCCACTCGCTTCTCTTTTTAGTAAAAATATCATCAACTTTTATCATCTGAAATACCATTAGTCAAGATAATACAACTTCATAGTTCCTGGTCATAATCATGCAGATCAACAGTTCATCTTTGCACTACAGGCCAAAGACATTCAATATAACACCAACGGTCATGATTATACCAGATTCAGCCTTTGGTCATAATCATACCAACCAACAGTTCATCTTTGCACTACGGGCCAAAGAGAACATTCACCACGTGCCATAAAAGACACCGAACAGATGTATCGCCTTTAACCTATTATATCGCCTTTAACCTATCATCTGTTCAACAATTATATCGCATCTGTGCCCCCGGCCACAGATATTCACAACAACTTGAATTTAGATGATTAGAATGATATAAATGATGAACAGAAGAAACAGGATAAACAATAAGTATCAGAAGTTTACTTTGTACAGATTCAAATAATGTCCAAATTGCCAACATGATGTGGAGTGAAATTCAAAAATGATATTCAAGATCCACAGTTCAGAATAACGGTTACAGTTCAATAGAAAGGTCCACGTAAATAGGATGGTTCAATTGAAATGATGAAGTGCAACTATTATGGAACATATAATATTTTCAGGAATTATAGAAGCAATAGTTCCATAATAAGTTTCGATTTAGGTGTATGAAAGAAAATAATATCCCTTACCGTAGCAGGTTTGATTAACAAGATGTGAAGGAAATTAATATCCCTTACCATAGTAAGTTTGAATAATGGAAGATGAAAAAGATGGTATCCCTTATGAGTATAAAGGAAAATAATATCACTTACGAATATGAAAGAAAATGATATTATAAACGAATATGCAATAAAAGTGTCATGTGATAATTCGTGTAAACAAATTATTTCCACAAGAGACAAATAAGAAATGAATACAAAGAGTAATTCACCAAACATGCGGTAATCCGCGTAGTCAGGTTATTCTCAGAGATTAATAAGGAATGAATACGAAAGGTTATTCACCAACAGGCGATAATCCGCACCGTAAGGTTATTCCCACAATTTAATAAAAATTGAATACGAAGAGTCATTCACCAAACAGGCGATAATCCGCACCGTAAGGTTATTCTCAGAGATTAATAAGGAATGAATACGAAAGGTTATTCACCAACAGGCGGAAATCCGCGCCGTAAGATTATTCCCATAAATTAATACATGGAAATAAATGACATATCTTATGAGTAAGAAAGAAACGATATTATTTTCGAGAATCAAATAATGATAATCCTTTACCTTAACACGTGACTGGATATTGATTTAAATGAGGTTGATTAACTTGAACAGTACACGTACGCTTATAAATCTTCACAAATACTCAAGATGACTTAAGCACACTTAGAGAAAACTTTCACAAGAAATATTTAGAGAGAGAAAGAAAGAACAAGTAATGAAGTTTATGAAAAATCCTTAAGTTAAGGCCTCTATTTATAGCCAAAAATCTTATCATAACCAAGATTTCCTAATTTAATCCAAACCGTTCATTTCAAGATAATGTTTAATCCATACCATTCATTTCATCTTTTAAGATAAACCATTCATTTAATTATCATCTTTTAATCTACATCATCCATTTCAAATTCTATATTATCTTTAATCTATACCATTCATTTCATCTTTTAAGATTTTCTTAATCTAAACCATTCATTTAAAGATCATCTTTTAATCTACACCATCCATTTTAAATTCTATATTATCTTTAATCTATATCATTCATTTTATATCACCTAACTTTATATTATAAACAAATAACTTTATCAATTCAATTATTCAACAATAATTCACACTTATTCATTATTATGACTAATTGTTATAAATACAGTGTAGTTGGCTTTCTGAGTTAGATATCAAGTCAATTAATTAATGAAATACAACTGTTTAAATAATACCATAATAGAGATAACAATAATGCAGAAAGTATGCAAAAGAAAGATTACGTTACTGTGTTATGACAATTATTGATTCAATAATGTGAATTACTGTGCATATGCTACTGTGACAATTATCAATTTAATAACATGAATTATTGTGCATGTGACAATAAAGTCAAATATTGTACGATAACCACTTTATCAGTTTAATAATACGAAACACTGTGCAATGCCGTGTGCTACTGTGCAATACCGTGTGCTACTGTGCAATACCGTATATTACTATTCTTTTACCACCGGATATTTTAACAATTAAAAGTAATAGTACCATTGACCATTTTAAAAATTGTTTATGTCATTTTCTATATCCGACAATTATTCTTTGTAGGGTCCACCTTTGTGGGGTCCACCTTTGTGGGGTCCACCAATGATTGGTTCGTACGGCGCCGTCGTACGAACATTCCCCGACAGAACGAATATTCCCCGGCCAAAAGAATATTGTCCGACATAATATAATTTACACATAACATCCTTAACTTTTAACTTTATCAATTCAACCACTTACTGTTTCATGAAAATATATATGAAGAAAAATAAATTTTATATTTCATAAAATTCGGGGTCTTACAGTTAAAATACCCGGTGGTAAAGAAATAGTAATGTATGATATTACATAGTAGCACACGGTATTACATAGTAGCACACGGTATTGCACAGTAGCACACGGTATTGCACAATATTTCATATTATTGAACTGATAAAGTGACTATTGTACTATATTAATTTTTTTGAATAAATAATTGTCGCATGCATAATAATTCATATTATTGAGCTGATAATTATCACAGTAGTATATGCACAGTAATTCATATTACTGAATCAATAATTGTCATTACACATTAACATGCTATTTTCTTATTTATTTTCGGAATTATTGTTATCTCTTTTATAATGTTGATTAAACTGTTGTATTATATTATTAGTTGATTTTTCTGCTTATCGAACTCAGAAAGTCAACTACATTGCGTTTATAACAATTAGTCATAATAATGAATAATTGTGAATTATTATTGAATAACTGAATTGATAAAGTTATTTATTTTTATTATAATAAATTATATAAAGTTATTCATTTTTATTCTAATAATTTATATAAAGTTATTTACTTTATATAAATTATGTAAAGTAAATTGTTTTATTATGATAAATTATATAAAGTTATTTGTTTTTATATATAAAGCTAATTGATTATTGATTTATAAAGTTAATTGTTTTATATATAAAATTAATTGAATGGTATAAATTAAATGAGATCTGAAATGAATGGTATAGATTAAAGATAATGTAATAATTATATAATTTAAAATGAACGGTGTAGATTAAAGATGATCTTTAAATGAATGGTTTAGATTAAGAAAATCTTAAAAGATGAAAATGAGTGGTATGGATTAAACATTATCTTGAAATATACGGTTTGGATTAAATTAAAAAATCTTGGTTTATAATAAGATTTTTGGCTATAAATAGATGTCTTAACTTAAGGAATTTTTCATAAAACTTCTTTACTTATTCTTTCTTTCACTCTCTAAATATTATTTTGTGTAAGTTTCTCTGAGTGAGCTAAAGTTATCTTGAGTATTTATAAAAATCTATAAGTGTACGAGTACTGTTCAAGTAAGTCTTTTTATAAAGATTATATAAGCAACCACACACGACACATGATGTTTATAAATCTTCCTTTAGAAAATTTATTTTGAAAAACTTCATTTGAAAGATTTATTTTGAAATATTATTTTCTTTTAAAAACTATATTAAAGTTATTCTACTTTATTCTATCAAATCACTTTTGATGATTTTATATGAATTGATATATACCATGAAATTATATGTGGTAGTTACTAATTAAATTATAAATATATAGGTTGATCAACTTCATATCCAATCACATTTTAAGGTAAGAGATATCATTCTTTTCATACTCTTAACTTACTATGGTAAGTACTATTTGGTAAAGTTTCCTGAAATAATTATGTGACGCCCCCAAATCTAGGCTCATACAGCCCAAACTTGAGTCGTCAAAAGACTACAACAAAATTATTACAAGATAAAATAACGTTCAACAATACAGTGTATAATAATACACAACTAAGTCTTCATAATTATTGTCACACTATATACAACATGTGAAGACTACAATAGCTATCACTCGGACCGTCACTCCATTCCCTTGCTAGACCCGGCTACTCTCTCATTTTCTGAAAAACAATGGA
Source organism: Hedera helix (assembly GCA_947179155.2). Classification (NCBI taxonomy): domain Eukaryota; kingdom Viridiplantae; phylum Streptophyta; class Magnoliopsida; order Apiales; family Araliaceae; genus Hedera; species Hedera helix. The sequence continues at coordinate 33,525,897 of OX359280.1, read as the reverse complement.
ACAAAAGAAAGGATGAGCTCAAATAGCCCAGTAAAGAATATCATGACTAAGATAATGACAAGTAAATTATCGTTAGCCTTCAACAGTTGAGTTCTTGATATAATACAATATACTACAAGGTTTGTATCAAAAATTGCAGTTAAATTCTTAAACAATGTTCAGATCAATAATAGCAGCGGAATGAGCAATCTATTAGAAGAATAATGCAGACTATGGTGTCCACTCGCTTCTCTTTTTAGTAAAAATATCATCAACTTTTATCATCTGAAATATCATTAGTCAAGATAATACAAATTCACAGTTCCTGATCATAATCATGCAGATCAACAGTTCATCTTTGCACTACAGGCCAAAGACATTCAATATAATACCAACGGTCATGATTATACCAGATTCAGCCTTTGGTCATAATCATACCAAACAACAGTTCATCTTTGCACTACGGGCCAAAGAGAACATTCACCACGTGCCATAAAAGACACCGAACAGATGTATCGCCTTTAACCTATTATATCGTCTTTAACCTATCATCTGTTCAACAATTATATCGCATCTGTGCCCCCGGCCACAGATATTCACAACAACTTGAATTTGGATGATTAGAATGATATAAATGATGAACAGAAGAAACAGGATAAACAATAAGGATCAGAAGTTTACTTTGTACAGATTCAAATAATGTCCAAATTGTCAACATGATGTGGAGTGAAATTCAAAAATGATATTCAAGATCCACAGTTCAGAATAACGGTTACAGTTCAAGAGAAAGGTTCACGTAAATAGGACGGTTTAATTGAAATGATGAAGTGCAACTATTATGGAACATATAATATTTTCAGGAATTATAGAAGCAATAGTTCCATAATAAGTTTCAATTTAGGTGTATGAAAGAAAATAATATCCCTTACCGTAGCAGGTTTGATTAACAAAATGTGAAGGAAGTTAATATCACTTACCATAGTAAGTTTGAATAATGGAAGATGAAAAAGATGGTATCCCTTATGAGTATAAAGGAAAATAATATCACTTACGAATATGAAAGAAAATGATATTATAAACGAATATGCAATAAAAGTGTCATGTGATAATTCGTGTAAACAAATTATTTCCACAAGAGACAAATAAGAAATAAATACAAAGAGTAATTCACCAAACATGCGGTAATCCGCGTAGTCAGGTTATTCTCAGAGATTAATAAGGAATGAATACGAAAGGTTATTCACCAACAGGCGATAATCCGCACCGTAAGGTTATTCCCACAATTTAATAAAAATTGAATACGAAGAGTCATTCACCAAACAGGCGATAATCCGCACCGTAAGGTTATTCTCAGAGATTAATAAGGAATGAATACGAAAGGTTATTCACCAACAGGCGGAAATCCGCGCCGTAAGGTTATTCCCATAAATTAATACATGGAAATAAATGACATATCTTATGAGTAAGAAAGAAACGATATTATTTTCGAGAATCAAATAATGATAATCCTTTACCTTAACACGTGACTGGATATTGATTTAAATGAGGTTGATTAACTTGAACAGTACACGTACGCTTATAAATCTTCACAAATACTCAAGATGACTTAAGCACACTTAGAGAAAACTTTCACAAGAAGTATTTAGAGAGAGAAAGAAAGAACAAGTAAGGAAGTTTATGAAAAATCCTTAAGTTAAGGCCTCTATTTATAGCCAAAAATCTTATCATAACCAAGATTTCCTAATTTAATCCAAACCGTTCATTTCAAGATAATGTTTAATCCATACCATTCATTTCATCTTTTAAGATAAACCATTCATTTAATTATCATATTTTAATCTACATCATCCATTTCAAATTCTATATTATCTTTAATCTATACCATTCATTTCATCTTTTAAGATTTCCTTAATCTAAACCATTCATTTAAAGATCATCTTTTAATCTACACCATCCATTTTAAATTCTATATTATCTTTAATCTATATCATTCATTTTATATCACCTAACTTTATATTATAAACAAATAACTTTATCAATTCAATTATTCAACAATAATTCACACTTATTCATTATTATGACTAATTGTTATAAATACAGTGTAGTTGGCTTTCTGAGTTAGATATCAAGTCAATTAATTAATGAAATACAACTGTTTAAATAATACCATAATAGAGATAACAATAATGCAGAAAGTATGCAAAAGAAAGATTACGTTACTGTGTTATGACAATTATTGATTCAATAATGTGAATTACTGTGCATATGCTACTGTGACAATTATCAATTTAATAACATGAATTATTGTGCATGTGACAATAAAGTCAAATATTGTACGATAACCACTTTATCAGTTTAATAATACGAAACACTGTGCAATGCCGTGTGCTACTGTGCAATACCGTGTGCTACTGTGCAATACCGTATATTACTATTCTTTTACCACCGGATATTTTAACAATTAAAAGTAATAGTACCATTGACCATTTTAAAAATTGTTTATGTCATCTTCTATATCCGACAATTATTCTTTGTAGGGTCCACCTTTGTGGGGTCCACCAATGATTGGTTCGTACGGCGCCGTCGTACGAACATTCCCCGACAGAACGAATATTCCCCGACCAAAAGATTATTGTCCGACATAATATAATTTACACATAACATCCTTAACTTTTAACTTTATCAATTCAACCACTTACTGTTTCATGAAAATATATATGAAGAAAAATAAATTTTATATTTCATAAAATTCGGGGTCTTACAACCTCCCCTCCTTATGAAATTTTGTCCCCGAAATTGACGTACCTGGCATATCGAAGAGGTAAGGATACTTAGATTTCATTTCAGATTCTAGCTCCCAAGTCATTTCCTCAGTATCTTGGTTCCTCCATAAAACCTTAACTTGAGGTATAACCTTTGAGCGTAGGATCTGCTCCTTCTTATCTAGGATCTTAGCAGGTACCTCCTCGTACGTTAAATTCTCTGCTATAACGTCTGGTTCTAACTCAATGACGTGGTTTGGATCCTTCACATATTTACGTAACATAGATATGTGAAAAACGTTATGGATGCGAGACATACTTGGTGGTAGGGCTAGTCTGTAGGCTACGGTTCCTATTCGATGGAGGATTTCAAATGGGCCAATAAATCGAGGGTTGAGCTTTCCTCTCTTTCCGAATCTCGTAACCCCTTTCCATGGAGAAACACGTAAGAATACATGATCTCCGACGTTGAAACTTTCGTCTCTCCGATGAAGATCAGCATAACTCTTTTGTCGTTCTTGTGCGGTCTGTATTCGTTGTCGGATCATTTGGATCTTTTCTGTTGTCAAGCGTACCAACTCGGGTCCCAACAATTTTGCTTCTCCTACCTCATTCCAACATACTGGAGAGCGGCACTTCCTTCCATACAAAGCCTCGAATGGAGCCATGCCTATGCTTGTTTGGGAACTGTTGTTGTAAGAAAATTCCACCAATGGCAAGTACTTATCCCAACTTCCTTCGAAGTCTAATACACAAAGTCTCAAAAGATCTTCGAGGGTCTGGATCGTCCTTTCCGATTGTCCGTCCGTTTGAGGATGGTATGCAGAACTAAAACGTAGTTCAGTGCCCATAGCTTTTTGTAGACTGATCCAAAAGCGTGAAGTGAATCTGGGATCTCGATCAGAAACTATGGAAATTGGCATGCCATGCAATCTCACGATCTCATTTATGTACATAACGGCAAGACGTTCAAGTGAAAAGTTTTCTCGTATAGGCAAGAAATGAGCGGATTTGGTCAATCCATCTACGATGACCCAAATTGCATCTAAGCCTTGAGAAACTTTGGGAAGACCCGTCACGAAATCCATATTGATGTGTTCCCACTTCCATTCAGGAACCTCAAGTGGTTGTAATGGGCCCTTAGGTACTTGATGCTCTGCCTTGACACGTTGACAAGTTAGGCACCTTGAGATAAATTCTGCAATCTCTCTTTTCATATTGTTCCACTAAAATGTATGTCGAAGATCTCGATACATCTTGGTACCTCCTGGGTGGATTGCAAACGGCGTGTTGTGTGCCTCCATCATGATTTTATGCTTCAATTCAGGATCGTTAGGAACACAGAGTCGAGAGTTGACTCGAAGTATTCCTTTCTCGTCGATTCTTGCTTTGGAAATGGCACCTTCTTGTACTTTTTTTATCATGTTTATCAGTTCCGGATCGGTAGCTTGAGCAGCTTTAATTTTATCGATTAAAGCTGGTTCTACTCGCACGTGAGCAATCTTCGAGTGGGTCCCTGGTGTCTTTAGCTCTATCTCCATCTTTTGCAAGTCGTACAAAATACACTTTTGTGTTGTCAGCAGTGCACTTGTACTCGCATAAGATCTTCTGCTCAAAGCGTCAGCTACAACGTTCGCCTTTCCCGGGTGATACTGGATTGTGTGGTCATAATCCTTCAACAGCTCAAGCCAACGTCGTTGTCGCATGTTGAGTTCCTTCTGGGTGAAGAAATACTTGAGACTTTTATGATCCGTAAAGATATCCACCTTTTCTCCGTACAAGTAGTGTCTCCAGATCTTCAATGCGAAAACGACTGCTGCCAACTCTAGATCATGAGTAGGATAATTTTTCTCATAATCTTTGAGTTGTCGAGAGACATAGGCTATAACCTTTCCATGTTTCATAAGGACACAGCCTAGACCTTTGCCTGAAGCATCGCTGTAGATAACAAATTCTCCTGATCCTGATGGTATGGTCAGAACAGGAGCTGAAATAAATCTCTTCTTGAGTTCTTGAAAACTTTTCTCACATTCCTCGTTCCATACGAATTTCGTACTTTTCCGAGTCAGCTGAGTTAATGGAGTGGCGATTCGAGAAAATCCTTCTACGAATCTCCGATAATAACCAGCTAGGCTCAGAAAACTTCGGACTTCGGTTACTGTCTTGGGTTGTTCCCAATTTAGTACCGTTTCAATCTTCGCAGGATCGACTGATATTCCTTGACTAGAAATCACATGCCCAAGAAACGTGACTTCCTCAAGCCAGAACTCACATTTCTTCAACTTGGCATAAAATTTATTCTCACGGAGCTTTTGGAGTATCAATCTCAGGTGTTGTGGATGTCATCAATAAAGACAACCACAAAATGATCCAAATATTCCTTGAATATTCGGTTCATCATGTCCATGAAAGCTGCAGGAGCATTGGTTAGTCCAAAAGGCATGACTAAAAACTCATAATGCCCATAACGAGTTCTGAAAGCAGTCTTTGGAATGTCCTCAACTTTAACCTTTAACTGATGATATCCAGAACGGAGATCAATCTTTGAGAAGTGTTGAGCACCTTGTAATTGATCAAACATGTCATCGATCCGAGGCAACGGGTACCTGTTTTTGATGGTGACATGGTTCAATTCTCGGTAGTCAATGCACAATCTCATACTCCCGTCTTTCTTCTTCACAAATAGAACAGGAGCACCCCAAGGTGATGCACTCGGACGAATGAAACCGGTATCCAACAATTCCTGTAGTTGGACTTTTAACTCTTGAAGTTCAATGGGAGTCATTCGGTATGGAGCTTTGGAAATGGGTTTGGTACCGGGTTCAAGATCAATACAAAATTTAATTTCACGGTTTGGGGGTAAGCCAGGAAGTTCTTCAGGAAAAACGTCAGGAAACTCATTAACAATGGGAATATCATTCAAGTTTGACGTATTTTTGTTCAAATCAGTGACATGAGCTAAAAAGGCTTGACATTCGTTTTTCAATAATCGAATGGCTTTATGGCTAGAAATAACAGTTATAGATTTCAATGGTTTAGTTGCTTGAATTTGCATGACAGGTTGATTAGGAATATGAAAACTAATAATCTTATGAAAACAATCAATTTTAGCATGATGGGTAGTCAACCAATCAATTCCTAAAATCACATCAAATTCATGCATCTCCAAAGAAATAAGGTCAACAGGTAATGTGAGGTTGTTGATTTGAACTAGGCAAGATTTATAGACAGTAGATGTAATGGTCATTTCTCCTAATGGGGTTTCAACTGATAAGTCAAAGTCCAAATTTTCAGGAGTTAAGTTTAAACGCTGAGCACATGCAGGTGAGATAAAAGAATGGGTAGAGCCAGTATCTAACAAAGCGTAGACTTCACGAGAATTTATGAATAGCTTACCGGTTATCACCTCGTTCGAGTTTCGTGCCATTTGGGATGTCACAACAAAAGCTCTCCCTTGAACTACAGATTTTCTCTTATCCGCGCTAGCTTTTGGTATCATCATTGCAGCTGGACTTGATTTTGTGGCAGGACAAAATCGAGCAAGATGACCCACTTTCCCACAACTGTAACACTTTTTGGACTGCTGTGTACAGTTTGGGCTGATGTGACCTTCCTGACCACACCTATAGCATCTCACTGGTGGTCGATCTTCTCCCCTTGAAACTGGGGTCGGTGCTGGTGCTGGTACTGGTGTTGGTGCCCTTCCATAATTATTATGGAATCTCTTTCTTTTGAAATTGTTCCCACTGGATTCTCCTCTTCTGTTATTTGATGTGGAATTACCACCGAAGTGTTGGTTACCTCCTCGATGGTTCTCGTTCCTGTGGTTGTTGTCATTCCTTTCTCTATGCTGATCATTAACTCTTGGCTGCAATGTTTCATCTGTTTGCTCCACCCTTTGAGCCCTATCCACAACATCTGAATACAAACTGAATTTATGAGAGCTAAGTTGTTGACGAATTTTGAGTCTCAAACCTCTTAGGAACATCCGACTCATTCGTGCTTCGTCATCCACTAGATGGGTGGCAAAACGAGATAACTCGGCGAACTTAGCTTCATATTGGGAGACTGTCATGTTTCCCTGCTCCAGCTTAATGAATTCCACCTCTTTCATATGGCGGATGCTTTCTGGGAAATACTTCTCGTTAAACAGTTCTTCGAATTCTGTCCAAGACATTTCGAGTGCTGAAGGTTGGATACGTTTTACCGCTTCCCACCAATGGTCCGCCTCACCTCGTAACATAAAAGTGACAAATGGCACCTTTTGATCATCAGCGCATTGTAAGACATCAAGTATTTTTGTCGTCTGCTTCAGCCATGCCTCCGCTTTGAGTGGGTCAGGCTTTCCGTGGAATTCAGGTGGTCCCAATTCTTTAAATTGTTTGACAGTGACCATCCTCAAATTACCAGCGTTTCTACCGTTATTATTGACTGGATTTCCTCTTGCTTGATTCTGTATGAACTGCATGAAATTCCTAAAGAATCCATCGTTCATCATGTTATCAGGAACATTATTTCCTGAGTTGGCAGGAGGATTGTTTGGGGCCTCTTGATTCTCGGCTACATTCGCTTCAGGCATTCCATAGTTAACCTCTTGATTTCCAGATGCCATACTAAACTGTTGTCACAAAATAATTGTTAGTTCAAACAAACCGACTCATCTCTTCATGTTCCTACATTCAAATCGATTCATTAGATAACAAAATCTAATTTAGGTAGGACACACTAGTGATTAATTCTATTCATCTCTCCCCTCCTAGTTCTAACCCCAGATCTCCATTAAAGACCATATCCCTAAGCTCTGATGCCAACTGTGACGCCCCCAAATCTAGGCTCATACAACCCAAACTTGAGTCGTCAAAAGACTACAACAAAATTATTACAAGATAGAATAACGTTCAACAATACAGTGTATAATAATACACAACTAAGTCTTCATAATTATTGTCACACTATATACAACATGTGAAGACTACAATAGCTATCACTCGGACCGTCACTCCATTCCCTTGCTAGACCCGACTACTCTCTCATTTTCTGAAAAACAATGGAACAAAAGAAAGGGTGAGCTCAAATAGCCCAGTAAAGAATATCATGACTAAGATAATGACAAGTAAATTATCGTTAGCCTTCAACAGTTGAGTTCTTGATATAATACAATAGACTACAAGGTTTGTATCAAAAACTGCAGTTAAATTCTTAAACAATGTTCAGATCAATAATAGCAGCGGAATGAGCAATCTATTAGAAGAATAATGCAGACTATAATGTCCACTCGCTTCTCTTCTTAGTAAAAATATCATCAACTTTTATCATCTGAAATACCATTAGTCAAGATAATACAACTTCACAGTTCCTGGTCATAATCATGCAGATCAACAGTTCATCTTTGCACTACGGGCCAAAGACATTCAATATAACACCAACGGTCATGATTATACCAGATTCAGCCTTTGGTCATAATCATACCAACCAACAGTTCATCTTTGCACTACGGACCAAAGAGAACATTCACCACGTGCCATAAAAGACACCGAACAGATGTATCGCCTTTAACCTATTATATCGCCTTTAACCTATTATATCGCCTTTAACCTATCATCTGTTCAACAATTATATCGCATCTGTGCCCCCGGCCACAGATATTCACAACAACTTGAATTTGGATGATTAGAATGATATAAATGATGAACAGAAGAAACAGGATAAACAATAAGTATCAGAAGTTTACTTTGTACAGATTCAAATAATGTCCAAATTGTCAACATGATGTGGAGTGAAATTTAAAAATGATATTCAAGATCCACAGTTCAGAATAACGGTTACAGTTCAAGAGAAAGGTTCACGTAAATAGGACGGTTTAATTGAAATGATGAAGTGCAACTATTATGGAACATATAATATTTTCAGGAATTATAGAAGCAATAGTTCCATAATAAGTTTCGATTTAGGTGTATGAAAGAAAATAATATCCCTTACCGTAGCAGGTTTGATTAACAAAATGTGAAGGAAGTTAATATCACTTACCATAGTAAGTTTGAATAATGGAAGATGAAAAAGATGGTATCCCTTATGAGTATAAAGGAAAATAATATCACTTACGAATATGAAAGAAAATGATATTATAAACGAATATGCAATAAAAGTGTCATGTGATAATTCGTGTAAACAAATTATTTCCACAAGAGACAAATAAGAAATGAATACAAAGAGTAATTCACCAAACATGCGGTAATCCGCGTAGTCAGGTTATTCTCAGAGATTAATAAGGAATGAATACGAAAGGTTATTTACCAACAGGCGATAATCCGCACCGTAAGGTTATTCCCACAATTTAATAAAAATTGAATACGAAGAGTCATTCACCAAACAGGCGATAATCCGCACCGTAAGGTTATTCTCAGAGATTAATAAGGAATGAATACGAAAGGTTATTCACCAACAGGCGGAAATCCGCGCGGTAAGGTTATTCCCATAAATTAATACATGGAAATAAATGACATATCTTATGAGTAAGAAAGAAACGATATTATTTTCGAGAATCAAATAATGATAATCCTTTACCTTAACACGTGACTGGATATTGATTTAAATGAGGTTGATTAACTTGAACAGTACACGTACACTTATAAATCTTCACAAATACTCAAGATGACTTAAGCACACTTAGAGAAAACTTTCACAAGAAGTATTTAGAGAGAGAAAGAAAGAACAAGTAAGGAAGTTTATGAAAAATCCTTAAGTTAAGGCCTCTATTTATAGCCAAAAATCTTATCATAACCAAGATTTCCTAATTTAATCCAAACCGTTCATTTCAAGATAATGTTTAATCCATACCATTCATTTCATCTTTTAAGATAAACCATTCATTTAATTATCATCTTTTAATCTACATCATCCATTTCAAATTCTATATTATCTTTAATCTATACCATTCATTTCATCTTTTAAGATTTCCTTAATCTAAACCATTCATTTAAAGATCATCTTTTAATCTACATCATCCATTTTAAATTCTATATTATCTTTAATCTATACCATTCATTTTATATCACCTAACTTTATATTATAAACAAATAATTTTATTAATTCAATTATTCAACAATAATTCACACTTATTCATTATTATGACTAATTGTTATAAATACAGTGTAGTTGGCTTTCTGAGTTAGATATCAAGTCAATTAATTAATGAAATACAACTGTTTAAATAATACCATAATAGAGATAACAATAATGCAGAAAGTATGCAAAAGAAAGATTACGTTACTGTGTTATGACAATTATTGATTCAATAATGTGAATTACTGTGCATATGCTACTGTGACAATTATCAATTTAATAACATGAATTATTGTGCATGTGACAATAAAGTCAAATATTGTACGATAACCACTTTATCAGTTTAATAATACGAAACAATGTGCAATGCCGTGTGCTACTGTGCAATACCGTGTGCTACTGTGCAATACCGTATGTTACTTGTAATACCGTATATTACTATTCTTTTACCACCGGATATTTTAACAATTAAAAGTAATAGTACCATTGACCATTTTAAAAATTGTTTATGTCATTTTCTATATCCGACAATTATTCTTTGTAGGGTCAGCCTTTGTGGGGTCCACCAATGATTGGTTCGTACGGCGCCGTCGTACGAACATTCCCCGACAGAACGAATATTCCCCGGCCAAAAGAATATTGTCCGACATAATATAATTTACACATAACATCCTTAACTTTTAACTTTATCAATTCAACCACTTACTGTTTCATGAAAATATATATGAAGAAAAATAAATTTTATATTTCATAAAATTCGGGGTCTTACAACCTCCCCTCCTTATGAAATTTTGTCCCCGAAATTGACGTACCTGGCATATCGAAGAGGTAAGGATACTTAGATTTCATTTCAGATTCTAGCTCCCAAGTCATTTCCTCAGTATCTTGGTTCCTCCATAAAACCTTAACTTGAGGTATAACCTTTGAGCGTAGGATCTGCTCCTTCTTATCTAGGATCTTAACAGGTACCTCCTCGTACGTTAAATCCTCTGCTATAACGTCTGGTTCTAACTCAATGACGTGGTTTGGATCCTTCACATATTTACGTAACATAGATATGTGAAAAACGTTATGGATGCGAGACATACTTGGTGGTAGGGCTAGTCTGTAGGCTACGGTTCCTATTCGATCGAGGATTTCAAATGGGCCAATAAATCGAGGGTTGAGCTTTCCTCTCTTTCCGAATCTCGTAACCCCTTTCCATGGAGAAACACGTAAGAATACATGATCTCCGACGTTGAAACTTTCGTCTCTCCGATGAAGATCAGCATAACTCTTTTGTCGTTCTTGTGCGGTCTGTATTCGTTGTCGGATCATTTGGATCTTTTCTGTTGTCAAGCGTACCAACTCGGGTCCCAACAATTTTGCTTCTCCTACCTCATTCCAACATACTGGAGAGCGGCACTTCCTTCCATACAAAGCCTCGAATGGAGCCATGCCTATGCTTGTTTGGCAACTGTTGTTGTAAGAAAATTCCACCAATGGCAAGTACTTATCCCAACTTCCTTCGAAGTCTAATACACAAAGTCTCAAACGATCTTCGAGGGTCTGGATCGTCCTTTCCGATTGTACGTCCGTTTGAGGATGGTATGCAGAACTAAAACGTAGTTCAGTGCCCATAGCTTTTTGTAGACTGATCCAAAAGCGTGAAGTGAATCTGGGATCTCGATCAGAAACTATGGAAACTGGCATGCCATGCAATCTCACGATCTCATTTATGTACATAACGGCAAGACGTTCAAGTGAAAAGTTTTCTCGTATAGGCAAGAAATGAGCGGATTTGGTCAATCCATCTACGATGACCCAAATTGCATCTAAGCCTTGAGAAACTTTGGGAAGACCCGTCACGAAATCCATATTGATGTGTTCCCACTTCCATTCAGGAACCTCAAGTGGTTGTAATGGGCCCTTAGGTACTTGATGCTCTGCCTTGACACGTTGACAAGTTAGGCACCTTGAGATAAATTCTGCAATCTCTCTTTTCATATTGTTCCACCAAAATGTATGTCGAAGATCTCGATACATCTTGGTACCTCCTGGGTGGATTGCAAACGGCGTGTTGTGTGCCTCCATCATGATTTTATGCTTCAATTCAGGATCGTTAGGAACACAGAGTCGAGAGTTGACTCGAAGTATTCCTTTCTCGTCGATTCTTGCTTTGGAAATGGCACCTTCTTGTACTTTCTTTATCATGTTTATCAGTTCCGGATCGGTAGCTTGAGCAGCTTTAATTTTATCGATTAAAGCTGATTCTACTCGCACGTGAGCAATCTTCGAGTGGGTCCCTGGTGTCTTTAGCTCTATCTCCATCTTTTGCAAGTCGTACAAAATACACTTTTGTGTTGTCAGCAGTGCACTTGTACTCGCATAAGATCTTCTGCTCAAAGCGTCAGCTACAACGTTCGTCTTTCCCGGGTGATACTGGATTGTGTGGTCATAATCCTTCAACAGCTCAAGCCAACGTCGTTGTCGCATGTTGAGTTCCTTCCGCGTGAAGAAATACTTGAGACTTTTATGATCCGTAAAGATATCCACCTTTTCTCCGTACAAGTAGTGTCTCCAGATCTTCAATGCGAAAACGACTGCTGCCAACTCTAGATCATGAGTAGGATAATTTTTCTCATAATCTTTGAGTTGTCGAGAGGCATAGGCTATAACCTTTCCATGTTTTATAAGGACACAGCCTAGACCTTTGCCTGAAGCATCGCTGTAGATAACAAATTCTCCTGATCCTGATGGTATGGTCAGAACAGGAGCTGAAATAAGTCTCTTCTTGAGTTCTTGAAAACTTTTCTCACATTCCTCGTTCCATACGAATTTCGTACTTTTCCGAGTCAGCTGAGTTAATGGAGTGGCGATTCGAGAAAATCCTTCTACGAATCTCCGATAATAACCAGCTAGGCTCAGAAAACTTCGGACTTCGGTTACTGTCTTGGGTTGTTCCCAATTTAGTACCGTTTCAATCTTCGCAGGATCGACTGATATTCCTTGACTAGAAATCACATGCCCAAGAAACGTGACTTCCTCAAGCCAGAACTCACATTTCTTCAACTTGGCATATAATTTATTCTCACGGAGCTTTTGGAGTATCAATCTCAGGTGTTGTTCATGATCCTCGCGATTCTTGGAGTATATGAGGATGTCATCAATAAAGACAACCACAAAATGATCCAAATATTCCTTGAATATTCGGTTCATCATGTCCATGAAAGCTGCAGGAGCATTGGTTAGTCCAAAAGGCATGACTAAAAACTCATAATGCCCATAACGAGTTCTGAAAGCAGTCTTTGGAATGTCCTCAACTTTAACCTTTAACTGATGATATCCAGAACGGAGATCAATCTTTGAGAAGTGTTGAGCACCTTGTAATTGATCAAACATGTCATCGATCCGAGGCAACAGGTACCTGTTTTTGATGGTGACATGGTTCAATTCTCGGTAGTCAATGCACAATCTCATACTCCCGTCTTTCTTCTTCACAAATAGAACAGGAGCACCCCAAGGTGATGCACTCGGACGAATGAAACCGGTATCCAACAATTCCTATAGTTGGACTTTTAACTCTTGAAGTTCAATGTGAGCCATTCGGTATGGAGCTTTGGAAATGGGTTTGGTACCGGGTTCAAGATCAATACAAAATTTAATTTCACGGTTTGGGGGTAAGCCAGGAAGTTCTTCAGGAAAAACGTCAGGAAACTCATTAACAATGGGAATATCATTCAAGTTTGAAGTATTTTTGTTCAAATCAGTGACATGAGCTAAAAAGGCTTGACATCCGTTTTTCAATAAACGAATGGCTTTATGGCTAGAAATAACAGTTATAGATTTCAATGGTTTAGTTGCTTGAATTTGCATGACAGGTTGATTAGGAATATGAAAACTAATAATCTTATGAAAACAATCAATTTTAGCATGATGGGTAGTCAACCAATCAATTCCTAAAATCACATCAAATTCATGTATCTCCAAAAAAATAAGGTCAACAGGTAATGTGAGGTTGTTGATTTGAACTAGGCAAGATTTATAGACAGTAGATGTAATGGTCATTTCTCCTAATGGGGTTTCAACTGATAAGTCAAAGTCCAAATTTTCAGGAGTTAAGTTTAAACGCTGAGCACATGCAGGTGAGATAAAAGAATGGGTAGAGCCAATATCTAACAAAGCGTAGACTTCACGAGAATTTATGAATAGCTTACCGGTTATCACCTCGTTCGAGTTTCGTGTCATTTGGGATGTCACAACAAAAGCTCTCCCTTGAACTACAGATTTTCTCTTATCCGCGCTAGCTTTTGGTATCATCATTGCAGCTGGACTTGATTTTGTGGCAGGACAAAACCGAGCAAGATGACCCACTTTCCCACAACTGTAACACTTTTTGGACTGCTGTGTACAGTTTGGGCTGATGTGACCTTCCTGACCACACCTATAGCATCTCACTGGTGGTCGATCTTCTCCCCTTGAAACTGGGGTCGGTACTGGTGCTGGTACTGGTGCTGGTGCCCTTCCATAATTATTATGGAATCTCTTTCTTTTGAAATTGTTCCCACTGGATTCTCCTCTTCTGTTATTTGATGTGGAATTACCACCGAAGTGTTGGTTACCTCCTCGATGGTCTCGTTCCTGTGGTTGTTGTCATTCCTTTCTCTATGTTGATCATTAACTCTTGGCTGCAATGTTTCATCTGTTTGCTCCACCCTTTGAGCCCTATCCACAACATCTGAATACAAACTGAATTTATGAGAGCTAAGTTGTTGACGAATTTTGAGTCTCAAACCTCTTAGGAACATCCGACTCATTCGTGCTTCGTCATCCACTAGATGGGTGGCAAAACGAGATAACTCGGCGAACTTAGCTTCATATTGGGAGACTGTCATGTTTCCCTGCTCCAGCTTAATGAATTCCACCTCTTTCATATGGCGGATGCTTTCTGGGAAATACTTCTCGTTAAACAGTTCTTCGAATTCTGTCCAAGACATTTCGAGTGCTGAAGGTTAGATACGTTTTACCGCTTCCCACCAATGGTCCGCCTCACCTCGTAACATAAAAGTGGCAAATGACACCTTTTGATCATCAGCGCATTGTAAGACATCAAGTATTTTTGTCGTCTGCTTCAGCCATGCCTCCGCTTTGAGTGGGTCAGGCTTTCCGTGGAATTCAGGTGGTCCCAATTCTTTAAATTGCTTGACAGTGACCATCCTCAAATTACCAGCGTTTCTACCGTTATTATTGACTGGATTTCCTCTTGCTTGATTCTGTATGAACTGCATGAAATTCCTAAAGAATCCATCGTTCATCATGTTATCAGGAACATTATTTCCTGAGTTGGCAGGAGGATTGTTTGGGGCCTCTTGATTCTCGGCTACATTCGCTTCAGGCATTCCATAGTTAACCTCTTGATTTCCAGATGCCATACTAAACTGTTGTCACAAAATAATTGTTAGTTCAAACAAACCGACTCATCTCTTCATGTTCCTACATTCAAATCGATTCATTAGATAACAAAATCTAATTTAGGTAGGACACACTAGTGATTAATTCTATTCATCTCTCCCCTCCTAGTTCTAACCCCAGATCTCCATTAAAGACCATATCCCTAAGCTCTGATGCCAACTGTGACGCCCCCAAATCTAGGCTCATACAACCCAAACTTGAGTCGTCAAAAGACTACAACAAAATTATTACAAGATAGAATAACGTTCAACAATACAGTGTATAATAATACACAACTAAGTCTTCATAATTATTGTCACACTATATACAACATGTGAAGACTACAATAGCTATCACTCGGACCGTCACTCCATTCCCTTGCTAGACCCGGCTACTCTCTCATTTTCTGAAAAACAATGGAACAAAAGAAAGGGTGAGCTCAAATAGCCCAGTAAAGAATATCATGACTAAGATAATGACAAGTAAATTATCGTTAGCCTTCAACAGTTGAGTTCTTGATATAATACAATAGACTACAAGGTTTGTATCAAAAACTGCAGTTAAATTCTTAAACAATGTTCAGATCAATAATAGCAGCGGAATGAGCAATCTATTAGAAGAATAATGCAGACTATAATGTCCACTCGCTTCTCTTTTTAGTAAAAATATCATCAACTTTTATCATCTGAAATACCATTAGTCAAGATAATACAACTTCACAGTTCCTGGTCATAATCATGCAGATCAACAGTTCATCTTTGCACTACGGGCCAAAGACATTCAATATAACACCAACGGTCATGATTATACCAGATTCAGCCTTTGGTCATAATCATACCAACCAACAGTTCATCTTTGCACTACGGGCCAAAGAGAACATTCATCACGTGCCATAAAAGACACCGAACAGATGTATCGCCTTTAACCTATTATATCGCCTTTAACCTATTATATCGCCTTTAACCTATCATCTGTTCAACAATTATATCGCATCTGTGCCCCCGGCCACAGATATTCACAACAACTTGAATTTGGATGATTAGAATGATATAAATGATGAACAGAAGAAACAGGATAAACAATAAGTATCAGAAGTTTACTTTGTACAGATTCAAATAATGTCCAAATTGCCAACATGATGTGGAGTGAAATTCAAAAATGATATTCAAGATCCACAGTTCAGAATAACGGTTACAGTTCAATAGAAAGGTTCACGTAAATAGGATGGTTCAATTGAAATGATGAAGTGCAACTATTATGGAACATATAATATTTTCAGGAATTATAGAAGCAATAGTTCCATAATAAGTTTCGATTTAGGTGTATGAAAGAAAATAATATCCCTTACCGTAGCAGGTTTGATTAACAAAATGTGAAGGAAGTTAATATCCCTTACCATAGTAAGTTTGAATAATGGAAGATGAAAAAGATGGTATCCCTTATGAGTATAAAGGAAAATAATATCACTTACGAATATGAAAGAAAATGATATTATAAACGAATATGCAATAAAAGTGTCATGTGATAATTCGTGTAAACAAATTATTTCCACAAGAGACAAATAAGAAATGAATACAAAGAGTAATTCACCAAACATGCGGTAATCCGCGTAGTCAGGTTATTCTCAGAGATTAATAAGGAATGAATACGAAAGGTTATTCACCAACAGGCGATAATCCGCACCGTAAGGTTATTCCCACAATTTAATAAAAATTGAATACGAATAGTCATTCACCAAACAGGCGATAATCCGCACTGTAAGGTTATTCTCAAAGATTAATAAGGAATGAATACGAAAGGTTATTCACCAACAGGCGGAAATCCGCGCCGTAAGGTTATTCCCATAAATTAATACATGGAAATAAATGACATATCTTATGAGTAAGAAAGAAACGATATTATTTTCGAGAATCAAATAATGATAATCCTTTACCTTAACACGTGACTGGATATTGATTTAAATGAGGTTGATTAACTTGAACAGTACACGTACGCTTATAAATCTTCACAAATACTCAAGATGACTTAAGCACACTTAGAGAAAACTTTCACAAGAAGTATTTAGAGAGAGAAAGAAAGAACAAGTAAGGAAGTTTATGAAAAATCCTTAAGTTAAGGCCTCTATTTATAGCCAAAAATCTTATCATAACCAAGATTTCCTAATTTAATCCAAACCGTTCATTTCAAGATAATGTTTAATCCATACCATTCATTTCATCTTTTAAGATAAACCATTCATTTAATTATCATCTTTTAATCTACATCATCCATTTCAAATTCTATATTATCTTTAATCTATACCATTCATTTCATCTTTTAAGATTTCCTTAATCTAAACCATTCATTTAAAGATCATCTTTTAATCTACACCATCCATTTTAAATTCTATATTATCTTTAATCCATACCATTCATTTTATATCACCTAACTTTATATTATAAACAAATAATTTTATCAATTCAATTATTCAACAATAATTCACACTTATTCATTATTATGACTAATTGTTATAAATACAGTGTAGTTGGCTTTCTGAGTTAGATATCAAGTCAATTAATTAATGAAATACAACTGTTTAAATAATACCATAATAGAGATAACAATAATGCAGAAAGTATGCAAAAGAAAGATTACGTTACTGTGTTATGACAATTATTGATTCAATAATGTGAATTACTGTGCATATGCTACTGTGACAATTATCAATTTAATAACATGAATTATTGTGCATGTGACAATAAAGTCAAATATTGTACGATAACCACTTTATCAGTTTAATAATACGAAACAATGTGCAATGCCGTGTGCTACTGTGCAATACCGTGTGCTACTGTGCAATACCGTATGTTACTTGTAATACCGTATATTACTATTTTTTTACCACCGGATATTTTAACAATTAAAAGTAATAGTACCATTGACCATTTTAAAAATTGTTTATGTCATTTTCTATATCGGACAATTATTCTTTGTAGGGTCCACCTTTGTGGGGTCCACCAATGATTGGTTCATACGGCGCCGTCGTACGAACAATCCCCGACAGAACGAATATTCTCCGGCCAAAAGAATATTGTCCGACATAATATAATTTACACATAACATCCTTAACTTTTAACTTTATCAATTCAACCACTTACTGTTTCATGAAAATATATATGAAGAAAAATAAATTTTATATTTCATAAAATTCGGGGTCTTACAAATTATATGTTCCTTAATAGTTTGCGCTTCTTCTTATATCATTTCAATTGAACCTTTCTATTTTTCTAAATCATTTTATTGAACTTTAACCATTATTTTGAATTGTGATTCTTGAATATTGTTCTTGAATTTGAGTCCATTTCGTGTTGACAATTTGAACATTATTTGAATCTGTACAATGTAAAATCATAAACTTTTGATATTTATTGATCATCTTGTTTTTTCTGTTTATCATTTATATCACTGTTGTTATTCTAATTATCAAGAATCATTTTGTTGTGAATATTTGTGGTCTGGGCACAGATGATAGGATAAATGCAATATAATTGTTTTGTGTCTTTTAGGGCACATGGTGAATGTTCTCTTTGGCCAGAGACAAAAAAGAATTGTTGTTTGGTATGATTATGACCAAAAGTTGAAGACTGGTATAATCATGACCATTGGTGTTATATTTGAATATATTTGGCCCGTAGTGCAAAGATGAACTGTTGATTTACATGATTATGATCAGGAACTCTGAATTTATATCATTATGACCAGTGGTGATTAAGATGATAAAAATTGATGATATTTTTCTTATAAAGAGAAGCTAGTGGATATTATAGTCAACATGATTCTTCTAATGGATTGTTCATTCCGCTGCTATTATTGATCTAAAATTTATTGTTTATTATATTCTATCAAGAACTCAACTGTTGAAGGCTAATGATAATTTATTCATTATTATCTTAGTCATGATATTTCTTACTGAGTTATTTGAGCTCACCCTTTCTTTTTTGTTTCATTGTTCTTCAGGAAATGAGAGAATAGTTGGGCCTAACCGGATAATAGAGTAAAGATCCGAGAGATAGCTGTAGTAGTTTTCACATATTGTATATAGTGTGACAATAATAGTAAAGATTTAGTTGTGTATTATTAAATCAAAATTTATTTTTAAAATATCTTAAATTAATTTTTTTAAAGTAAAACTAATTTTATTTTTTGCGTGTAACGAAGAGGGTATTATTATTATTATTTTATTTTTCAGTAATTTAACTATAAATCGACCTTCAGTTCAATAATATGTTTTTAAATTAATATTATCACATTATTTTTTTATTAAATAATTAAGAGTTTTTAACAAAAAAATTTAAATTTTATAAAAAAAATTGATACAATAATATAATTATAAAAAAAATAATTTAATAATATATTTATAAATTGAGATGATAGAAAAATATTTTAACCCTTGTGCTTGCCAGGCCACAACCACCCAGCTACTTAAGAGGAATTGGATGTCAGAAGATGTTGACCCTTGTACGTACTTTAAGTGAATTTTTAAACCTCCATTACTTGATAGTACTAGTTAAACTGTTTCCTAGAAGATGGACCCACAAGTTGTGGTAAGGATACAATAAAGAACTGAGAATAGGAAACTTCTGCTATCAAAACACATCATCTACGACAAGCATAAAAATATAGTAAAATCATTTAACAAATTAGACTATATTAAATCCAAACACAAAACTCAAACTAGTATTAAACCCGAACCCGAACCCGAACCCGAACCCGAACCCGAATCACAAATCATGACCCAGTTGATTTATCCAGACGAAAATGCCGTAGGGGAAATATTACTGCGACTACTGCCACAAGCAATTCCAGGACACCGCTTTTCGCAAGGAAGCGCCATCTCCAGGGTGTTCAACATCAGAGAACTAAAACCCTCTGGTACGACTCTTTACGAGGTGAGCTTCCTACTCCATGTGAAAACCTAATCCTCTTTTTTTTTTCTCCATTTCTTTTTGGGTCAACAATTGGGTTTTATTGGCAGATCCAAATCAGGTATATCAAGATTAATTTGGTAAAGGAGTCTGCAATTGATTCGTCAGAACGGTATTATCAATCTCTCTAGTCATTAGGTAATTCTTACTCATGAACTCTATTAGTTTATTTTGTGACGTGGAGTGATTACTTACAGATTGTTTAAGTTCGACAGTTCCTCTCTCGCCGATTGCTTACAGATTCAAACACCCTTTTGAGTTTTTGGTATGTATAATTGTATATACATATGTATTTGTGTGTGTGTGTGTATGTATTTAGTGTGGCTTTCTTTCAACTAATTGCAGTGCATCACTGCATCTACCCACTATTCTTCAAGTAATAAATGTTCAGTTGGATTTTGATATTGATATGTTAGATGGGTATCATCATAAAGAAACCATTTTCTCCTATTTTGGAAATTTTCAGTTTATATTTTAGTTGAGAATAGGTTTGAATTCATAGAAATTCTGTCGGCTGATGGCCTATTAATTTGAGACTTTAGAATATCTGTGACCTGTATATTGTTCTAAATCATACATTACTTTACAGGATGCACTTAAACATTCTTTTCAGTGGGCTTGTAGTATACATTATTGTTTATATTGTGAGGACGTAGAAACTTGACAGGGCAAATGTGTAGTTGGCTTCATTATCATTTAGTTTATATTATTGCTTGATTACTGCTGCCACTGAGAAATCTCATTACCATTTACCAATTTTAAATCTCTCTTTTGCATCCATATAATTGGCTGCATCAGTTTTTAGTGATATAATTGCCACAAATTTTATTGGTGTGGATGTGAGGTACCCACAATCATGGTTACTTGGGGTATTCCCAGTGTCCCACAAATGATGTTACAAGATGACTTTATAAAAATTTCAAGCTATTACTGTGTGGATGATCCGGGGTTAGATATCGTACTTTTTGTCCAGAAATATGATTCCTACAGGACTTCTTTATTTTTTAATAAGGTTTTTTTCCAACATGTTTTCTAGTAACAAATATTATTTAACTTTTCTATCTTTTACTTATAGAGTCCTGTTATGTATTGCAAAAAAATTCACCGAATTACAATTGTGACTTATATTTTAAACATCTATTACTTACATTTTTTCCCCCTTTTCAAATACTTGATAATTTTCCTTTGTCTGATCTGACACAACTTGCTTTTCTAGTAATAAAACTACAAGCAGCTAGTGTTTCAACCAACTACACTACTGCTCCTTGTACTAAAACATGTTCTGCATTGTATTAGACTATTAGTAATTTTAGACGAAGTAATACTGTAACTTCAAAGTCTGCAATTGTTTTGAAAATGAATGGGAAACTACTGAACATGTGTCAAATATATAGTTTTCAAGTGAAAACAGACTGATTGTTGGATTTTCTTCTTGTCTTAGTCTCCTGCAATTTACTTCATTCTAAGTTTACTTCATCTTCATGTTAGAGTTGTTTACAGTTTGTTATAACATCCTCGTTTCTGCATTTTGATATGGACCTGTTTGGTTTAGCTATTTATATGCATTTCTGTCGACGCCGGGATTTTCGTCGTCTCGTTTTTTAATAATTAAAATACCCTTTTCCAATTTTAGCCTTTGGATTTGAGATGTGATTTTGAAAAGGGTCGGCTTATGCGTCGACGGGGTTTGAAAGATCGATTTTATGATGAGCCAATTGACCAGAGTCGCCAGTTGGTATATTTTGAAATGGATGTACCAACTCATCCGAATTTTGTTTTCGTAATCGTAATGGCTCATATGTGACTCCGATTTAAATGGTCCGCAAACCGAGATTCATAGAGTTCGGGGGCTTGCTTAAGCGAGGGGAAGGTGTTAGGCACCCCCCGACTTCCGTGAAATACGGTTACCGCAATCTCGATGTTTTCCTATCCTTTTAAATCCTAAAAATATGTGTGTGTGTGTGCGTGTGCGTGTGCGTGTGTGCCTAAATGAATTTCGTTTGGAATGCTTTACTTTGAAAATGCCTCAGAAACTCGTTAACCCTATGCACGAAGGATTTTACTTAATCGAAAAGTTCATTTTTATTGCTTTTTTTGTTTCGATAATAAAACCGATGATATTTTGTAAAACATATTTTCAAACCCTTCGTCAAATAGGAATAGAGCTCATCCGACACTTATAATTTTATTTAGCCTACGAACGATCTAATATCCTAATTTGCTTGAGTTTATGAAAAGCTTTATCATTTATTCCAAAATCATTTTCTCGCGTTAAAAGGAAAATCAAGCATTTAAAATAGCGTTGAGGCTATTCACGGGCATGTGAGCCATCTAAATAAACCTCAAACGCCCACAATCGCACGTTTCATTATTACGGGGCCTTAAACCCGATTTTTCGATCCGACATCGCTTTAAGGCCCGAAAATTACATATTCACAATACAAATGCATCACCATTGCTACATACGTAAAAGCTAGAAAATAAACTAAAGGGATATCATCAGGGGGTTAGGAGGAGATTCTATCCGCAATAAATCCTCCCTAACCGTCCCTAATCCACAGATCTACAATATAGATTGACTACATTGGATCTAACTTTAACATAAACAAATTCAAAATATTTAAATAGCAATGCACCAAATGTTCGGATCTACAGTAGATCCACCCAACAAGCACAATAAGAACGAAATAAAAACTAGATCTACAAGATTTGATATATCAAACACAACACAGCTATGAGACTCGGATTTTTTTTACATTCCAAATGATGAAATAGATGATTCAACACTTGGAAAACAAAATAGGATACAAAGATTGAAGGAATCTCACTCTTTGGAACAAACCCGCGGGTTTCTCTCTCTAAAATCTCGCCATTTTCTCTCTCTATTTCTTCCTCTCTCGCTCTTGGCCGGAACCTCTCTTCTTCTCTCTTTTCTCTCGGCCGGAACCTCTCTTTTTCTCTCTTTTCTCTCGGCCGGAACCTCTCTTTTTCTCTCTTTTCTCTCGGCCGGAGGCCTTTTCTTTTCTCTCCCGCGACCCTTTTTCTTTCTTCTCTCCGTCTGCCGAAAATGAAACTGGAAATGGCGATTTAGCAACTTCAGATCTTGGCCGCAGATGCAACTGCGGCCAGGTGCAGCTGCGGCTGGCTCCGGTGTTTTCCTCGATTTCCGCATCTGATGTCGGTCTTTCGTTTTTTCGCTAGAAGACTCGTATTTTGCAATCCGGGAATCCCTGGGAAACGTGCCATATTATTCTGGGAGGCTCGTTCGGAGGGCTGCGACTTGATATAGAATTTGCTAACTTTGCTTGGCTTCCAGGGGGCGCTGCCCCCTTTCCACCCCCGCCAGCTCACCGGCGAGCTGGGCAGCCGCTCGCTCACCGGGGAGCGAGACCCCCGAACATCGTAAGCGTAGTGGCCGTTAGTCGTCTTTTGTGCTAAAATCAGGTTCTTCTGGATCAACTGTTTGCCTTGCCTCAAGTAACCTGATGCTTGTGGTTCGTTGTGGCGGCTTTGACCGTAAATCGTTGGGGTGACTTCGTTTTGAGGTTCACCTTCCTTTTCGCATTCCGGCTCAAGTGACGACTTTGCCCTCCTGCCAGGGTTAGTAGAGAAGTGCAAAATTTGGGTGTCTACAATTTCTATGTTATTTCTTATGTTTTAGACGGGACTAGCCTCAAATGATGTCTACTCCTCAACCTCCTTCAAATGAACATATTGAAGAACAAAATCAACAAGTTGCTAATGAGGTATAAAATCAACACTCTTCTAGTTATGCTATGTATTTCTAAGAACTAGTTAATCATCTTGAATGAGATTTATTCATTATATATATATTTTTTATTTTCAGAATCAACATGAACCATCTAATGCTACCAATCCTATAATCATAGATGATGATAAAAAGGAGAATAAGGAAGAAGTTAAGAGTAAAAAACGTTCGATTGCTTGGGAACATTTTGAGGTATTAGAGGGTTGTGAAGTGGGTAATGAAAAGGCAAAATGCAAATATTGTAATGTTGTAATGGGATGTAACATTAGAAAGAATGGCACAGACTCAATGGTTAATCACTTGCATAATATTTGCACTAGAACCCCTCTCCGAATCAATAAAAAAGACAAAAAACAAAAGACTATAGAATTTGTTACCTTGACAAAGGAAGAGAGAGAAAAAAGTGCGAGCGCAACTCATTACCTTCACAGTCATACATATAAAGGAAAAGAATTGCAATAATGTGTATTAAAGATAACCAACCTTTTAGGATTGTGGAACATGAGGGGTTTAGAGAATTGATAAGTGATGTGGAGCCAAGGTTTAAGATGCCAACTCGATGGACAGTTGCTAGAGATTGTCTGAAAATTTATAAGGAGGAAGTGGTGAAATTGAAGCAAATTGTCACCTCACAACAAATTTCCCTCACAACGGATACTTGGGCATCCGTTCAAAATATTAATTATATGTGTTTAACGGCTCATTAGGTTAATGATGATTGGCAACTTTGTAAAAGAATCCTAAACTTTTGTCAAATTGGAAGTCATAAAGGGGTTGCAAATGGAAAATTGCTATATGCTTTGTTGACAAAGTGGGGGATAGATCGTGTATTTACTATCACGGTAGATAATGCCTCTTCGAATGACACAGCTATCTCATACTTGAAAAAATTTCTTTAGGGCCCGGAAGCAATATTGAAGAATAAATATATACATTTGAGATGTTGTGCTTATATTTTGAACTTAGTTGTGAAGGATGGCCTAAAAGATCAACATGTGTCTATTGCTAGGATACGGAATGCGGTGAGGTATGTTAGATCCTCTTCGGCAAGGCTTGCAAAATTTAAGACATGTGTGGAAAGAGAGAAAATAAAGTGTGAGAAAATGGTGTGTCTTGACATTGAGATTAGGTGGAACTCCACATATACGATATTGGAGATTGCCGTAAAGTATGAAAAGGCTTTCAATAGGATGCTTATTGAGGATCTTAATTATGATAGATTCTTTAAGAATGAGGAGGAGGAGGCTTGGGAGGATAATATTAGGAGAAGAAAGTGTAAGAAGAAAATGGTTGAAGGGCATCCAGAGTGGAATGATTTTGAAAATGTCAAGTGTTTCATCCAATTTTTGAAGATCTTTTATGATGTCACAATAAAAATATCCGGTTCTAAATATTGCACTTCAAATCTTTTTTTCATTGAACTTGTAAAAATGCAAGAGGCAATAGTGAAATTGTGTTCAAGTGGGGATCTTTTGATGAGAGTCATTGCCAAAAGGATGAAAGAAAAATATGACAAGTATTGAGACAATTTAGATAATTGTAATTTCTTGTTATATGTCTCGATTGCTTTGGATCCAAGATATAAGATACACTGTTTGAAATTTTGCTTTGCTAGACTTTATGGGAAGGGTCTCCAAAAACTACATTAATTTGTGAGAAAGTGATGAAGACACTGCAAGAAATGTTTGACCACTATAAAGATAATAATGGAAGTGACATTTCTTCTTCTTCTAGTTTAAATATTGAAGGGGATTTAGATGATGACTTTGAAAAGTACACGCAAGAACAAGTTGAAGGGGGAAGAGGAAAAACAGAGATTGATATATATTTGGTGGATGATAGAGTGAAGAAAGATGAAAATTTCGATGTTTTGGGTTGGTGGAAAATGAATTCGATGAAGTTTCCAATTATTTCAAAAATTGTTAGGAATGTATTGGGTATGCCTATTTCTACAGTTGTTTCGGAGGCTGCCTTTAGCATAGTGGGAAGCACTATTGATGCACATAGAAGTTCACTCTCTCTTAGGACGGTTGAAGCATTGATTTGTACTCAAGATTGACTATGCAATTCACAAACTTTTGTCAACTTTCGAGAACAACCGGAAGAACTTCAACAATTTGAGAATATTGAAAAAGGTAGATTTTTATTTTACTTTTTAATTCTTTATTTGATTTTATTGTACTTTTTCAAATGTTCTCACATAAATTTTTTTTTGTATGCTTCATAGATGAATTCAATTCGCTTGGACAATTGCTTGAGCAATGCGTGGTTGATGAGTGACTATGGAATGCAAATTGGTATACCTTCTCATTTGTATCATGTTTATTAGAATCTTATTGCACACCCGCACCACGATACATTAAATACCATTTGTATTACCTAGAACTGGTGCTTTCATTCTAATAAAACCTTATGGAGCTTTTCTAAAGAAGATGCAGCCTATTCTAAGGTATATATGGTGGGTAAAACCATCCTTCTTTCATCTGTGCAGTAGTGTAAGAGTCTATTCCATACCTGATAAGCATCGACAACTTTAAACATTCTTATTGTATTATCCACTTGTGTATTTGGGAGAGTGACGATGATTGCTTATGACAGCTAAAATGCAGGATCTCTTCATGTACAGGAAGCTTCTACTGCTAGACTTTTTGTAACTCCCACGCATGGGTCACCAAATGTGTAGATTGAGACAACAATGCTGCAACTCTTTGCTCCAATGCTAGCCTTTACCATTTTTATTCGATTAAATCAAAAATTTTAAAATATGCCGAAGATGTCAGTCATCAAATTTTGGGTTGTTTCATATCTTACTAGTAAAAGCTACTTGCAGAATGTAAAATGTGTATGTGAACAGTGAACTAATGCATCGTGATTTATTGAATTATATGAAATGGTTTTGCAGTGTAAAATGTGTATGTGAATTAATATATTGTGGTTTATTGAGTTATATAAAATAGTTTTATAGTAGAAAAGATGTTTATCAATATGTATATATTCAATTGGTTTTGAAACCGAAATCGCAACAAATGAAACCACATTGCATGTTTTACCAATTATAAGCTATTTGGTGTGTGGTTTTGAATTTGTCAAATTGTATTTAAGCGATTTTATGTGCGATTTGGCTACGCTAGTAATAGCGCATCCTTTTATTAACTCCCTTTGCGTGCATATTTGGGACGATGATGAGCATATATCTGTTTCCCTTGTTCATATTTGGGAGGATGATGAGCCATCTGTTTTATTGTATACTTTCTTTTTGATTAATAAAACTCCCCTTAAGAAGGAATAAATAAATAAATTTTTACGTGCTTGCTTCTTCAATATCAATAGAAGTTGCGGTTTGAAACAATGGGATGAATGGCAGGGGAATTTACAGCGTTACTATGATTAGGAAATTTCTTTAATAAATCATAATGTAAGCATTTTGGTCATCACTGAGGAAGCAACTTCCTCTGAATCATACTTTCATGCAAAATATTGGCCCTGGTGCTAAAAAAAAGTGACTCTTATCCAGAAATATGCAGCAAATATTGGTACTGGCGCTAGCAACGTGACCATCATCCATCCTGAAAAATGTTGCGCTTAATGGAACAAGAATAGCACCAACCCACAATACATGACCATTTAAAGACACTCAAATCCTGAAAGTGAAATCATCGTCGCTAAAAGTGATATTTTGTGCCGCTAATTATATATTAGGAAAAATTGGGTGAATGATACAATGGAGGAAATCCTAGTCCGTCACCCATAACAGGGGATGACTAGAACTAGCACATAATACATCTGGAACTCGGCTTCTGAAACACTTCCAATAAATCCAATCCCTGACATGCAGTTTTTAATTAGTACCGGTCCGTACTGCAGTACTTATTTTTAAATTACTTTTGTATAAGCCGCTTGATCACTCAATTCGTTCTGTAATACTCTCAGCTCCCTTTTCTACTTGTGAAGTCTTTGCAACTAGTTTTAGTGAACAGCTTGGGAGATTTGAAATTAAAATATCACAAACAATTTTAATTTTGATAAATGATCAATATAAACAACACACGGAAGACTTCACAATTCTGAAGGTGAGCTGAGAAGCAACTATTCACATATCAATGAACATCATCCAAAAGATTTTCCAATCTTCCAAATAAAATTACACTACATACATGAAATTTATGTGCTGATAATGCATTCTTTTTAAGATAAAAGAAGTCACATACACGCAACTGTTTATTAAAGCACCAAAGAAACAAGCACTCCTCACCATCACCATCACCATCACCATCACCATCACATACAGGCTGATAAAAGATATAGTCAAATATGCTCCCCGACATAAAGACGTGAAGATACATTGGAAGAAACTTAAAAGAGGCAAGCAAGTACCTTCAACAAGCAGCATAATGCATTCAGTGGACGACTAATTTAATGAGGCAATTACCTCCAACAAGGAAGCAGCAAATTGCATTTGGGTCTCCTCATCTATAGTAAAAAAGGTGGGCACATGTACAAAGAGTGATGTGATCCCATTCTGCTCAGCAAAACGTAAAGAATGATAGTAGACATAGTTGCAAACAAACCGGCCAGCGTCATCAGAGGTCATCACCTCGTAGCCCATCTTTGCCAAAGATTTAGTAATCTCCTCAACAGGAAGAGTAGTCTGATACAGTATAAACAGGAAAGTGAAGTATGCGAAAGTAGGAGATAGGATGTGGTATCAAATCGAGATAAATCTGTAAGTTAGCACCATTCTCATAAATGTATTTGTTTGTGTACACCATGATTTATGAGCTTATGGTGATGACCAAATAATATAAACAACTATAATAGACAAAACCAGTGTAAAATAAGAAAAGGAAAAATGAAATTCATTGATATGTAAACATCTATGATGGACAGTGCTTCTTTTTCTTTCATTTTTTTCTTTCCCCCTCTAACCATAGTTATCCCTGAATAAAAAGAATCCTGTTTTGCAACTAAGTTCCTTTAGAGTACAACTCACTGAAAAATTAGAATACGAAGAAAAATGCATGAGAGCTTCCATTCTACCTCTCGTATTCGTGAAGTTTCACCGTCTTCAGGTATAATGGGAACTTTCTGCAATGAATAAGACATGGAATTTTCAATAAAATCGTAACTCATGAAGTTGAAACTTGGACTATAAAAATTCTTGAAGGTTTATATCTAACCTGAGGCTTCCACCCCATCTCATCAGGGCAACGAAAAGTAGCTTCATTGAAGGCTTGATTTTCAATGGAAAACCTTGTTGCTCCACTATTAACACCAAAGTGTACCTGAGAATGTTTTGGTTAAGGCAAAGATCTATACTAGAATGTGGAAAGACCAAAGGTCTAGTTGCAATACAAATGGAACTGAAACTTTCTAAGCTTGAAAAGTATAAATTAGGATTTTGAAAAAATCTTGCATAACTTAATACGATAGCTATTCTACACAGAAACTAAGAAGGTCTGGCAATGCCATTTAAAACAATAAAAAAATAAAAGATGCAATCTAGGCCAGAAGTTTCATATGTTAATAGTTTATCTAAGATTTGCATTACGCTAAGCTTAAGGATGTAATATAACTTCAATGCTCTTCCGATATTACGACATCTATAAAATAAAAAATTTGATGGTCCCGTTTCCGTTCTGCATACTGTATCGAATTGTGATTCAGGTAACATTGATAACAAACAAACATGCCCCGCCCTCCCCCCCCAAAGAGTAGACTCACTCAGTAATATATTCTTTGCAGAGCTTTCCTCTGTTTTTCTTCTTATTCCTTCTTAACAATTCACTCATAGATTATTTGCTTTGATTTTAATTTTTTAGTTTAAATATTATTCACCAAAGAGTAAATAATATTCATTTGATTTCAATTTTTACAGGAGTAGAACATAAGGTTCAGCTACCCATTTGATCCACATACCCTTGATTGCTTAACAAATCTTTTTAATATCTCAGTTTAAATGCTTGTAATTTAAATAAAATAGTGGACAAATTTATGAAAGGACCCTGTATGTGCTAAAGGAAAGCTTTCCAACTTCCAAGACAGGGAAAAAGAAGACAACTCCGTTGACAAAACTTATGAAGGAAACCTTAGGTTTTCAACCTTTGGTATATTGTGTTAAAATCTCAGTACTTGCTCTTTCAAAATGACAAATATGAATGCTCCAATAGCTTTTTCAGTATACTTTTTCCACAAACTCCACTAGAATTATACAGTAAACTAAACTCTAGGAAACAGATGTATAGTCTTTCTAATGAACAAATTCATCCGGAAAAATAACCCAGAGATTTTGGGTAAAGAGGGAAAACATAATATCTAATCATTTGACAATTTGTAGTGATGATATATAAGAGATGTGACCAACTGACCCAAATAACTCTGCCACCATTTGATGATTCTGAGTCCTTTTTGCTCACGGCAGACTGTAATGACTGGTATAAAGGAACAAGTGCGCCATGACCAGCAACCTCTAGAATACTGCAATTCCCAAGGGTCACCCCTTTGGGTAAACCCTTTTTCTTCACATACTCTTTTAGATTGCTAACAATTGTTTCAGTTGGATTCTCTGAAACTCCGTGAAATTTCTTAAACCCTGTCACATAGATCGTTATCATTGAAGGCCCTTCTGACCCCATTTATCAATCCAAGAATGTTATAGCACAAATATTTGAGTACCTGCATCAGACAACCATCAATGAGTTAAAAGCCAAAAGCCATAGCACAAGAGTGTAGAACCATGCAAAACCGACGATTATACTGAAATGATCCACTCTAACTACAATACGGCTTTAAAAATTATCCCACAGCAGAGATGAAGTATGATATGACAAGAAAGCTGGTAATTATTTATAATCACATAACATAGGCCTAATGATAATCTTCTTGGCAATTGTTCATAAGGATAAGTACAACATGAGAGATTAAGAATCTAACAAAAAACCAATAGCTTCGGTTGCATATGCAGTGTAATTCATGAGCTGAAACATAACCAATCAACAAGACACCAAAATAATACACATATTAAACCCTCTGATGATTACTGAATTAAAAGTCTAGAACACTACATATCAGTACGTTAGAGTCAAACCCATCAACAGTCAAAACTGAAACAATATTGTAATAGTTTATATTAATCACATAATTAAAACCCCAAAACTGAAAATTTAATTATCAAACACAACAATAACTATAAGTCTATAACACAAATCCCTATAACTGAGATAAACCCTAACAATCACTGAATTAATAGCCAATAAAATCAAATTATCAGAGCCCATCAACAATGGAGACTACAACACAAACCCAATTGAAATTAACCACGAATATACAAGCGAACACTGATCACAGACAAAATTGATAACAGGAGAGAAAAAAAAACCCACAAATCTACTCACAAAAAACTAGTAATCTGAATTCTCAAACATGCACGGACTATAACAACAAAAAGAGACCTTTTCTTCTAACCTGTAATCGTCAAAAGAGAAAGAAGAGGGAAGTGGCTAAACCTCCAATCTTATCCATAAAACAGCGAGTTAAATGGAAGACTAGAGATTGTTTTGAGATTAGATTAGTGACAAATGACAGTTGAGTGAAATCTATTCTTCAATCTTGCATACTCCCACAGTCCTCAACGATGAGTCCTCAAAATGATGAGAATATTAAGAACAAGTTCAACACTAAGCTCATTAAATACTAGTAGAGAATATAAATAATACTTTTTTTTTTTGTTTTTTTTATAGATATGGATGTATTAATTATTTTAATTAATTTTTGAATTTGTGTAAATAAAATGAATTAATTTGAGTTATTTATTTGTGACGTAATTGATTTAGAGTTTGACTAAGGGACTGTTTGATAGTATGTAAATGAGGCTGAATGACTAAATGACTAAATCGGTCAGTCATTTAGTGCGTTTGTTTAAAGCTAGATGTCTGAATCGGTCAGACTTTTGGACTGAATGACTAAAACTAATTTTTTTGACTGAATGGCTAAGTCCCGACTGAATGTGGTAAAAAAAAATAAAAAAAAAATATTAAATATTATATTAAGTAATATTAAATAAATTTACAATAATTTTGAATTTTTTCAGATGGGTGAAATAGTAAAAATATGTTATTCAAATATTTCAGACATGTCACTATCAAACAATTTTTTTCATTCAGTATTCAGAAATCTAATTCATTCAGCTCATTCAAATTATTTAAACATTTAGAACTATTTCATTTAGCTTTTATCAAACACCCCTTAAAATTTAACATGTCCAAAACTATTTCATTTTAGACATATTTTTTTAAAAAAAAAAAATTGCCATTCAAGTCGT
Source organism: Hedera helix (assembly GCA_947179155.2). Lineage (NCBI taxonomy): Eukaryota > Viridiplantae > Streptophyta > Magnoliopsida > Apiales > Araliaceae > Hedera > Hedera helix. The sequence goes on along the minus strand of OX359280.1, from coordinate 33,493,614 downwards.
CTGTTTGGAGATGAAGTTTTTTAACCACGTAAGGTATTTGTGTATTTAAAAATAAAAATTTATTTTAATTTAATGTTTGTAAATAATTTTGAAAAGATAGAAAAAACTAAAGTTTTATTATAGTATTTAATTACAACTACATACTCATTTGTCATTATGGCTGTCAATGGTAACCGAAAATTTCGTATATGACCGCATTCTTATTAACAAAAATGGATAGATATATTCGTATTCGATTTTAAGGTATCTGAAAATAAATGGATACGAATATGTATATAGATGTATTCGTATAACATCATACTGTAAATATATCTGACGAATAGCGGATATCCGATATTTGATTTCATATCTATATTTAAAATTCGTATTCGAATAACTTATATATATATGGATTGATTCATTAACAACATTGTAAAAGGGATCTATTCTTACAATAGATCTTAGTCGCCTATCTTTAGATCTAATGATTGAAAACACCACGTCTGTAGTTTAATTCTCAATATACCGCAGCTTAATATTGCAGATGATAATAAATATCCAAAATGCCCCATCATAATTTGGTAAATGTACTGTCCGTAGTTTAATATTGCGGACAAGAAAAAAAATAATTAATCCATCTGCAGTGTTAAACTGCAGACAAAAGAGTTTTTTTAAAAGTTTTTTAGGGTTCCGCAGTATTAAACCGCGAATTGCCTAAACTTTTATTCCTCTTTCTTCCTCATTATTCTTTCTAAAAGAAAATCTTCCTTCTTGGCTTTGGAAAAAAGAGAGTTAGTTTTGACCGTTTAAACTACGGACGGTGAATAGAAAGATTATAGATAAGAATTTGTGAAACTAAAGATTATAGACATGAATTTGTGAAAGTTGGAGTGTGGGAGGTCGGAGCAATATTAGTAGTTCTTATATATATATATATATATATATATATATATATATATATATGGTGGGAGCGAGACAGAGACAGAGAGGAAATCAAATGGCTGTGATTCTTAGTCCTAAACAACATCGCAGTGAAAATTCCTTCGATGCCAGTACTAGCTGCAACATCTTTTGTTCTTAATAGTTTCTCTAATTTTTAATAGCTTGTACACCAGTATCGATATTCATCATCACCGCCAGCATAATAAACCTCGCTTTCGACTTCTTTTGTTCGTTCCCCTGAGAAATTTGTTTGGGAATCCATAACTTTTGATCATTGTAACCAAATAGAAACTTGCTTTCGAGAATAGAGAAGATTTCGTAGGTGAACTTATCTATATCCATGTTGTGCTCTTGCATTTCTAACATGGTTTTCAGACCCGGATCGGTTATCGAACCGAAAAAGGTTGACCTGGTTACCGGGTCACTAGGTCAACCAGTTCAACCGCCGGATCACCGAATTTTGATTAAAACTGGTTTTTAGGTTTGAACCGGACCGAAAGACAGATCGGTTCTGATTTTTTTCGGTTGAATCGGTGTTTCGGGTTTGAAAACCATGGTTTCTAAAGGATTAGAAGCCATTATTTTCTTCTCTTTTTAAAGCATCTATGAAGAACACAATCTTGTATAGCTAGTTAGCTGTGCAGAGGCTAGGGTTTGAAAATAGCAGAAAATTAATTCCTCTGTATTTCAATCAATGATGTTTCAAAAGAAAAACGCCAATGAAGATTTTGGGTAATTTATGCAGTGACTTCTGGATATGTATTTGTGTTGTTGACCAAAGATGTTCTTACCGTGAAGATCTCGTGAAGGTGATTGTCCTTTGAGCTCTTCGAAAGAAGAAGGTGATATCTAAATTTTAGATTTACTGTCTGTAGTATTAAACTGCGGACGATGAACATCTTTTACATGACACCGTTTGAACCCTTTATAATATTCAGCGTCCATAGTATTAAACTGCGAACAGTAATTTATATTAAAGCGACACCGTTTGAATATCCTTTATAATATTTAGCGTCCATAGTATTAAACTTTGGGCGGAAATTTATTTTAAAGCGACGTAAGCGATTCATATATAGTAAGCTTACTGATTGACCCAAGAACTAAGCAGTGGGACTTTAACAAAATGAGAGAGTTAATTGCTCGTTTCCAATGGAATTTTGTTCTTGCAACTCCAATTTCTATGTTTCAAAAAAAGGATTCTTACGCATGGAGATTCACGGCTAATGGTGAGTTCTCAGTGAAATCAGCTTACGATGTTGCCATGGTTATTAATAATCGAGTAAACAGAGTGGATCTTAAAACATCTGATTTGAATAATACACATGGAGATTCATGGCTAATGGTGAGTTCTCAGTGAAATCAGCCTACGATATTGCCATGATTGTTAATAATCGAGTAAACAAAGTGGATCTTGAGACATCTGATTTGAATCATTCATCCGTGCACCATCATCTATTGAAACGGATTTGGCAGATGGAGGTGCCACCAAAAATCCAAATATTTTTGTGGAAGCCTATTAATGATGCTCTCCTACTAAATTTAAAAAGGAGACTATATTTTTCGTGCAAGTTTTGAGGCCTGATCGGATTAGTGATGTTATGATTAGAGTTCATAGTGCAGCCATGACTCATTAATCCATGGTGCAGTGAGAGAGTTTTGGAGAGAGAGAGAAAGTGAGAAAGGTTAATGAACTGACATCGAAAACCGCCTCACCTGCGGATGGATTAAGTGTGGAACTTATCCAAGGAGTTTTAAAAAGGGGGCACAGTCTGCAATTTAATATCAAGGATGGTATAAATTATTTTTTATTCACTCATAATATTAAATTATAAATGATGTGTTATTTTAATTAATATTAAAAATACTTTAGACATTTAATATTATTTGTAATATTAAATTATGATATAATGAAAATTAAATTACGGATGGAAGAATTTTTAATAATTAAATCTAAAGATAGACGATTAAGATCTGTTATATAGATAGATATCTTTTTATAATATTATCAATGAATCAGTCTCCTATATATATATATATATCAATCATCGATCTGTTATATAGATAGATGTCTTTTTATAATATTATCAATGAATCAGTCTCCTATATATATATATATATATATATATATATATATATATATATATATATATATATATATATATCAATCATCATATATTAAGTAAATATAATTTTTTTCAAATAACATTCCTTACATATATAATACTTAGTTTTTACTTTCACACGAAAATTATTTTAAAAATATGTTATTTCACTTTTAAAAAATAAAAAATAACACTTTTAAATATAATAGTAATAAATTGGAATGAATTAAGTGCATGTTTAGAAACTACTTATAAGTTTAAACAGTAATATGTGACTTATTATGGAACCAGAACACCTTAAAAGGATGCCAGCACAACTCGCAGGCGAGCTTTGCCTTTTAATTAAAAAATTGACTTTTAAGTAATGTTTTTAAAAAAAACAATTTTGTTTTTAAATAATTTATAATAAAATAAATAATTTTAACCAAATATAAAAATTATTTTGCCTTTATTTTTAATAATTTTTATAACTTATTTGAACTTATAAATTAATTTAGCCAAACACTCTTACACCTTAATTTAATTTTTAATTTATAAATTAAATTAGTGCCAAATATCTTTATTTATAAATTCATATAAATATTAAAATAACTCATATATTATTTTAAATTTTAACATATATCGTTTTAAAATAAGTAGGTCTTTCCCCAATGGTTCCCTAATAATAGGCCCACCCGTGACCCTACCATCCCCACACCCAAAACTGGTATCTTAAAAAACAAAACTAAACAATTAGACAGCTCCGGGATTGGTAAATTGGTGCTTCTACTAGAAAGGAAAAAAAAAAGTATTGGTTGCACTAGTTCAAATTCGGGATAAATCAACTTTTGCTATTTATATTGGAATCCGATTTATAAGTTGGTATTTTAATTAAAAAAAATGATAAATTAATACTTGTACTAGAAAATTTTTATGAACTAATAATTGTACTTGAATATTTATGTAAAATCGTTAAATTTGACTAACGAACATGACGGAAAAATCTGAGGCGGTTAACAGATTCTACGTAGATAAGAGATAAATATACTTTTGGTGCTTGTACTAAGACTTGACTTACAAGTTATTATCCAAACTGGTGGTTGATATGTACTTTTATTTTCAATCGATTTTATAATTGTAAATATTTTTTTATTATAAGACTATAAAGTAACGTGATATTTTTAATTTATTATTATTATTATTATTTACCACCACTACTAATTTTTTAGTTAATATTAAAGGTATATTTGAAAATTAAAATTATTTTAGCTAATATTAAAGGTATATTTATATAATCAAATTTTATGATGATGGAAGAATATGTATAAACTATTTGTTTGAATGTTTTCAATATTATCATATAAATTTATCTTCATGGTTTTTTTCCCTCGGAGAAAATTAAGAATATATAGTTATATATATATTTTTTGCCAAACATGTACATATATAATAAGAGAAATCTTAAAGAGACTACATTCTAACAAATAAATGACATTTCATGGTAATATAGAAATCTTTTTCAACTTTTAACACTTAAAGACCAATTTTCTTTTTCCTTTCTTACTTTATTTTTATATTTTTGGTGAAGATTTTTCTCATTTTAGGCAAAAATAAAACTTTGCTTGAATTAAGAAAATATTGCACATGCATGTGCATATAATACTATAAATATTAACATAACTTAGCCACCAAATTAGATTATCACTAAGAGTACTCAATACTCCATTTGGTAGAAATTCCAAAATAAAAGCTTGAAATTCCAACCGTATATAAGTTTGAAATCTTAATTGCATCTAAATCTACATTTATATTTATAAAATAACAAACACTAAAACATATATCTATGAACTAATTAAAATAAACCATTAAATAGAAGCCGAATATAATTTTTTTTCTAGTACAAACATCGGTTTATTATTTTTTTCTGGTTAAGGTATCAACTTGTAAGTTAGAAATCAAGAGTTTATCTCCTTATCCAGTCATCATCATGTCATTATTAATTAATGATTTGTAAGTTTTGTTCAGTACAAACAAGAATTTATCACTTTTTCCGGTTGGGGTGCCAATTTATAAGTCGGTCTCGCTATACGTACCAAAAGTTGATTTATCCTTTCAAACTCTCATCCCGTCAAATGCGGACGTAGTGTTGCTATTTCCGCTACTTCTCAGATTTCTCGCTTTGCCCGTCTTGGCTAAATCGTGGATGCTCGAAAAGTGTTTGATAAAATACCTGAAAAGAGTATTGTTTCATGGAACTCAATAATTGCTGGGTATTTCCAAAACAACCAGCCCAATGAAGCCGTGGCTCTGTTTGATAGAATGCCTGTGAGAAATACTATTTCTTGGAACGGGTTGATTTCTGGCTATGTGAAGAGCGGGAGGATAAAGGAAGCCCGGGAAGTATTTGACACAATGCCTGAAAGAAATTTTGTTTCTTGGACTACAATGGTTATGTAGAAGAAGGATCAATTTCAGAGCAGAATCACTTTTTAGGCAAATGCCAGAAAAGAACGTTGTCTCTTGGACAATGATGTTGGGTGGGTTAATTCAGGATAATCGGATTGATGAGGCTGGTAGACTATTTGATATGATGCCAGTGAAAGATGTGGTTGGTAGGACTAATATGATAGCTGGGTATTGTCAGGAAGGTCGTTTAGCTGAAGATGGCGAGCTCTTTGATGATATGCCGCGTCGGAACGTGATTTCTTGGACTACCATGATTTCGGGTTAGTGCCAGAATGAGAAAGAGGATATTGCCAGGAAACTTTTTGAGGTCATGCCTGAGAAAAATGAGGTGTCATGGACGGCAATGCTAACGGGTTATACTCGGTGTGGACGGATTGAGGAGGCCTCAGAGCTTTTTGGTGCAATGCCTGTCAAGTCCATTCCATTGTTTCTTGTAATGCAATGATACTTGGATTTGGCCAGAATGGGGAAGTTGATAAAGCAAGGGAGGTATTTAATCAAATGAGGGAGAAGGGATAATGGAACATGGAGTGTGATGATTAAGGTTTATGAGCGGCAAGGGTTTGAAGTAGAAGCACTTAGTTTATTTTATTTGATGCAAAGGCAACGATTTGGACTGAATTTCCCCTCTTTAATAAGTGTCCTTCCAGTTTGTACTAGCCGAGCAAGTCTTGATCATGGTAGGCAGGTTCATGCTCAGTTGCTCAGGTCGCAATTTGATTCTGATGTATACGTTGCTTCGGTTTTGATCACAACATATATGAAATGTGGTGATCTTGTCAAAGCTAGATGGGTGTTTGACAAATTTTCTCCCAAGGACATGGTTATGAATTCTATTATCACAGGTTACTCCCAACATGGTTTAGGAGAAGAAGCTCTTCAAGTTTTTAATGAAATGCTTTCTTTCGGCATTGCAACAGATGATGAGACCTTCATTGGAGTTCTGTTAGCTTGTAGCTACACCGGAAAAGTTAATGAAGGGCTTGAAATGTTTGAGTCTATGAAATCAAAGTATCTGGTGGAGCCAAGAACTGAACACTATGCTTGCATGGTCGATATGCTAGGCCGAGCTGGCCGTCTAAATGAGGCGATGAATCTGATAAATAATATGCCAGTAGAAGCAGATGCTATTATTTGGGGTTCTTTATTGAGTGCATGTAGAACCCACTTGAACACAGATTTGGCTGAAGTTGCAGCAAATAAACTTCTTCTACTTGAACCCCAAAATTCTGGGCCCCATATCTTGCTATCTAACATATATGCATCAAGAGGTAAGTGGGCTGATGTTGTGGCTCTGAGGAAAAACATGAGATCAAAGAACGTTAGCAAATTACCTGGTTGTAGTTGGATTGAAGTGGAGAAGAAAGCCCATATGTTTACTGGGGGAGCTAGTACGTCCCACCCTGAGGTGCTTTGTTAAGAGAAGCAGGGTATTGTCCTGATAGTAGCTTTGTGCTGCATGATGTAGATGAAGAAGAGAAGGTGCATAGCTTGGGGCGTCACAGTGAGAAGCTGGCTGTGGCATATGGACTTTTGAAGGTCCCTGAAGGCATGCCTATTTGGGTAATGAAGAACCTTTGGGTTTGTGGGGATTGCCATTCTGCTATTAAATTGATATCTAAAGTCACTGGGCGAGAGATCATCTTAAGGGATGCTAATAGATTCCATCATTTTAAGGATGGCTTGTGCTCTTGCAAGGATTATTGGTGATTTCAACGGTTGTTAATGTGTCCAGGGTGGTTTGAGTTAGCAACCATGCATATACATGATCATTTGAATCCAAGTGATGCAAGTTTGAGAGGAACAATGGTCATATATACATATAAATTTCACAAGGAAAACTACGTCAAATAGGATCTACAACATTCTACTGGGAAACTGATTGAAGGTTTTTTGATGAAGTTTGGCCAAGTAATATTGGTTTCCAGAATCTCCTTGTGACTGCTGTTGTTGATGGGCCATTGGGGTCCAGTCCATCTTCACTTGTCCCGCATTTGGCACAAAGCTTCCATGAACAGTTCCACTAATCTACAAAATTCATGCCTAATGCATTGTGACTACAAGCTTGAAGAACAGCTGCTATTGTGTGCAGATATTTGAGGCGACCTGATAATTGGCATTATGCAGTTCCTTATAGAATTGTGAGGCTTCATTTCCAGATGCGGAGCATGTCAACCAAGCATTGTGAAGGAAAAACTTCTTTATTTCCTCTGGCTTGGTATGTTGTACGTGTTATTGATCTCCAATATCACACCAACTTGTATCGCTAGAACTTTCAGATTTTCCACATCAACTAGTGATATCATACATTAACTTGTGCAAAAGTTTTCTAATGATATCACTTACTGTTCCAGTTTTACAAGTGCTTATGAGGTCGGTCAAGTTATCAGTCAGGTCTATTGAGCTGAATCTCATGAATCAAGGTAAACCTTTCTACCGTTAGTTCAGTAGAGTTTTGTTGCAACTAACATACAGCCATATTTGGACATATACTATGTCATTGAATTGAATCGTTCACTTAATTCATACGATATATGTTTGTCTTTAATTAAATTTCTTTTCCTTAAATTGTTTGGAAGCATGAAAGAAATAGTACTTATCATGTATTTAGATACAAATTGGGTTGCTACAATGTCGAGTAAATAAATTCTCCAACTGTACATCTCATTTGGTTGATTGCTCCTTTTTCTACTTTATTTTTCCTCACTCCTCAGGTAATTTACCTTGTGGAATGTCCATCTAATTATCATAATGCATTTACTTACAATTAGTTGTATGTTTGTCAGCATGTTATGCTTGATAAAGGAAGGAAACAATGAACAAAAAAGTTGTGCCATAAATCTTTATTTTTCCTCTTCTTTTCCTATAATAGAAGCTGGAGTTGGCATTTGCCTTGTTATAATTTTTATTTTTCTTTGATAAAAGAAGAAAATTAGTTAAGGAAGAGAAAGTGGAAGTATAATGTTGATGGAGGACAAGAAATCTCCGGAAATTCAATAGAAAACAAGAGAATAAAAGAGAAAATCAACCTGATGTCGATGAATCACAGCTCTTGGTCCCTTGGTAAACACTGATAAGGTCCACAGTATACTTGCGTAAGGTGAACGCTGCCCGGATTGTTTTTTTAGCCAAATTGTATGGTGAAACACTCACAAAACCTCAACTCGTCGCTTATATTGAAGCGAGAACCTTTGTACAATTGCTCGTGCAAGAAATGTGCGTTGAATGGATATCAACGACACCTAAACCCGATGTCTATAAAGAGACAAGAACCTTGGTACAATCGACGATTGATGCGGTAGAAGACACCACACACAACTATGAATTGTTATATGATAAGTTAATATTGAATCTCAAGAATAACTAAAAAACGCTCAAAAAATCTCAAAGAATCAAAAGATGAAGATTAAATCCTCTCAAGAATATATTGATGAATAATACTGAATTGTTATGAATTACAAAGCTTTAATGCTTATTTATACTAATTTATGAAAACTCAATCCTCTTAATGATAGGAAACATCAATACATAAGTAATCTAAGCTAATTAGGTAACAAAATCTTAGTTGGAATCGTAAAATTGCTAAAAAAGTGTGAAAAACGCGTGTTATTTTTTTTCCTGTCAGTACACTGGGCCGGGGCGCGATTGCCTATGCCAAACATTGCACCGGGGCACAATCTTTTCTTAACCAACTGGGATGGGGCGCACTTTGAATGAGCTACCAGCGAGTTCCTCTCGGTCCAATTGAGCCGGGGCGCGATGTTCCTTCACTAAACCTGCACCGGGGTGCAGTCTTTGATTTTCAGATTTGACTTTCCGTCAACTTTCTGCAACTAGGCTCGTACTTGCTTGCAACATATGAATCATCTTTGAGAGTTCTTCATGGTTTGATTCACATGCAATTTTTTTAGCCCATACCTCTTGAATTAATCCAACAAGCCCTTTCTTGAATCGTTTAGCCCGTGCTCACGTAACCGGTCAAACTGGAACTTGAATCGGATCCCCCCAAACTTTGACTCCTTGATTCCCATCCAAGTCAAGCATGTCCTCATCAAATACGATAAAGAAGTTCCCCTAAAAGCTTTCATGAAGTAAGTCAAAGAAATGTATATGACACTTTTATCTCAAAGTAAGCCAACATTCATCAGCCACCGACAAAAATAATTGCATCCCTCTCTGTCCATACAGCCACAAAATTGTAAAACAAGCGCAGCTTGACAAGATCCCTCCAATCATTCCCTCCTTCAACCCCCCTAAGCTCGTGTAGAGAAGGAGAAACCCAAACAAAAGGCACCAAAGCTGTCAAATCTTCAGACAATGAATAGACAAGTGAGAATGAGTCTCACATTCCTGTAGACATACATATAACACACATTTGGGTATAAAGAGAATTGCAGGGCCTACGACTACGCACCTGGAAAAAACATCGCGAGTACCTATTTGAAAATAAAAATGTTGTCTTAGTAATGTCTCGTCATGTTGACCTGGAAAAAACATCGTGAGTACCTATTCAGAAGGCATGTTAAATGTTGTAACATGTCATTGCAGTCGATATGTTTTACGCAAATCAACACAAAAGTCATATGCATGTACATTATATACTTGACATCAAGTTTAATAGTGTTAATTTTTTAAAACAAGGTGGGCAAAGTTCTATACTTTTGCCTTAAAAGTTTCATTTTCTATAATGAGTTTATACTTGTGACTCGTATCCTTTTACTTTGGGTGTTGATATATGCACACCCAAGTATGTTAAAGAGACTATATTACCCTTAACATATATAAAATCAATTAATCATAAACTATTTATCTATTTTCCCCTTAAGTTTGTTATACATCATATTTACAAATATAACATGTCTTCTTAATTAATAGAATTCTTTTTAATTTGAGATATTTTACAATACAATTTATTAAAATTTTGAATTAATTATTAGAACACATAAAAAAAGAAATAAATAAATAAAGATTTATAAGTGGTAATCCTCTTGTTGTATATTTTAATATATGATATATAATTTAACTTTCTAAATTAGAAAAAGTGATTATCCATAATATAGTTAATTGGTTTATCTAATTCAAAAGATTTTATTTTAACTTAAAATCAACTCACAAAAATTTAAATACGTAGCAAATAGGAAATATTTAGTCAATAAATTTTAGATATCATAAACTATTGTGAAAAAATTTCCATTATAGATTTATAAATAATTTAAATGAATTTATATTGAATTTTAGAAATTTGCAAACTGACTTTATTAAATGAAATGAGAATTTCTCTTTGAAAAATCAATTGAACATTACTTTTGCAATTTAAGCGCAGTTTTATCAAGTGAGTTCAAGCGAGTGATTGGACTTGTAAGAAATTGAAGCACATTTGAAAGTTAGTGATTAATTGAACTACATTTAAGATATTAAGTATTACATACTACCATGACTGATAAAATATATGATAATAATTCTCGTTTCATGAAGATAAATGATATAAATTTGGATCGGAGCGGAGATTTTTATTTATTTGTTTATTTTTTTGAATTTTGTGGTTTATATGTTTAGGGCTAAAATAGGTAAGTGATCAATATTTATACTAATTAACTTCTCATTAATTAAGGATAATATAGTCTTTTTAGCATATAATATTGTGCAACAGTTAATTTAGGATGCGCATATCTCACTACCCTTTAGTTTTTACCGAGGGCTGAGGGGGTCAAGTGCCCAGCTTCGCTACCATATTTTAGTATACTGGGACTTTTCTTTGTATTAATTGATGTACTTTATATATTTCTTCTTCTCCTTTTTCTTTTTGTATTAATTGATGCTTACGAGCTTTTTATAAACCTATGATATGAGAACAAAATAAATTTTCCTTCTGTTTTCTCCTTTTGCTTTTTTGCATTCATTGGGTTGTTTACAGCTACATGTTATAAAATTGCTTCTAAGCATGTCGTCATATGCTTTTTCCATACAAGTCTCCATAAGCTAACAGGTTAATAGACCACCAAGTACTTCATAAGCTGCATCCCAAGTGAGATTGAGGTCTAATCCCTTCAATTTGTCATTTGTGAAGGAGTAAGCTGGTCTTAATCCCATTTTTATAAATTTAGTTGCTTAAACTTTCCCCGTAAACCAATGCCTTTGTATGTTAAAATTAATTGTGATGCTACTTTGAGGGGTGTACAATTTGGATGTCTCAGTTTCATTGTGAGGAATTCTATGGGAGATATTTTAGGAGATGGGGTTAAAAGAATTGAAGGCCATTTTTCTGCAGAGGTTGCGGAAGCTCTTGCTGTCTGTAGTGCTATGGTTTTTACTAGAGAACTAGGCTTCTCATGAGTGGAAGTGGAAAGTGACAATCTTAGTATTATTTCAAAGATGTGCAGACCTAAACGTGACTTTTCCTCTTTGGGTTTAATCCTGGAAGACTGTTTGAAGATTAGTTCTTTTTTTCGTAGTTGTAGTTTTTGTCATGTGTTTAGGGAGGGCAATATGGTTGCTCATTCTTTGGTTGAATTGTCCCTAGTCACTGATTCATATCCTTTGTATTGGATTGAAGAGGTTCTTGATGGAATTTAACCTATTGTACACAATGATTTAAAGGATTAATAAACTCTCAGTCTCATGACTGCTTCTTCTTCTTCTTAAAAAAAAACTTTCCCCGTTTTGCTATGGAATCCAAACAGGTTCATTGACCTAGGACATGTTTGACTCTCCTTCAGACCAATCAAACCCTTATGGGCTGATCACAAGCATCTTGGAACCTTCTGATTATCAGGTGGAATGTTTTAATCTTTTCTTCATAATGGACCTACCTGTTGATCTTCTTTTTGTGAGCCAGCCTTCAGTTTCTGTCAACTTCTCTCCCTCATTTAATCTTGCCTCAATCAGAGTTCATGTTCTGCTGAAAGTTGTAGACCCTCATCTCTTGCTAATGGTGACTCTGATTGCAGTTTCACCCCCAACAAAAATAAAAAGTTACTCAATTTTTTTTTTCATCTCTCTCTCTCACACGCGCGCGCTCATATGCAACCTGATTCTTGGCTGTCAAGAGAGGTCTGTTAGAACTTAGAACTTAGAACTTGAACATTATAATTGCCTACTCCCTCCATTCCAATTTAGTTATTTCAATTTACCGCTCGTGCACTGTAGGAGACTACCTAAAAGATAGTGTAGATTTTTCTAAAAATACCTATATTTTAGATCCTACAAATTTCTTTTTGATAAAAATAAAGGTTAAAATAGTAATGTTGGATGGAAACAAAGAACATAGGGAAGATAGAAACCTGTTAACTGTAATGCATTCATCTTTCTGAAATTAAATGGGAAAATGTGTTCTATCCATCAAACTGTATGAACAATTAGAAAACTTGAACGCACTATAAATTATCCCATTACAAAGAAAGCTCGAGGTCCAAGTTATCATCTCCTTCTTTCCCTTTGTCTTCCTTATTTCCATCATCTGATGTAGTAGTAAGAGTAATAGTAATAGTTGAAGGACCTGGCTCTGTTGCATGAGCAGCAGCCTTGGACCTAAAATCGGCCATAAAATCCTCCAGCTGGAAGGTTGGAAACCAACCTGTAGCTGGCGCCTTCAGCTTCTCCTCCTCATTAGCCTTCTTCTTTAGTTCTATTTCCTCCTTTACTCTATCTACCTTGCTTGCGATACTTTCACGCACCTTTCTTGTGCTTCTAATCAGCGCAAAGAATTTCTCCATCTTCTCTTCTTCATTTTCTTCATCATAATTATTCTCCATCTTCCTCTTCCTTCTTTCCCCTTCCTTATCCATATATGTATATATATATATATATATATATATATATATATATATATATATATGTATATATTTATATGTATATGTAGATGTAGATATAGATGGTGGTTTGTTTGCAGGAAATGAGCTTGTACAGTTAACTAAACTAAACACACTAGATGCTGCTTATAATGGAAAGCTGAACCACTACTACTATAGAATAAATTGATTTTCTATATACAAAGTAAGGATGATGTCGACTTAAAAACCATTTTCAGGTACAAATTGATGAAGAGGAATTGATGGAAATGGCCATGTTAGTTGGGCCAAGACCCAAGAGTAAGTTTGTGATGGACAAGTATACACACACTATATTTGGACACAACTTCGAATACAATATTTATCTTAATCATTAAAAAGTAGAACCTGACATAAATTTATGTGTCAAATCACACTTTTTAATGATTGAGATTAATGTTATGTCTAGTTGTAGTGTACTTAAACTTTTTCATTTGGGATTGTTTAAAAAAATATGACTATTAATCTTAAGGGATAATTATTTTTGTTTGTAATTAGTTTTAAAAACACGTGTTGTGTTTGGTTAAGAAAAAACATTTAATTAAATTACTAAAAAGTAAAAATCTTTTGGTATTAAAAATTTGCTTTTCACTTATTTTATAGGGTAAAATGGATGAAAATTATTAAAATAATTATGGATAGATTAGTAACATATTTTGTCAAACCTAATTATTATATTTGACAAATAATCAGAAACTCCAAATTTATACTTCTGATTATTTTCATAAAAAGTGATTATAAACAGTATCAAAAAATTAATTGTCAAACACTTTCAAATTATTAAGAAATATTACTTATAAATAAATATGACTACTTATAAACAATCTCAAATACTTTTAAAATTCTCAACAACTTATAAACAATCTCTAACAACTTTTAAATCCTTAACAATGGAAGGGTACTGAAGTAAAGTAACATTGATTAAGAGAATATATTCTGTTTCCCTGCGTCATTGCCCATAACGTAATAAATGGTTGCCCATCCCTTGACGAGTGAAATTTTGGGGTGTAGCCTCCTGTCTTGTTCGCAGGGCTGGTATATGCTTTATTGAGATTCGGTTAGCATAAAATTATCTTTATGGTAAGTCAGACAATGAATTAATATAGTGTTGACACGTAGGTCAGAGATGTTCTCTCTCTGCGTGTCAGTATTGTATTGAACTATTATCCAACTTATTATAAAATTAATTTTATACTAACAGAATCCGCTTTATTACGTCGTAAACGTGAATGGTTTGGGCACTTCTTCTAGGACATGGCCTACCAGGCTACCGTGTTGACGTATTACGCAACCCCTTGGCCATAACAACCATAAGCATGCCCTACATTAGGGCTTGTAGGAATAGGACAAAATTATGATTGTTTTTGAGTATTCGTAATGAACTCAAATGTCAAAAAAGATGGACCGGATTTGGAGTGTACTTTGTTATTTGTGGTGAGTGAAAATGGAGCAAATTTTACTTTACAATGGAACCCAATAGTAAAAGTGGAGCCAATTTGCATTTATATATTTACATGTATTTACTTCTCATATAATTTTGTTCAACTAAAAATAATTTATTTGATTATTCACAAATATATATTTTTTAACTCACAATTTTTGGTGCAGTGAAATTGGAGCCTTATAAGCCGTCCAAACACAAATTTCCAATTGCATGAATTAAGAAGAAGAATTTCTAATCTCGTCCGTCATCAATGATGTTTGCCATGCATAAATTGACTAGACATGGCCACACAGTTGTACCATACTAGTAAACTTTTTCCTAGATCAGCTAAATAATAAATGGTAGCTCCACTCCAATTTGACCATAACGTGCAACACATGATACTACAGGAGTCCCACAATCATAACAAAACTACTTAAATTTGTTCTGTTTATGACCAAACAATGGTGGGGTTTAAGGACAAGGGATCCATGTGCAATACCACAGCTTTGTGAAAATCCACATGCTTTGCATTTCGAATGAGATTCAGGCACTGTGTGAAAGCCACAATGCCAGGCATCCACCCACTGAGAGCGGGTTAAATATAATTTTTTCCTACTGTACTCTTTCCCAATTTATATATGGCTCATTGTACTTAATTTTCTTACAATCAAATCATTGTACTTAATTTTTTTTACAAAAAATGAAATTTTCGTCAAAGACCGTTAACTATTTTAAAAAAAATAACGTGACAGTATTAAATATCATTTTCATCATTGAACTAGAAGTCAATTTATAATTGTATCATTGAAAGATATAATAATAATAATAATAATAATAATAATAATAATAATAATAATAATAATAATAATAATAATAATAATACCATCTCTGTTTCACCAAAAAGAAAAGAAAAAAAGATTAGTTTTGTTTTTTAAAAATTAATTTGAGGTATTTTAAAAATAAATATAATGACTTTTGCTTATTATTATTAAATCAAAATTTATTTTAAAAATACCTCAAATTACTTTTTAAAAAGCAAAACTAATCTTTTTTTGTGTGTGTAACGAAGATGGTATTATTATTATTATTATTAAATTAAAATTTATTTTTAAAATACCTCAAATTAACTTTTAAAAAACAAAACTAATATCTTTTTTCTGTGTAACGGAGATGATATTATTATTATTATTATTAAATTAAAATTTATTTTTAAAATACCTCAAATTAATTTTAAAAAAATAAAACTAATCTTTTTTTGCATGTGTAATGTAGAGGGTATTATTATTATTATTATTATTATTTTATCTTTCAGTGATGCAATTGTAAATTAACCTCCTATTCAATGATGAAAATGATATTTAATACTGCCACGTTATTTTTCTGTTAAATGGTTAACGATCTTTGATGAAAATTTCACTTTTTGTAAAAAAATTCGAATACAATGATTTGATTATAAAAAAATTCAGTACAACAATACATATATAAATTGGGGTCGAGTACACTGGAAAAAATATATATTTAACCCTTACTAAACGAGAAATTATTGTATGCTTTTGGGACAACGTTACAGTATTCCCCACCCTCTCACATGAGGGTGGGGTCCACACATGATACAACCCGTGTAGACTCCACCCTTATATGAAAGGATGGAACATACTATAGCGTTGTTCCAAGAACATACAATAATTTTTCCCACTGAACTCCATGTTTTGCCCACAAATCGGACACTTTAACAGGATCTTTACCTCTCAAATCCTACGGCTCTGGTGCTATACTCTTTTTGTCTATCTCCTGCAAAATCGGTGATAAAATATGCCATGTAACTGCAACTTCGTTGCTTCTCATGAATAAATGGTTGTTGTCATCGATGACATCAAGGAGAAGATGTTCGTCGGAATCAGGTACCTCGACATTGTACCTGATTTATACAGCAAACGCTAATATGCATATTAACACTTCAAAAAGAAGTTTTGTACCTTAATGATAATTCATAAGAAGAATTAGATTTCATAGATATAAACCGCTTACTTGTCCTTTTTCAGTAAATTCAGTTATGAAGCATCCAGGTTTAAGAATCTTTTATATTACGTTTGGATTGAAGAAATAGAATAAGTGAAGGAATGGAATGGAATAGAGAAATGAATAGATTAAAGAGTGGTATGAATTCATTCCATTCTAGGTGGAATAAATTATTCCATTCCAAGTCTACTTCATGGGAGGGTGGAGAAGAGTAGTAATTATCATGTAATAAGGTAGAGCAACTGGGGATGACATGTAAATGAGAACCCTAGAAATTGTTCAATATAAGTTCTAGAATATAAGAAACAATAATAAACATCATTAATATCTATTAAATATTACTACCTCCATCTAGAAGTGAGAGTCCTATGCTCCTACTTTTTGTTGACTTTTTATTATTTTTTTATTACGAATATAAAGGCATAGGGTAACACTTGGACTGTTGACATAGTTATTTTCAATAATTTTCTTTTTCAATAATTTTCTTTTAATAATAATCTTCTAATAATAATTTTTAGTCTTCAAAAGTTTAGTATTTCAAAGAAATTATTCAAAACATTATGTTAAGGCATGTCTTATACAAACCTTAATAGTAGAAGAAAAAGAAGAAGGAAGAAATAGGACTTGTTAGCAGATGGAGGGAGAAATAAACATACTTAGAATCCCTTGAGATAGGAAAATATAGTTTTGAGTATATGACATAGAGCCTCATACTAAACGTTGCAATTGACAATTACAGATATTCGTTTATATATCAAGGAGAGGGAAACAAGTAATGAGGAGAATTATATTAAACAGGGAATTTATGAATGAGAAGGGAAGGAGAAGGAAAGAGGACTTATTAAAGGAAAATTAATAAAAGATCTATTACAAATATATGGTATTAAAACTTGAATGTTACATCATTCATTCATTCATTCTCTTTTAACTTTTAAGGGTATTTCTCATGCAGTAAAATCTGATAAATTAATACTCTACGAATTTTTAAATTGTTACTGCTATCTTTGTTCAGAAGTACATCCATCCTACCTTAGCTTAATGAGTTCCCTGCCAGCTTTAATTAGAAAAGGCACACCATCCCACCGTGCATTCTCAATGTACAAAGCAGCAGCAGCAAAAAATGTGGGTGTCGAACTGTTTAAGAAAGCATCAACTTTGTCTTCAGAACTAGCTTTATACTGTCCAAGAATGACATCAGTAGGTTCTAATTTCCGGATTGATCAAAGAACCTTCACCTGGAGAAATCTACCCAGCAATATTACAAGAAGCATCCAATTTATGTTTACAGGTATCATCAGAAGAAGATTTTGTACCTTTTGATTTCGAATGTCTTCACCATCAAGACTTACTGGCAGTTCCATGGCAAGCAAGGCAATAGTCTGCAGTATATGGCTGTGTATAATGTCGCTGATTATCCCGTAATTGTCAACATTCCTGTTCAAAAAGGGAAAGGAAATCTTAATATTGCACAAAATGATCACACTCATAGGTGAAATACCAAAACCTTAGAACAGTGACGTTTTCAACAATATTTTTTCCCAAGAGATGATCTATCCTGAAATACAATTGACTTGAAGCATGATCTATGTCACAGCATCTTGGGAAACAATGCAGTATAGAATACAAGTAATGTACATTCTTACCTATACAACTGCTCTTCAAACTTGGAGAGCAGGACTGAGTCGATTGGTGAGAAGATGATGAATTAAAAGATCCAAAACCAAAGGGTTTCTCAATTACTACACGATTCCACCTCTTCTGGGATTGAGCATTATCAGCAAGTGGGGATACAACATCTAGAAGTGCTTCTTGCGGCACTGCGAGGTAAAAGATTCTGCTCATGTCAGACTCCCCCTGAGACAACGTCAGGTGTTAAGATCAAAATGCCTCCAACTTAAACAATGGAAAAGTGCATGAAGATCTGTTCTATGCCATCAAATAAACTTTGACTAATGTCCCATTACCTCAATCTGCTCCATCAGAGAACTTAGCTTTGGCATCCCTTCTCTATTGTCATAACCTCCATTAAGATAATATAATCTACTCAGAAAAGCATCCATTTTGCTGCCACAATCCTCTCTGGAAAAAATCAACTTGCTACACTTGACAACCTTTTATCCCATACTAACTACAGTAGGCTTGAAATTGAATCCCATATGTAAGCATAAAAGTAGAAAGGCAAGAAAAAAACCTAAAAAAAGATGAAACAAATTAAATAAGCAAAAAAATAAATAATAATTCAAATAAAAGAATAGAAAAGAATACCTACATAGATACATAATATGAAGCTAAATAAAACAAAGAAAAAAAGAGAATAATTTTCTTAATTTTTGGCAATCACTGCAAAGTCTCAACTTATCTAACATTACTAGAAAAATGTCTAATTTTCTGTAATTCGACATTTTAAAGATTTCAATTTGACAAAGTATTTCAGTAACGTGTTACTTGATGTTGAAAGTGCAAACCAATTCCTGTTAGTTGGATGCGCTTCACTAACAATAAGGATACTTCAACTAAGCCAGAACAATTATGAGAAGTTGAAAGTACGCAATTTGTTTGTGTTCAACATTTCACTACAATTCACAAACAAAGCCCGCAAAGTCCACTATGACCTTAGTAGGGCAAGTTAAAATTGATGCTATGATGGATCTGAAGTCTTCATCTGTTAAATCCCTTCTTGAATAACCAAAAATACTAACATTCTGCAGCCATGAGAGAGCCAAAATGATATCACCAAAACATAGACAAAACATTTAACTGATAATAAGGGAGAAATACAATGTTCATCTAATTTTTAAAGTAGTTCAAATTTGGGCAACATCAATTACCTAAACCACAACATTATTCCTTCATCACTTATTCTTTCACACTTTTTTGCATCTAAAAGGTTAATACTAATTCTAAAAAAATTCATCTCTTTTCACATCAATAACTAATGATTTGTGTTGATCTTTTGAGTAGAGAGATTTTGTCGAGACCTTTTTATTAGCATAAGGTAAAAACATATGGAAAATGTGCCGTCTAGAATAAGGAACTTATTAGTCATATACCATATCACCAAAAGAAGAATAAAAAAAAAAACAAAAGAGATCCTAATAGTTGAATCAGAATGAAAAATCAAGCTGATTTCTTATATTGAATTTTTAAACAAGCTACCCTATATTGCATACGTAAAATATTTCTTTTACTGTGTACTGGTTGACTGCTGCTCACTCTGTAAGAGAAGAAGGCTTTGGCAAAGCAGCATAGGCGTCTTAGTGAGATCTGGTTGCATAGATGGCTATGCATGTGTAGTGAGACGACACTACTGTATGCAGAAGGGTAGTGGGAGGTGAATATGGGCTTGGTCAGGGTGACAGAACTGTATGCAGGTGAGGAGTCCAAATCAGGGTTGGGGAAGAAGGTAGTTTGTAGCAAATTAAGGTCATGGTCGAGAATGACTAAACGAGGAGTTTATGACATGAAAGAAGTTACTCCAAAAGAGAGTTGAAGTTTGTAGGATTGTAGTATGAATGGATTTCCTATATTGCGGAATAGGGTAAAAAATTTGCCAACTAGGGTCTCAAATTGGTCATGCTTGCAGATTGATCAGTACAGAGTGAATTCATTACAAACCATTTGTCGAATTCATGTCACTGAATTCATGAATATGTAATAAATAGACAAGCTTACTCTTATTTCTATTATGTTGTAAATTACAATGAAGATGCAGATATGTGCACTTTTATCGGTGGGGAGAAACTTTTAGCCAACAAACATGCAATAATTACTTCTTCTACGAATGGATCATAAGGAAAAGGGCCATAGCTACATTACTTTCTATATATTTCGTAGGGATAAGAAATCTAAGTAGGCTTTAGACCTCTAGGTGGTCTCCTCTTTATGTCTTCTGCACTAGGGTTCCAATTTTTTTTTTTTGCAGTCTTGAGTAATGCTTACAATTTTATCTCAACAGGTCAAAGACTACCTTCACCGTACGTAATTTTCACATTTAAAAAACACAAAGTTCTACAATTTGCCTGTCCTCATATCACTATCAATCACCTCAGTACCCCCAAAAAATGCCCTAACAACCCACCCACCAAGAGGAAATTAGGAGACCGAACTTAGTTTGGTAAAGATCAACCAACTTTACAAATGTTATTAATTTAATCAACATGTTATTTTTTTAAAAAATTAAAAATTTTACTCTTGAAAATCCTTTCAAAATATCAAAAAATAAAACTATGGTATGCCTTTATTGAGGCGGCTGCTGATGTGTAATTTTTTTTTTAAAAAAAAATTGTAATTATAAAAATTAAAATTAATAACAAACTGTATTTTATAATCTTTTAATCTAAACTTATTTAATAATAATACAAAAATTAATTTAAAAATAATTAATTTGATTAAAAAAGTTAAAATAAAATTGTATGTTTTCTTCCATAATTTGTTCACTTGACATATTCATACTAAATATCATGCCAATTTTTTTTATAGTATTATTTTAAAACAAATAAAATTTTAAACCATTAACAAAATTACTACACTTAATAAATAAATTTTCTATCGAAAATAAAGCCAATTTTATTTTTTAAATATCGTAAAACAAGAAACGCCGACACTCTGATTTTTCAAGCTAGCATTTGGCGAGCGACGGAATTATTAAATAAAGTATAAGATAATACTTAAAAATAATAATAATAAAAAAAAAAGAAGCGTGTGTTTGGGAGCTCACTTGGAGGAATAGAGGAATCAAACGAAGATGGAAACGGCGTCGCAAGGAACGCCGAGGATCTGAACAGTCCTCTAGGAGCTCTGGTGCTTTCTTGGGCTATCTATGGTCCTCTCCAGTGTACAGGCGAAGCCGATGCCTAGATATATAGAAAAAAGAAGAATTCAGTCTATTATGTTTAAAATTCTAATGCTGAAAATTTTAAGTAAGAAAAATCTGAAGTGCATATATTTGCATTAGAAAAAAAAATTAAGATCTTTCTTTTGAAGTCCTTGAACAACAGAAGCAGAGTTTCAAAATTGATTAGCAGATTGAAGACAATCATTTGCTAATAAAATTAAATAAATAAATTATTTGAAAACATTCAAATTTATGTTAACTTTTTTTAATCAAATTAATTATTTTTAAATTATTTTTTGTATTATTATTAAATAAGTTTAGATTAAAAATTATAAAATACAATTTATTATTAACTTTAATTTTTATAACAACAAAAAATATATATTTTTTAAAATTACACATCAGTACACACACACACACACACACACACACACACACACACACACACACACACACATATATATATATATATATATATACATACAGATTAAATTACATTTCAGCAGCCATTTTAATAAAGATAAATCATGATTTGATTTTTTGGTATAATGAAAGAATTTTCAAGAGTTCAATTTTAATTTGTTAAAAAAATAACATGTTATTTAAATTGATAACACTTACAAAGATGATTAGTTTTTTTGGTTATTAAATCATTTGTTTCCCAATCTTATTATCTCTCGCCCTGTACGTATACATATGCAATGGAAAAGAAAAATATATGTGAAAAAAGAGGGAGCAAAAGATAGAACTTTGCAATGACCCCAGATGAAAGGGAAGACACCAGAACACATTAAAGTAAATAAAATGACTGAAAACGAGTCCAATGACAACATACATTAGGAAGAATATTGGGGTGGGGGGGCTGAAATACTAAAGTTTCACAAAATTTGCTGACAAAATATCAAAAAGGCAACCAAAAATCAATAACATTACAGTAGAAGATATGAAGTTGGACTCATTGTTTACCGAGAAGATTGATCGAACGTTACCGGAAATGTACGAATTGCGGTGGCGGAGACAGTGATTGGCGTTCGGTCGGAAGAATCAGAAAAGGAGAGTGACGAGAGATATCGACACTGACATTCTTTCACTTCTTTTATCAGGTGGTACAAACGAGGAGAAAAGCCGGTGCGCCTAAATTAAATTAGAATTTTATAAAATTTAAAGTATTAAATATAAAAAAATAAAAATAAATTAATAATAATTTTAAAGTTGTAGGGCCAATTCATCAAAGTTCTACGGAAGGCTTATAATATATATAGATAATTAATATCAAATCTTCAAAATGCTCACTCTTTCAAAAAAGGAATACTATAATTTAAAAATATCCTATTTATAAATTTTACGAATATTAAACATATATTTTTATTTTATAATTGACTTTAAAATAAATAAATTAATGAATTTACAATCCTATCGACTGGCTATCGGTACTTATATATATATTTTGCAAAACAGAAAAAATATCAAATGAAACTCTTTTAAATTTTTAACAGAATGGTTGAGTATTAAACTAAGTAGTTGACATTCAAAAAAAAAAAAACTAAGTAGTTGTGGAGTATTTTGGTGAAATTTATAAATAAATAAATAAAAGAAACTAAAAAGGAGAGAACTGTACACTAAAATATGTCTGAAAAAAATAAATTAAAAGTCAAATGGACTTTAATTTTGGAAAATAAGTAGCTAGTATTAATCTATAAATTTCTCAAGTTGGATTGGAGCTCAGCTTACCTTAATTTTTTTCTAACCAAACTGCAATGAGTTGCAACTTGCAAAAAAGCAACCCTAGAAGAGCATTTTATAGTTATTTCATCAAGCTAACAATAGCAGTAGCAGATAAAATTAAGAATATGCATCATAAAAGATTCTATTAATCATCCGGCCGGTCCCGCCGGCCGGCCGGGAGGTAGCATACCAATTTAGAAAGAAAAAAGGCGGCCCGATAAGCATACCATGCATGCATTTTTGCTAGAGTTGGCATGCAATGATATAATATATATATACTCGATGGCATAAATATCTACATATACAACAGTAGCATCCTTTCATTCAGATCTCGATCATTTCTTGGCATAGATATATTTGCTTATATAGTAGTCTTTCATTCGCAGCAGTAGCATTGTATCTTCAAAGGCAGGCATCCATGTTGATTGAGATCTTTAGAAGTACTTTTCTGAAAGTTTTTGACCCACAAATTCATGATCATATACAATAATATATAGTCTGTGGATGACAGAATTAAGAGAATGATAATTAAAGATGGTTAAGAAAAAACTAACAAATTAAATATTGATCGACACAAGGGTAGGGACGAAGCTACATGTGATGTTATGGGGTCAATTGACCCCACTAGAAAAAAACAATTGTTTTATAATATATGGTAAAATTTAAATTTTTTAAGTATTATATATAAATTGACCTCACTCAAATTTTATAAATTTTCTACTATAAGTGATTAAATTAAAATTTTATAACTTTGTTAATCAAATTTTAACCACATATGACTCATATCCCCTCAATATATGCATTTCTCTTTATACTATTTTTAAACTAAATAATAATCTAATTTATATTATTTTTAAAAATAATTAATGAATTAATTAATTATAAACAATTGTGATTAGAAAAATCTATTATGAATCAATAGAGTGTATATATATCATATATGATTAGTTATTATATTATCATTGTAGTTAATATATATGACCCAAAAGTACAAAAGTATTAAAAAAAATTGGTTCGGGGGCAACGCCGCCAAATTATTTATAGCTTAATGATAATTTTAACCCCACTGAAAAATAGTTCTGGCTTCGTCGTTTCACAAAGGGGAAGATATTGTCAGGGCCTTTTTTGGTAAGTTCACATTAATTAAGCTACTCCATCTTTTTATCAAAAATCTTAGAACATAAAAGGATTTGTCAATTAAAAGAAGTTCAAACAACAAGCCTTAGTAGTCTGCAGGTTATAACATTTGTTTTGACATGCAGTACTACGCATATGCTGTGGGACCAAATCTTTATAACAAAATTTTCATGTATCTCTATTATAAAGTCTATAGTGACATTTTTTTAAGGTCTATGGCGACGGTTTGTCCAGTCGCCGTAGTCATATTCTATGGTGACGGGATAAATTATCGTCATACATCTTAAAAATTGTTGCTATAAGCCTCGTAACAGAGATACAAAGAAATTTTGTTATAGAAGATTTGAAGCCATATGTTGTCGCCTTTCTTCTAGAATTGATATGACTCAAACATTTTAAATACCACAAATAAGCATGCAGTATTGTTTGTATAGATAGCATCAAATTAAAAATAAGGAAAATATTTGTTGGTCACACCAAAAAATAGATGGAGTGTTCAATTTTTTATAAAGGTAATTAAGCCAGAAGAGGTAAGAAGCAAAACTGCTAGCTAGATTTCTATCAATTGTTCTGTGTAGGCACGAAAATTGCGTATCTTATTATTTTTAGGGTTAGGGTTCGTAATAATGGTGAAGGCGAGAAACCTGCAAAAGATACAGAACTCTTGGGATTCCGGCGCGACTTAATCGCTAGTGTCTGAGAGTCGTGACAAGTATTATGTGATTTCGAGTGAATTCAAGATATGCAATGCTACTTCATTCTCTCAGTTCGGAGTTGATCACAAGTTCCGCAATTCCTTCCAATTTATTTGTTTTGAGAAGAAAGAGAGCTCTTATATGACAAAAGTTATCTAAGTTCCAAAAGTCCCTTTACTTGTCAAGTGAATGGGTATTTATAGGGTCCAAGTCATGTGTCAGGCACATGTCAGAAAGAAAAATTTCAGAAATACCCTTAATGATAGAGAAATTTCTAAAATACCACTAGTTACCCGGGTAACGCCCAAATCATGAAATTCTTCTAATCGCCAATTCAATCACTCAACTGATTCCTAATATAAGTTGTTCTCATGAGCCTTCTGCCTCGGGACTCATAAAAACACTTTTTAAATCATATCTTTAAGGTTAAATAATATTAAGTCGAGAAAAATCACACAAATCAATTTTACCATTGAAGAAATCGAAGAAACGCATCACGAAGCGGGAAATAACTACCCCAAAGGGGGCAACCCTAGGGGTCCCGTTCTTTCTTATTCGCGTTCCGTTCGTTTCGTGTTTTCTTGATCGATTTTCGTTTGTTTCTCTCGATTCTCATTTCTATGAAAAATTTATCTTGTCATATAGAAGTTAAGAAGGATCACTATTAAGTCTTCACAAGTTTATTTAGTTTCGGATTCATTATTCGTTCATTGTACCGCTTGAAACTCGTTCGGAACAAAGTTTAGAAAATGAAACATTAAACAAACCCTAATTGATCAACCCCTAGGGGAGCGAACCCTAGGAGGAACTCCTTAGGATGCTGTCCAATTTTAGTTCATTTTGTCCTTGTTTCATTTCGGTAATTCAAAACACATATGATTGGGCATTCGTTATCAGCATTTTACATCAAGGAGGGATCCTCCGCCGAACTTTAGGGGGTCCAAACCCTAGTAAGGGGCATCATTAGGTTTTTCGTCTTTTTCGGTCTTTTGTTCATTCATTCATTATTTGTTGGTTCATTATTCGTTAATTTCATTTTAGTTCATTCAATGTGAACCCTAATTTTTATTCACGGACTCACATCCTGCGCAACATTGTTTTCTTTACGAGAATTTTAAAAACTCAACTCGCCTTCATGGCAATCTTGATTTCTATAATTACAGATGGGATCTTTTCAATAATTTTGCATAAGTTAGGATCTTAGAAAATGCATCAGCCATGCCATTTTGGCCTATATCAATCATATAACCATCATCATTGATCATATGTTGTGAACCTAGATATATACAAGTTTAAGAATCTATCCAATTTGTCTACAAATTAAGACCAATTAAGTAGAGAGAAGGTAACAGAAGATTTTCACAAGCTAAACGAATATCTCTATTTAGAAACGATAGTATTCTTATTCATGATAAAAAGCAAAACATTTCAACTTGCCACATGAAAAGTTAACCATGAGCTTTCGATGGTAAGCCCTGAAGGAGTTAGATGGTCTTAATTAAGTTCAGTTTTTGCAATGCCTTTGATGGTATAAAGACATTTTAGCAGGTGTATGTAACATAAAAGAGTCAAGTAGGCCATTCTTAGTTTTTTCCATGTCTGGTCAATAATGGCTGCAACCATGCATGCCTTACTATAAAACTATACCTACTACAGTTACAAGTTCAAATGAAAACGAGGAATTGTATAATCTCAACATTCAGTGCAAAGGGTACATATCTAGGGAGGGTAGATGAACCCACCACTGCAAAGTTTGCCCCATTTCAGAAGGTGAACCCCAATGATTCCAAGTATGGACTCTAAAAATTAGTGTTCACACTTTACATTCTGGCCTACAAAAATAATATTTTAAATTCCTAAATGTCATTAATTGTACTACATCTTTGAAACTTTCCTCAGGAGACCATGACACCGTGTCAATACATTAAAAAAAATCAAGAAAATACAGGCCCAAAGATATGCTATCTTCACAAAAAATTTGAAGATATTGTAATATATTAAGGCTAATGCCCACAGACCTTAATCTTTATCATCCATAAGTTAACAAAATAATATATTTTTTCTGTTCCAAAATTTAATATCAATACTGACTTTTAAAAAGTTAATTTGAAACATTTTCAAATTCAAAATTAATATGATTCATTTAAAATTATTTAAAAAATAAATAAATTTTATAAGTAATACTACTTAATTTATAAATATATATTATCGTATTTAATAAAATTAATTAAATCTATATCACTTTTGGGTTTGGAAATATCTAAATTAATTTTTAAAAAGTTAAAATTGATTTTATATTTTGGAACAGAAGAAAAATGTAGCTATAACAAATTTGGCACTGTCTGTTCAATCATGAATTATCTATAATTTTATAGTTCTGAATATTTTCTCCTATCTGTTGATGATGAATTGGCAACATGAGGTGCCAAATATCAACAGGGAAAAGAACAAATGATATGGAACAATACATGTAAAAATTATATATTTCTTTTATGTACATAACAACAATTGTTAATAGCAGAGGAAATGCTACATCAATGTGATATACTGAGTATTACGCCAATCTGATTTCCACTAGTAATAACAAGGGAAAAAACCCATACATTGAAATAATCCCAATGAATAACATTATTATACCTTTTTCTATGAATAATACTCCACTAGAATAAGTTTTAATAACACAAAACAGGAAAACATCAAAGTAACAAGGAACATATGACGTCCCCAAATCCGGGTCTTTTGAACCTCGGATCTGGTTCATCATTGTACAACATTTTTCTTATCGTTCATGACTTACAACAATATTATAATTACTAAATAATTATTTATTTAAAACTTTATAACATCTCTTTCTATTCCAGAATCGCAATCTTTACAAATTCCTAGTATGTCTCAATATCATACCTGATACGAGTTCATTCTATTACAATCAATTTGAGTATTTAAACACTCACAATACATACTAATCATTTTTTTAATTACACAATCATTTTACATGTCCAATACGGACTCATAACTACAACAATCACTTAAACTTTTGGTGAAAGTAATGCGCATTCCTGATCCTTGATCTTTAATGAAATCTTCAGATATCTTGCACTTATCTGAAAGTGTTGATTTTATAGCAAGTCTAACAGTTACACACAACACATTACATGCTTCACATGTTATACATATTCTGCATTTTATTCCAAAATCATGCATTTCATGCTTTTCATTTTATGAATGTTTCATACTTCTCATGCATCACATATAATAAACAACTAGTCTCTAGCAATTCATGATTCATATCTTATATATATTTCACATGTAATCATACATCATGCTTTTCACATATCACAAATATCATCAATATATCTTCATATCAATAATTTAATATCACATTGTAGCATAACATTGCACATAGGATCAATTTCTAAAAAACTTGATTGGTTCGCTTCTACCATTTACGTTTATTTTGCGTCTTTCGTTCAACCTACAATTTATATATGAAATTGACATCATCATTAGTTACAATGACTATTACTTAGTCTTTATATAAGACTTTAACTTCTATTTATTAACTCTTAAGATGTCTGACAAACAAACCCTTAAGTTCCGGACAAAAACCCTAGCCCAAAATATAGTTCGGACATGTCGAGTATGCTTAACCAACTTACGTCTTCACTACACGTTCTTCGTACGACCCACTTTTAATAAGTTGTCTAAATTAGTCACAATGGACTATTTACATTGATTTAATTTAATTAAACTTTCGTCTTTTACATAACTTAATGATTTAAACATTTAATAATGTACCAAACACCTTAAAATACTATCTACCTTTTATAATATATAACTACATTCAAATATTATTAATCATTTAATAATATTTTAATCACCTATTAATATTATTAACCTTTTAATAATATTTTAATCTCTTACTAATATTATTAATCATTTAATAATATTTTATTCATTATCTAATATTATTAATCATTTAATAATAGTTTATTCATTTAGTAATATTATTACATATTTAATAATATTCTATTGACTTATTAATATTATTACTCATTTAATAATATTTTAATCTCTTACTAATATTATTAACCATTTAATAATATTTTAACCACTTATTAATATTATTAACCATGTAATAATATTTTAATCACTTACAAATGTTATTAATCATTTAACAACATTTTAATTACATATTAATATTATTCACCACTTAATAATATTTTAATACATTTCAAACAATACCAATAGTTAACTTTTTAATTGTGTTAACCTTAGTCTTTATTTTAAACATTTAACTAGACCTGGACCCGACCCGGACCAAATATGCTCCCAGAAATAGCAGGTTCAAGCGCCTAGACGTTTGGTAGGCGCTCGGCCAATTTTCAGAAAATCAATTTTTTTGGACTACACGATCCTCAGTCACTCCGACAGTCATAACTTTTTCGTTTCAAAATATTTTGGATAATTCTTGAGTTCATTCTCATTAGAATTTCTCCCTCTACAACTTCTTTTTAAATCACAAAACCAAATTTCAAACAGAACTGGACTCAAAACTGCTCACAAGGACACACTGAAAACTAACTTCACAAAACCTTGGTTCGATTGGTTCAATCATGATGTTATAAGCATTATTTGTTAGACCATTATGTTTTATGACTCTACATACATCATATATATAACTTTCTAGCTAAAGAAATTAATTATCCAACTTGTATATTTCAAACTACAACAATAATTAGCACCTAGCTAACTAGGGTTTTATCGGTAGAACTCTATATGACATTTTCTTCAACTTATTTGCATACCTCACATATAAATACTTGTATTAAACATACTACACCATGAATCTACCTATATATTATAGATTTAGACTTATAGATCATCAAAATAAGTTTTGATAGGTTAAAAACATATTTTGACCATAGAAACGAAAAGATTAAGGTGTAGAGCACTTTTAAACCTTTTTGACTTAGATGCTCTCCTTCTCTTAGCTATGAACTTTGCTAGAGACTTCACCTTGGCTCCTATATATACACCTTTAGTGTAATATCTCTTAAGACTCTCTAACAATACTCTCACTTATCTCTAGAATTTCTTTCTCTCTCTAAGAATAATAGCAAGAATAAAAATGACCAACATTACACATGTGTTGGTGATTTCTATTTATAGAACTCTAGGAACACATCATTAACTCCTTAATCAACTAGCATTGGTGAAATTAAGACTATAATCTTGCTTACTATTACATAAATGACCACTTGATAGATATTTTGAATGACCACATGAATGACTAGGGTGGTTGGGGGTTGTTTGAACTACTTTGCACTCAAAAATATCCAACAAGCAAGTTTCACATCCATGTGGGCCCCAAAATTCGGGATTTGCTTTTATATTACACCAATTTGACTTTATTTTTATGTCCTATATAATTATATAAGCATCCATATATATATATATATATATATATATATATATATATATATATATATATATATACACACCAATATATGTATACACATTCACCTATACTTGCACAATACTTGCATTTTTCTCATATTTGACCATCATTTAACTTTTAAAATGTCACACATCAATTTGAACACAAGCAACATAAATGGTGAAGTGCAAACTAAGCAACATATCACCAACACTTAACATTGGTCACTCAATACCCAACCTTAGTTAAAATTCATCTTATTTATACATACATATTTATATATCTCTCAACAAGTAACCACAATATGATTAACTCTCTACATTCAAATGACATAAGTTGGTCCACACACTCAACCATGGTCTAAACTCATCATATAAATAGATATACTTATTTTTATCATTTTTTCTTAATTAACCAAGGTATGGTTAATTCTCTACAACATCCAACCCATGGATACCTACCAATTCTATCTTGATAAATTATATACATACATAATTGTATCTATAATATTCTTCCTACAACTAACCCATTGATACTTAAATCTTTAATTTATTTACTACGTAGGGTTACTCAATTAACTCATCCATAGTTAATTCTAATCATCACATCCATTCCCCTAGCAATTAACCAATGTTTGGTTAATGCTCTATCTTGTCTACCAACTAAGGTTATTCAATTAACCATACATTAGTTAATTATCTACACTTAACCATACTTGAAATTATTCTCCCAACATATTGACCAACATTTGACTTTTAAGTGTTTGGGCTACATAGTTTACTTTTCATTGAACTCTTCATTTAAATTGTTTGGGCTACTTAACACAACTCACACATCTCTACTAACTTGGGCTAAGCAATTAATTTAATTGGACTTCCACACCATTACATATAATACTTGCCAATATAATTTAATTGGATTTATATTAATTACCGTTTGGACTATTAATTAACATAACATTTGAGCTTATTATTTAATTACCAACCTTCATACAAATATTCTCATATTGGGCTAACACATATAATCCTTTTGGACTAATCCACTAATAGTAATTAAATTACTTAAATTTTTCATGAGGCTAAATCCTTAAATTTATTTAGATCTCTTTATAATTACCAACAAGTTATAACAATTAAAATATTGGGCCTGTTTTAAATACATTAATGGGCTCTATACTACAACTTGATAATTAAGTTAATTACTTAATTAATTAACTTCTTATTATTGTCATCCTAGACAATCATTCTAGCTTTTCTATAACGTTAACTCAGAACTAATATAATTAACTTAATTAATTATATTTCATAACGTTCATTCTTGTTCTATATTAAAACTAATTAATTTATTAGTTTTGTTAAGTATTAATTTACTCATTTTCTTATTTAGCTAGCACACTTTAAGCATATATGTATTAATATAACCACCTTCACTTCTTAATTGAATTTATTTTCTTAATAAATTCTCCACACACATCATTATAATATTCTCACATTTAATCTCTAACAAATAAATTAGGTTAAAAAAATATTTATTTATTTTCTACACATCTCACTTCTCCAACTATAGATTTTAAATCTTATCCTTTAATTAAATCATTTAAGATCTTATTTACAAATCATATAAATATTCCGGTATTACAGAACATGGTAGTGCCACAACCTCATTATTAAAGAAAAAGATAACATGATCTCTTTCCCCTTACACTATGTTAAAATAATATAAACTTATTTGCTAAAGTATATATAATCCATAGTTTAAGTTAATTTCCTAGAATGATATATATAAATTTGTAATTTTAAATTATTTTATGAGCTAAGTTCTGCAAATAAATGTATGGGCAATAATGGGTCTATTACAGCTGTTGGATCAGATACTTTGATTCATAAATTCTAACAAACGTATAAAAAAGGTGGAAATGGAATCCATTTACATGCTTTTTGTGAGAGTAATTAAGTAATCCTACATTGTTTTGTAACGAAATTAACTAAGAAAAATTCAAATAAAACAATAGGTGATAGAGATGTTTAAAAAATTAAATTATATTTCATCTTTAGATATACATTTTTAAAAGTTTATTTAAAAAAAACAAACATATCTCTAACCTTAACCTTAGGGTTAAACATAATAGTGGATACAATGACATTGTCCGCAAATTAATATAAATATATAAATAATCAATTTATGTGTATACTCACAACAAATATTACGTACGTAGTTTCACTAAATAAATAAAATATTGTAGAAAATTAAAAAAAATAAAAAAAAGTCAAATACAAATTACCAAATTTACGTGTAAAACCCTCTAAAATTAAAAGGTAAAAATTATAGATCGAATTCCGAAACTTTCACTATAATGTTTTGTGAGTACAAATAAATATTACGCAGTTTCACTAAAAAAATAAAGTATCACAGAAAATAAAAATATAAAAATAAGTCAAACACAAAATACCAAATTAACATGTAAAATCTTTTAAAGCTAAAAGGTAAAAACAACAAGTCAAACTCCAAATTTTTTACTATAATTAACTGTGAGTACAAATAGTTCTTCTAAGTTTTAACATTAAAAACTTGAAATATTGTAAAATTGAAAGAGTATAATAATACCTTAATTCGAGTGAAAAGTCAAATTATCTCACCACACAAAATTCTCTAAATTAATTAAAGTCTTTCAACAATTAATTAATCTTAATAAATGACGATACTCGTAAATAAATCTTCACGAACAACTCTCAATTTTATTATGTTCCGTAATGGAAATAACCTTGGAAGCTGCCGTTATCACTCCAAAATTATTCCATTTCACTCTATCAACATAAAATTGGTATAATGGCAAGCAAGAGTCGACCCCACGAGAAGTGTATTATTTATAATTTATCCGAATGCTTCTAACAGTAAATAAGAAGTAATAATAAAAAGGGGAGTTTTGAAACTATGATTATACTAGAAAACAAGAAATATAAATTAAAATTATCCAATGATTCGCAAACTTCAGTTCTTCAGTTCAGTATCATCTTTTCATTACTATGATATAATTAAGCCAATCAATATCTTTCCTTCAATGAAATTAATAACCCTAGGTAACCACGGTCTGCGTTACCGGAAATTCCCATTTGGTTTTAAATCTAATGTGACGATCGCCCCCACTAGACCCTAATTATCATACAACCTAGAACTATCAGTCTAGATTTAATATAACAATAACATTAAGAATTAGGGAATTAGGTTATTCCAAGCAATAATCGTACAATCGCAGATTATTTAACCTGTCTTCTTGATATCATAGCAATATTCAAAAGCTTGACCACAATCAAATATCACTATTCGCTACTTATGATCAGATATAACATCATTTGCTTAATATTATACCTTAATCTAGCATATGATAATAATCGAATCAATTCAATAGGCCTTTATCAAATTAATCAAACCAATTATCATTAAGCAATTCTAATAGATCATCAAGAATAAACTCCACAGACGAAGGAAGAAATATTAATAACTTAATTAATTCATAAGTAATAAATAAGATTCAACATCCCTTAGAACTAAAAATAAAGAATTTAGCCTGACATAGTCGAAAACGCAAATAAAATCTTCAATCCTTACACCAATGAATCTCCCCTTCCAAAAGTTAAGTTACAATAATGAAATTCTATGTATTTATATCCCTCTAAACTATCCTAGAAGCCTTCTCACGTTTCACCTTTAACATCCTTCTCCAAGTCAACTTCCGAAAATCTGATCAAACACGTTCCGCGCAAATTTGCCAACAAGGGCCCCGACCCTTGTTTTACACTGAGAAGGAGGGCCCCGGCCCTACTTTGCCTGAAATTACGAAAATGCCATTATCGCTCATTTTTCCATTTTTATCCATCCGATGCCGTTTTCTGCAAAGCAAACATGAAAACAAGTAAAATGTTCACAAAAATAACAATACCTAAGTCCGAAAACATACAATTCGTAAGTATTAAACCCACTCATCAAACCTTCACTATTGTTATGGTTTCTTCTATCGAAAATCAATACCACAATTGCCTCACAATTATTATGACTTTTGTTGCACGCAAACTTCTCGCCACATAAGTCCCGTATATATATATATATATATATTGCAACTCCAATTTGGTTTTGAAACAAACCCACCGTGACTTACTTTCCAATTTGGCTTAGGTAAAACAAAGGAATTTATATTCATTTTAATCTTAGCCCCACACGACTAATACTCATAAATGAATTCCTTCTCAATTTCAAAAAGCATAAATACATATACCAAATAAAAATATTCCTAAATTAATTAGAATAATCTCATCAGTTTGAATCCCACAAGCTCAAGAAAGACCGTAATTTGTGGCTTGTGCTTTTGCTTTTGCTTTTGCTTTAGCTTTGTTTAGTTTGAGGACATTTTTGAGACCGTTTTTATCACCTCTACAATAATTATAGCTTTTTATAGGATTGACGGGCTTTGACACATTTAGTGGGATGACTCGTCTCCGCCTCACCGTCCCATTTAGGCTAAGACCAAGTGTAATGGAATTGGATTTAATGGATGGAGCTAAAACTTGTCAATTTAATGGAGAATGTTATAGAAAAATGGAAAGAGTTTATATTTTTATCAAAATATGTTTTTTTTTTTTGCAAGAATGTTATTATGTTTATTCGGAGTCAATATATTTTTGTTGAAATATATCAAAAGACTTGGTAGAAAATTTTCGATGTCATCAAATATAGTTTTAATTTACTTATAACGAGTCTAGTAAAATTATTAAGAATAACTGCAAAAACATCAAGTTCTAACTTTATTTTTAATTGGGCTAAATACACTTCTGTTACATGCACCAAGTACCATCAAATTTATAATTTGACCTCCAAAGTATTTGAATTTACAATTTACTACATAAAGTACTTAATTTAATACAATATAGCATCCAAATTTAAATTTCGGCCAAAATTGGTCGGAATACCTAAATTGTCGACCAACAGTGCAAGGTATTAAGCATTTTATCCGTCTAGGAATATGGATCTGCAAGGTACTTTATGTATTAAATTGTAACCCTAAATGTTTTGGGGGCCGAATTATGAATTTGATGATACTTGGTACGTGTAACAAAAGTGTAATTAACCCTTTTTAATTTAACAATTCTCCTTCATGGATAATTATCAAAATATCTTGTGCACGAAAATATGTGTTCGAAATACATAAATATATAAGTTCTCAAACAGTCAACATTTAAGTTAGAGATATAAAAAGAGAGACTTAACATTTTTTTAATTCATCCAAGTTGAAACTCTCATTTTTCGTGTATTCAAAATGTCCTTAGGAAGATAAAGTGCTAAACGAAAAACTGCTACAATGAAATATATTTCAAGAGATCTAATAAACAGCATTTCCACAACAATCTCTATGTTTATGATTAATGTATAGAACTAAATACTCTTACGACTAAGTGTCCACCTAATTTTTTTAGTAAAACTTTAAATATTTATAGTTTTTTTTAAAACTTGTATTGATTCTAAGTGAATCACTTCTAGTGGAGGAAGAGGAAAAGAAAATGAGGAGCCAATTCACTTATAGGGGAGGAAGAGGAAAAGAAAATGAAGAGCCAAGTAGAAAATTTTGATTTATCACAAAAAACTTAAAACTTTAATTTCAATTCACCCCCTTCTAGACTCATTCAATCCTCTTATGAAATAATAAAATAAAATGACTTAACGTTCTTAAGTTTATTATTAAATTTTAATTTATTTTATTTTTTTGTTAATTTGACACACACACATATCCACATATCCACACGGTTTGAACCTAGAACCTTTTGCTTAGCAAGAGACCTAGAATATCACTGAGCTAAAGGCTCTCACTCAAATTTTAATATTATGTTATAATTATCAAATTATTAACTTTTTTTTTTTGAAGAGTAAATATTGAACGTATTGTCAAGTACATAGAGGGATTGATCAAACTTAATAATCTCTTCACTTCTTGACTTCTTTCTTTCCCTTTGCTTTTCTTTTCCATTTTGCTTATCCATAGTTTATTCGGTTCATGAGAATTCTTGGCATTTAAACACTGAAGTTTCAAAGGGGTTTAATACGTTGGAACCACCAATTAATTAAATTGGATCCAGCACATCAACTGGGCCCCACCATTCGTCGTTTGATTACATGGCAACATGGAATTTGGTTGTTACAAAATAATTTGGAAAGCAATGTACCAAAGCTGGCAAAAACACTTGGGAGCGGCCAAAACATTTTCCTTAACTGAAAAAGTAGCTTTTCTAAGTAGTACTACCTAAGCTTTCGTCCCATGCATAAATGAAACTCAATTGGTGCAAGAAATCTTGAGCCGTTTTCTCTTTTATTTATTTATTTTTGCTTTTTTTGATCTTTCTCCATCATCATCTATAAATACCCTCCAACTCTCTTATTTTATTCTCCACTTCTTTCTCTTCCTCTTTCTCTGTCTCTCTCTCTCTCTATATATATACACTTATATAGAGAAGAGAGTGAATTCTCCTCCTCCTGATCCGGCCTCTAAGTATATCTATCTATATATATAATGGCAGCTGCTGGTGATTCTTTGCCTTTACTAGCCATGGTTCTTGTACAAGTGGGCTATGCTTGTATGAACATTATATCGAAGCTTGCCATGGATTCCGGCATGAACCCTTTCATCCATGTCGCTTACCGGCAAATCTTTGCTTCTGTTGCCATCACCCCTTTTGCTTACTTCTTGGAGAGGTACTGTACTGTTCAAATGTGTGTAAGCATATATATATATATAGCATATTATAAGTTCGATATTTTGTTTTGTACATTTCTTTATTTTTGTTTTGATTTAATATAGGGTACAGTTAGTTAAAAAATGATTCTCGTTATGGATGTTCTTTGTTCAAAGGTCTCCCTTTTTAATTTATGGATTGAGTAATATATAGAAAACCTAATCTAACTAGGTAAAACTTTTATGTTTATAGGTCTTCAACTGCTGATTAAGTAATTCAACTTAATTTCTTTCATTTTAATTGGCACCTTTTTATATGGAGGTAGCTTCTTTTCTTTGATTTTTCTTAATTAGTACTGAAAACTTGCTTCTATCGGTTTGAAAATAAAAGAAAATGTTTGCACGCATTCATCTGATAAACTAACATATTTGTACATACGTTTGACCCTCTTATGATTATAAAATTTAGGTTATAAATATATGCATTAAGAACAAAACTAATATTTTGTTTTATTATATATATATACACACACACGTATCATTTTACGTACAAAGTTAGTTCTTTTAAGAAAATAAATAAATAAATAGTAAAGATTAATAAATATAAGAATATCAATTATCAGAGGGTCTAATTTATATATCAATAAATGGAAACTTGAATTTTTTTGCTTTCACTCCTTAAATATAGTAAAAGTTACTGCGTATGAAACTATATTAATACTCCATTTGAGGTTTAGATAAAATGCTATTATATATATAGACAGAAAAAGAAAACAATGTTTATTTATGATGATATACGTTTCCCTTTTCTATTTTTTTTTGGGTAATGTATTGCATTATATCGTAGTTATTTTTTTTTATTGGCTACTTCTTTTTATATTAAGCTTAATGAGTAAAATTAATTAATCAACAAGAAATGGAAACTTCATAATTATTTAACTAGTTTGTTCTTTCAGTAAGTTAACGAGTCTACTTTTAACTATACAACATGTGTATATATGTCGATAGCCCATACAAATGCTGCACACAGATATATATGTTGGATATATACCGAAAGACTATGTTATATGAACTTTCCTTTAAAGTATTAGTCTCCGATACGTATATTTGAACAACACTATGAGTACCGTATACTTTTTTTTAGTTTAAAAATTAATAAAATTAAAAAGTAATCGTGTTGGACTCTTTAAAAAAAATCACATTTTTATCGTGCGGATTAAGTCCAAGTATTGCCATAATCATGTGATAGAGCTAATTTATATTCATTTGTTTGAAAGCTCAAATTGTTGTAATGTCATTTTATTTAGCCAAATTTATTTCCTAATCTTGGAATTAATTAATTAATTAATTATATAGAGTAAAAGATAAGTTATCTTATGTCACTTTTAATAAAATATCTTTTAATCGTCAATTTAATAATCTAACTGTACCGGTGTAATGAACATACACAAAAATATGAGAATATATAAAATTTCGTTTGATTTTAAATATTGAAATATTATTTTTTATAAGAGTGTAAATAAGTATATATATTTCAACAACTCAGATTTTAGTAACTTTTATTTTTATAAAGTTGTTGATGCATAATCTCAAATCAAACAAAATTTTATATAATCTCATATTTTTACATATTCATTGCATCCTTATCGTCAGATTATTAAGTTAAAGATCAATTGATGTTATATTAAAAGTGACTTAAAATAATTATCTTAGATCGATCTAAAATGCATTATATATATATATATATATATATATATATATATATATATATATATATATATATATATAATAGTTTGATGTATCATTCGTTTCAACTTCTTCTTTTTTTCTGTACCAAATTTAGGTGTCCTCATCACCGAAGAGGTAAAAAAGAGGAAAAAAAACTTTTAGTAACTCGAGAAAAGATAATTTCTAAAAGTAAAAAAGAAACAAATTCACTAATGAAATTCGTTAAATTGGGGCAGTGTATGTAGTTATAATTATGGTTTCCATAAATAGATTACTTCCCAATTTTTAGCATATGATATATATCTGTTACAAACATTAATTTTGCATTTTCTCATGAAAAGAATTGTCTATTAATGTGATACACTGATACAGAATAGTGCCAAAAACGTTCACCACCCTGCTGCTGATGAAAATTAATTAGTAGTGACTGCATAATTATAATTAAATAATATATAATCATTTAAGTAATTAAATATATTATGCTTTAATTATGCAGGAAGACGAGGCCTAAAATGACCCCGCCCATTTTCTTCCAGATTTTCTTATCTTCCATATTCGGGTAACTGGTTGACTTGATCAAAGTACATTTAATTAGTAAAGCATATATTTTGCCACTTAATTAAATATTTATACTTTTTAATTAGTGATTTTGTCAAATATATATTTAAGTAATTAAATTAATTTGATTAAATATTCAATATTGGTGCAGGGTAACGCTAAACCAGATCACTTACTTCGTTGGGCTAAAAAATTCCACTCCAACGGTCGCTTGCGCATTGACAAATTTACTTCCAGCAGTAACTTTTCTTATGGCTGTCCCTTTACGGTAATTTCTTCTTCTATTTTTTTTGGAATAAGTCTACATACATAATATTTAAACATAAAATTAAATATTATATTTATTTTAACTATTAAAAAGTAAGGTATAATATTGAAATTCGTGTTATACCCTCAATTTTAAATGATTAAGATGAATGTTGTGTTTAGATGTTGTGCACTTATATTTATTTTTTCTCTCTCTACATTTGGAGCTTGAAAAACTCGAGGGAAAATGAAAGAAAAGATAATTTTTATTGGAATTATATTTGGCTATCACTCTCTGCGTTTTCCAAGTTCCAAACGTAACCTAAATCATATGAAATTATACAAACGATTTTAACCCTTAATTTTTATTTATTTATTTATTTATTTATTTATTATTATTATTATATTTCCGTTTGTTAATTAGGTTGGAAAGTGTTGGAATGAAGACAAAGGCAGGGCAAGCCAAATTACTAGGAACAATAGTCTGTGTTGGTGGTGCAATGTTACTGTCATTTTACCATGGATCCGTCGTTCCGATAGGCAAATCAAGAATTCAATGGAGTTATATTTCACAAAATTCTGCACCCACATATCAAAGTAACCATGGAAGCTTCATGTTAGGCCCTTTTCTACTCATAGCTAGTCCCATTTCTTGGGCAGTATGGTTCATTATCCAAGTAATCACCCTCAGCTCAATCTTAAATTAAGAATTTTTACCATTTTTTTACAATAAAAAAAAATCGGATCTTATTATCCATTAATTTTAGGCGAGAATGAGTAGTTTGTATCCGGCTCCATACTCTAGCACGGCCTTAATGTGCGTAATGGCCAGTTTCCAGTGTGTGATTATCGGATTAGGGGTAGACCACGACGTTTCCGCTTGGTCATTGTTCCCTCCCATCAGAGCTGTCTCTAGTATTTACGCGGTAAGATTTTAATATCATCGTAAAGTTGGAGTTACTCGAATTACAATATCAGTAATCTTGTACCTTGTGCATAAATTGTTGTACTAAAATTTTAACAAAAATGGGAGATACTCAGATATTGAGTGATCTTGTACCTTGTACATAAGTTGTTGAACTAAACGTCAGCAGTCGAGTGTATCTACTTATTTTTCACAAAGAGTAATATGAGCACGAAAATGAAATTATATGTCATTTTTTTAGGGAATTGTGTGCACAGCACTAGCATATTGCCTTATGTCGTGGTGCATAGAAAGAAAAGGACCTCTCTACGTCTCCGTCTTCAGCCCCTTGTTACTGGTTGTGGTCGCTACTCTCAGCTGGGCTTTGCTTCAAGAACAATTATACGTCGGCACGTAAGTTCATGCCCTAGTTCCTCAATTTCCCTTGGCTAAAAAAATTCAATTTCACTTTTTTGCTACATGCATCGTGTAAAAATTTAATTAAATTTAGCTTATGGTAGAAAAAAAAATGTGACATATAATTATGTGGTGCATGCATAAATTCAGTGTTGCAGGGTCTATTTTGATAGTTATGGGACTCTATGCTGTTTTATGGGGAAAAAATAAGGAGACGATGAACCCTAAAAACACCGACGCCAAGATCAACGACGTAGCGTTGGATTTACCTGAGCTTGAAAATGGCAATTTTCTGTTCGAGAAAAAATGAAATTTCCGCACCTATATGCATGTCAAATACTAGCTCTCCATGCATGAACTAAGACATGTATATGTATGATTAATCGGAATGGTTGAGGGATTGTACGTAATTAATATTCCAAGAGGTTAATTAAATGGAGTAAGAATAAATTTTTGGAGAGAGCTAATATTGAAGAAAAAAGAAGTGGAGGGGGAATTAATGACCAATGTTTAATTATTTTGAGTTTGTCACGTATGCTCTCTCTTTCTCTCTCTCTCTCTCTCTCTCTCTATCTATCTATCTATCTATCTATATATATATATATATATATATATATATATATATATATATATATATATTATTGTCGCATAATTTTTATTAGGTGAAGAACATAAATGGTGTTTGGTGGAAAGCAATTGTCACTAGCTTGGAAAGAAGTCCATAAGAAAAGACATGGAAATAGATAGGCTAATATATAATTTGAGTACGTAATTATAATATATAAACAAACTTTTCTAGCAAATTTTCAACTTTTGAAGTGGATATTATTTTGGGACATGCATGCATGGAGAACATCACACATGATGACATGAATTATTGAATGCATCCATGAAACGATAAAAAAAAATGTTTATAATGTCTAAAATGCTTACAAACTTATCATAATATAAAATAATTAAATAATTATAACAATTATATATGTCATTACTCATCAAACTCCAGAAAATGAACGGTGGTAATATATTCCATACAAACAGTGGGTGATGACTTATTTGGCACCATACTTAAAACTAGTACTAACCTTGGGTGAAATAGACAATTAACAAATAGTTTTGCAAATATATTTTATTTTTTCTTAAATTGAAAAACAAAAGGAAATTAATAAGAAATCCCTCATATTTTTCTTCCGTCTAACTTATTTATTATGAAAATATAATCATATTGTGGGCGAAATATAATCACATCATGGGCTTGAAGAGTGAAGACAATGCAAAATAAACAAGAGTTATATATTTCCTCATCCTAATAATGCGAATATTTTTTTTTCTATTTTATAATGAATTTTTTTCTAAAATAAAATAAAATAAATTACCCGCCCTTCCTTTCCAAAAAGGTTCCATTTTGACTCTATTCGGTAAATTTGTAATTTTAAAAAATCAATACAAATTTGTTTGACTTTAATTTAACCATTAAAATTTAAATTGCAAAATATTTAATAAAATACTAGCATAATTTATTGTTTCAAACTTAATTGACACGCATGATCAATTTTAAGATTTTGAGTTTTGTGAATTAACCAGCACATGCCGAAATAGAAAACTTAATTTGTGACAAAATTTCATGTTATTTTATAGCTAAAAATATAAATGTATATCTAATTCTAATTCTGAATCATACTGACAAAAATAAATATATCTTTAATTTTTTAATAGAAAAGAAATTAATGTATTAATGGTATTATATATATACAATCTGAAAAGTGTAAAATTGCTCGCACAATT
Organism: Hedera helix; assembly: GCA_947179155.2. NCBI lineage: Eukaryota > Viridiplantae > Streptophyta > Magnoliopsida > Apiales > Araliaceae > Hedera > Hedera helix. The sequence continues at coordinate 33,450,694 of OX359280.1, read as the reverse complement.
TAGATTAAGAGCCATGCATCCAAATTTTGCTAAATTATTTATAATTTTATAATAATTTTGAACCAAATAAAAAATATATCATTAACCAGGCATGCAGCTTGGCCTCCAACGGTTTTAAGAAATACATTTAATCATTCACATTAACAATTTCCAAAACTCGAACATTGATTTTCAGAAAACTTATTTAATAATGATATGATAAAATAATTTAAATAATGTAATTTTAATTAGTAAAATAATAATATATATTTGTTAATAAAATTACTCGTAATAAAATCCTCAAAATCATGTTATCCCTTATTAATAATAATAATAATAATAATAATCGAATTAGTATTTTAATTAGGAGGTCAAATGTGACGGGACTCGTTACTTTGGACCACAGGGTATATAAATAACGGATGAATATTCCTCGTCACCTTGGAACTTGGTATTGTAAGGGCAGTCTCAAAAGATCTGCCCCTTTTTCTCTCATCGTCCAAATTATCTGTTGATCATAATCATGTAAGAATTTATGATTTCCATTCAATTCCTGCACATTTTGTATTCATATATTTGTTTGTCTGTAATTATTTGTTTCCAGATCTGTACTTGGGTTTGGATCTGACTCGTTCTTTGCTTTACTTATCTGGATTCAGATCCGTTTCCGTCTTTATTTCGTTATTAAGATGAATAGGTGATTAATCTGATTAGGAATTTGTGTGTAGGATTTCTGTTTCAGCTGTTGATGTTTTATGTTCTGTGCTAGATATGGATTCTCTCATTAGCTTTTTGTTTGAAGCCTTTGATTCTGTTCTTAGATTTGGATTAGATATGTGGAAATTTTATTTTCTCTTTTTTAAATTTAATTGATATCTTCATTTCATAGGATGATGCTTATTGCATGTTATAATCTTCTTCTTTTTTAAAAACAAATTGTGTGTTTTTGTTTTAGTGTTTATACTTATTATGTTTCCTGATGGAGAGTAGATTTGTTTGGGTCAATTTTTAACGTATAACTATGATTATGCAACAGTATTTATAAAATAATAAACTTATACAACATTTTTTTTGTTAATTCAATGTTTCGATTGTATAATTTAGCTTAGGTTCTTCATTTTATTTTATTTTTGAGTATAGGAAGATTTGACTGAATGTTTATGCATGGAAAATAAACAATGTTATTCAGTTTAGATTATGGGTCTGACTTATATTACTGGCTCAAACAGAAACTAGGAAAAATGGGTTTGTCATTCACCAAGCTTTTTAGTCGGCTGTTTGCGAAGAAGGAGATGCGTATACTTATGGTGGGTCTTGATGCTGCTGGTAAGACCACCATATTGTACAAGCTCAAACTGGGAGAGATTGTTACCACCATTCCTACAATTGGTATGGATGTTTTTTTGTTTGTTTGTCTTTTTTATTTTTTGTGATTTATTTTGGATTATTTAGTCTTTAAACTTAGCCCGTATTGTAATTGCCTTTCCAACTTATCCTGCAAATTCACCGAAAAACATGTAAGCTCAGAGAGCTGTTGCACCCCCATCCCCTGGGGAGAGAAAGAAACTCCTTTTTTGTTCACAAAACCACAGGCATAGGCACACGTGAAAAGCAAAGAAATGAAGAACTAAAAAATGTGGTATAATTGAATGTGGATACAAGTAGGCCTTCTTTGTTTGCGGGATTGTGGATGAGCACATGTTAACCTTCTCTTGTTAGGTAACACTTACAATGATACGATGAGCAACATTAATGTCCAAATTCTACTGCTAAAAGTGGAACTAGTTGGAGAACAAAAATTACATTCTGACATAAGGAAGTAGAAGTTACTTTAGTTTCATCATTTTGACTAAACATTTATTTTCTCCTTATGCTTCCCTTTTCAATTCCACCCAATTCGACACTACCACTACCAGTATTTAGTATATATGGACCACATTTCTTATTTTAGTTTGGCAAATTGAACATTGGAACTTATATGTATATTTGCTCAGGGTTTAATGTGGAGACTGTGGAATACAAGAACATCAGCTTCACCGTTTGGGACGTTGGTGGTCAAGACAAGGTACACAACATTCTATATTCAAGAAACGAAATTTTAACTGTCATTGGGTTGAAACGAATTATGTTGTGACAAAATGATTTGAGTGCCCATATGTCAGACTTAAAAAATGCTTGTCCACAATATTAAACTATTGAGATAGGAAATTGACATCTCAAGAAGCCAAGAATTCAATAATGTGTCCTTAATTACATGCTCATATGCCTTCATATTGGTGTTCTTCTTCATATATATACTGGCAATCTGACATACATTTGTTTCAAGCAAAAACATGATTTTGGCATTTAATTATGATAAAAATCTTTAAATTATCAGTTTTTTCAAAATCCTTGTAGTTTGCTTTTCTAAATCTTAGACCCGGACAGTGTATTTTAGCAACTTCAGTTTAATTCCGGACAGTGTATTTTAGGCTTTTTACAGTGTCCCAATGACCGAGATAAATTATTTTTTTACTTTTTCGGAAGCTTATTTAATGATAGGACCGAGGGGTCACTAGTAGAATTGTGGAGCTATCTGGTTTGGTTGAACAGAAAACACAATCAGGTTGCTTGCTCTAGGGGTTCAAATGGTACTCCATGTCTTGTTGGGATTCCCTATTTTCTTGACCCACTGAAAACATATGCTTTTGATGGGTTTTTGCTTAATAGAATTTCCTTAATTTTGATTCCTCGTCATCAGAAGATAAAAATCTCAAGCTGTGTTTTCCGATAAAAAATTTTCGTTTATTATTTTTTATAATTTTGAGAAAGCAATACACATTATAGCTTATATACAGAGCCATTCTTTTGATTGATGGTTCATGGTGTTCAGGCTTTTAGTTAATCTGATGTAATTATAGTTCTTATCTTGTGCTGTCCAAAATAAGTTATTTTTATTATGAAAATTATTTTTTACTGGAGTTTGACTTTATATGCGGTAAACTTGAGTACTGTGCAGTCTGATATTTTCCCGGACCACATTTTGGCTTGTTAAAATCATTTGTGAATTGTGATTAGTTGATGTCAGTACTTTTTATGGGAAATCTCAAGTTACAGATGTGTATTTGTAAATGCTCTTTTTGCTGTTTTTGAAGATTGATTTGAGAAATTCTTTCATCTTATATACCTATTGTGTGGTACATATGCAGATTCGACCCTTGTGGAGACACTACTTTCAGAATACTCAGGGGCTTATCTTTGTGGTTGACAGCAATGATAGGGATCGTGTGGTTGAGGCTAGGGATGAGTTGCACAGGATGTTGAATGAGGTAACTTGCAAATTTAATAGTAGTTTCAATGTTTTCCTGGTCAAAATTCATTGTCTGGAATGAAAAGAAACACATAATAACCACATTGAATTTAACTTGATATGTTTCTTTAAGAACTAGAAAATGGAAGATAGATTTATAAATATTATCGAGTTCTAGAAACTGATAGTTGTTGAAACATATATATGAATAATTGCGTTACTTGCATAATGCACCTGATTTTATTTATTTAGGTTATTGTTTTTCCATAAGCCTTTTTGATAGGAGACGAGGTCCCTTTCACATTAATAGTAAGTGGGTCCCAGACTAATGTGAGAGCCACGTCTACTACTAAAAAGTCTTTGGAAATAACAATTCCCTTTGTTATAGGTCACATTAACATAATTCAACAATAGTTACTTAATTACCATCAGCATAGGCACATTCTTAATCCAATTAGCATCTATGAAAAATTCACTATCAGGACTCTAAACATGAGTTAAAAAAGATATGCATGATGAGATGCAGGTGGTCATTATCATTTTTTAAATTTTTTGGATAAACAATTATCAATTTTTATTTATTTATTTTTCCTTGTATGCACGAGTAGGATGAGTTGAGGGATGCCATGCTGCTTGTATTTGCTAACAAACAAGATCTTCCAAATGCCATGAATGCTGCTGAGATAACTGACAAGCTAGGTCTTCACTCCCTCAGGCAACGTCACTGGTATCTCTCTATCTATCTACCGTCTCTCTTTTCTGTGTATATTTTGTGTGGGGTACCAAATCACAACTAATAACTGGACCCATTCATTTGTTGTAGGTATATCCAGAGCACATGTGCCACCTCTGGGGAAGGGCTGTACGAGGGGCTGGACTGGCTCTCCAACAATATTGCTAACAAGGTATGAGGCTATACTTGAGTGCTTTATAGAAGCACATATTATAATGGCTTCATTTCCTTTTGAATATAGTAGGCCTGATTCAAATTTTTTTCCAATGTGGCAGGCTTGATGGCATGATTTTCCATGACATTTTGAGCTGAAGTTATGTCTAAATGGAATTATTATTGTGTTTCTTGGCAGTTTGTAATTTGTTCATCTTACTTCCCGTGAATGATGTTTATGATGTTTATCGTGTTCCGTTTATTGGTTCTTGTTAGTTTTGCACCAAACTTTTGCGGATTTATATTCATGTTTATTCTTCATAGCGTTACGACAAGTACAGTGGTGCTTAATGCATGAGTTTGTCTAAGCATTTGTTATTGTATTGAGGTTATTATTAGTAAATGAAATGAAGCTCTTTCGTTTCATTTTCCATATATAGAAAATGCGGTTAAAAAGAAGATTTTCATCATAGCTTCAGAATTCCCATTCTAATGGAAACAATAGGCTTCTTTTTTTGCTGCCAAATGTGGATAAACTCCAGCTTCTAAAATCAGTGAGACATCTCAAGATATAATTTAGAAACTCAACATCTAATACCCTAAATTCTACTATCACTGTGTCAGTTGGACCAACATAATACTTGATCTCAAGTATTATGAAGATATGAATTTGGTCTTTCTACACATTTCAAAAACCTGCAACAATGTTCACTCTTTGATGGTGCATAACAGAACCCACCTTTCATTGGTGATGGGGATTCTATTGAAACTCTGAATGATATTGGACCTTTTCTGTACTGCTGTTTAAACATTAAATCCTTATTATTACTCACAGAAGGGTTTTGCTATTGTGTGTATTGTATGTATATACACAATAGGGATAATAAAACTTATTATTGCTATTTTGTTTGATTTTTGTTATGAGAGATTTAGTTGTCTATCCGTATGTTTTACTTCCACTCTATTTGAGGCAGTTGTTCAGTCCCTTGTGATATGCAACTAAACAAATTGTTGCCAATGGTAAAAAGGGGTTTTAATGCAGGGGCTGTTTTTATTTTTCCCACCTAACTCCTGCCAATTGGATTTCTCCTGAGATAAAAGATGGGGTGCTTTACAGAAATATACAATAATTATAAAATAATTATATTATTAGTACATCTACAAAATAATTACAAAAATAGTATAATGAATTCAAACAATTCAATTTCACATTAATAAGAAAATCTAAAATCAAGGACAAATAACCGCCATAATTAATAATTCAAATTCAAATATTTGAGGTCTAACAATAGAAACAAATTCATAATTCAAAATTCAAATCAAAAGGAACTAAAAACAAAAAAAATAAAATCCTTTGTTCACGTTCATGGTGGCGTCAGCCGTTATAACCATCGCCGAAGCTCGCCTCTCCGGCATTCTAAAATATAGATTCAAACGCAAGAGAGAGGATAGGGATGAAACATATAAGGATGAAAACGGTGGTAACAAGAAGCAAAAAGTCGTCGAAAAATCTGTGAAGAGCAAAAATCGAAGTTACTACACAATCATAAAATGGTTACCTTTGTATAAAGGTTTAGTTACCAACTGGAATATAAAAAAAATGCTTACTGTATTGAAATATTTTTATGACTATTTTGTTACACACAAAAACTAAAATGGTTACCTTTGTATGAATGTTTGGTTACCAACTGGAATATAAAAAAAATATTTACTATATTGAATTTTTTTTATCACTATTTGGTTACACACAAAAACTAAAATGGTTACCTTCGTATGAAGGTTTGGTTACCAACTGGAATATAAAAAAAATGGTTACTGTATTAAAAAAAAAAATTATGACAATTTGGTTATACACAAAAACTGAATTTGTTACCCTTGTATGAAGGTTTGGTTACAACCTGAAATATAAAAAAAATGGTTGTTGTATTGAATTTTTTTTATGACTATTTGGTTACACAAAAAAAACTAAAATGGTTACCTTTATATGAAGATTTGGTTACTAACTGGAATATAAAAAAAATTGTTACTGTATTAAAAAAAAAATTATGACTATTTGGTTACACACAAAAACTGAATTTGTTAACTTTATGAAGATTTGGTTACCAACTGAAATATAAAAAAAATGGTTACTATTTTAAAAAAAAATTATGACTATTTAGTTATACACAAAAATTAAAATGGTTACCTTTGTATGCAGATTTGGCTACCACCTGCACCATATTCTAAATAATTTTATCTTTAAAACCCAAAAGCTCAAAAAGGTTATGAGAGAAAGGATGGTGATGTTGGAGGATGCAGGGGAAGGGGAGAGGAGGCAGGCGGGTAAGGGAGGAGGGAAGGGGAAGGAGGAAAGAGAAAACTGGAGGAGGGGGGAGGTGGGGCCGGTGATTTGAAAGAGGGTGGAGGGTGGAGGGTGGAGGGAGGGGGAGGGAGGAGGGAGAAAACTGGAGGAGGGAAGTGTTGGAGGATGCAAGAGAAAAGAGGCAGGCGGGGGAAGGAGGAGAGAAAGCGGGAGAAGAAATGAAACTAATTTGTAATTAAAATTTATTTGTAAATTAAATATTGAGGATACACTAATTTTGTAAATATTTTATCTATGCACTTATATTATAATATTTTTTTAAAATATACTAATAAATGTAATTCTCCCTAAAAGATGAGATAGGCAGTCTATCTTTCGAAAGCCATCAGCCCAATAAAAAAAGTACTTGTGACGACCCCAAATCCGGGTTCCATAACCTCGAGTTTGGTTCTCACTATTCAACACATTACTAACAATTAAATACATACATTGCATTTAAATATCGCGGAATAATACATATTGGTTCCCTTCAAAAGGTTACAATACCAGGGTCTACCAACCTTAACATAAAAACAGTTCCTATCATAAGGAATTACAAAAGGTTCTTCAACAGTAAATACATATTTAAATATCTAATTAGCATGCATAAGCTAACTTAATCTCGGGCTTTTCCTTTTCCCTTATCCTTCTTCGAGCAATCGGGTCTATCTGAAAAATGGTTCATGATATAACAAGAATGAGCAACTAGTTTGCTCAGCAAGTTTAGAACAATCATGGAGATTTAATATATCATGAATGAATGAGAAATATCAATAATGATTCAACAATAGATATAACAATTGTGAATGAAACAAGATTCAAATTTTAATAAACAGACTATTTGAATCTTAAAATGCTGAGTGGTCACCAAGGACCCTGAACTAACGAGGGTACAATAGAGTTTCCTCCGACCCTTTGAGTTGTTTGGTTTTCAAGGGGATCAGCCTATTCAACCCGCTGTATATGCATTACATTTAGTCACTGGCGCCAAAATCGGTTTCCCGACACAAAATCCCCTAATTTAGGGTTGTTCAAATCTCAGTCTTAATATAAGAAATCCGCACCCAACAATGGTTTGGATAAGCTTTTAAAAGTATTCAAGTTATTGAATTTAGAAACGCAATGTCTAGCTGAACTATTAGCTTCAGACATTTTTAATACAGTTCGTGAATCAAGAACTAACAAGCTTCAAATGCACTAAGTGCGATTGTATAAACAATATGGATGTGGAATAATTTTCGATAATTAAACCACTTCAAGCTTTAACAATAAATACAAGTATGGAAACTTGTTCAACAATAATAATTGAGTAGGGTTAGAGAACTTGCCTGTTTGCTCAGCTACAATAATTGTCTAGCTTTAACTAACTTGCTTTGAAAGACCTAACATTAATAAAGTCGGTCTAATAATTAGTACGACGTATTTGCATAATTATACGCTTAATAACGAACTTATTTACCACATAAGTACTAACACATAAATTACATTAGTCAAAACAATATTATTAACCTTATAGACACTTAATCATTTTAGGTTAATAATTTAATAAGTTAGAAAATATTTTTCTTAAGTGTTGGACACTTATTAAACCCTTAAACAACTTATTATAATTGTTTAGTTCAATTCAATTTATTTTATTAACTCAATCTCTTTTTAATTACTATTTAATATTGATTAAATAGAAATTAATTAATTAACTCTAGTTATTATAAATAATAACTAATTGTACCTACTTATTATTTAATTATAATTAAATAATAAATAATTATAACTTAGTTTTAACCTTCTTTAATTTAATGTTAATCAACCAATAATTAACCAAGTAATTAAACTTACTTATTATTTAATTAAGGAAATTAAATAATAGTTTACTAATCTTAATCCTCTTTAATTATTATTTAATGTCAATTAAATAATAATTAATTATTTAATTAATTTTAATTTATTATTTAAGGTTAAATAATAATCAAATCATTCTTATTTATTATTTAAATTAAATAATAAATTATTACTCTAATAACTTAATTTCCATTAATCGTTATTTAATGTTAATTAAATAATAATTAATTACTTAATTATCTTTATTTATTATTTAATAATATTTAAATAATAAATAATTAATTTATAAATTTTATCTCTCTTTAAATATTATTTAATAGGCATTAAATAATAATTGCTAATTTATCATCTTTATTTATTATTAACATTTAAAATAATAAATAAATAATAAATTTATTTAACCTAACCATGGTTTAGCTAACTAGATTAATATTTAAAATATTTAAATATTAAACTTTATGAAAAATATCCTCCCCAATATTATTTTTGTATTATTATTATTTTTGTTATAATTTTAAATTAATTTTTAAATATTTAAATTAATTAAAATTAACCCGAATGGCATTTTCGTAAATAAGTTGAAAAACCGGACCGAGGGCAGAATGGTAATTCTGCCAAGAAAAACACGGAGGGGCAAAATGGTAATTTCGCCGAAAAGTTTCTTACCGCGCATTGCGCGCGTTTTGGTTTGTTACGGGTCAAAACGACGCCGTTTTTGAAAAGTCGGAAACGGCTTCCGCGCGTACGCGCGGAGTGAATTTTCTACGGACGCCAAACGACGTCGTTTGGCTCCGCGTCCTCGGTGAACAGTGGCAGCCGCGCATTGCGCGGAAAGCCTTAAAATTTTTTTCCTCCCGCAGAACGTGAACAGTGTTTCCGGCTACCCATTTTAAATAAAAATATACCTTCAATAAATCTTTAACTCTTCAATAAAAATCCAAAAAAATTACCAATCATCTTATATTAATTTATAACATGAAAAATTAATTTTTCATGATTTAATATCAATATTTTTTTATAAAAATTTTTACATCACTTAAACTACCACAAATCATAACTTTTTGTGTATAACTCCATTTTGAGTGATTCAAACTTTGTTTTTCTCATGATTTAATGTTCTATAATATTAGAACATCAAACCTAAGTTTTACAAAAATATTTTTGGTAATATATTTCAAAACTTGTTTACACACTACCAAACACATATTTTAGCATATAAAATATACCAAAATACAAACCAAACATATTAAACTCAAGCATGGCATAAATATTACCTCTACACATTAATAATTATATTAACATGCTTATACTAACATGGTGATTTATTTAATTTAAAAACAAAACTTTATTTAAAATAACCATTACCTTGATTTAATGGCTATCTTTCTTTTTCTTCCAAAGTAGGTGATGAATGAAGATGACATGCACCAAGAACTCCTTCTCCTCTCTTAGTATTTTGCTCTCACTATTTTCTCACTCTCAAATGCTCTCTAGCTCTCTCTTTAGCTTGAAAAATAATGAAGTATACAAGTCTTACAAATGCAAGTATACTCCTACAAAATATTAGATACACACATTGTATCTATTAATCTAGACCATCATGCATCTATATTGGATACTTACACAAGAAAACTAACCCATACTAAGTTGGTGAGGATTTTGTGGGAAAAGACTTTCCCAAAAATCAAAACAAGCAACCTTTAATTAAATAAATGGAAAATAAAATAAAATATCAAAAAATCAATTTTTTTTTTCTCTCTCCTCCATGCCATGGTCGGCTGGTGACATTTTCATTGTCCCAAAATTATTGACACATTTTCATTTTTAATAATTAATAAGTTAATTTAAGTATTTTTCAAGTGGGCCAATCATTGGGCTTTAATTTAAAATACCAATTGGGCTTCTATTAAATTGTTTGGGCTACTAAATTGTCAAATTTTATTATTCTACATTTGGGCTACTAATTGACCCATGTTGGGCTAATTTAATAATTTATACATTAATTATTCAATCCATGATTAAATAAATAATTAAATTGAATAAATAATTAAATATTCTAACCCATTAGTATTAAATTACTAATTGGACTAATAAATATTATTATTAATATTTCACATTATTTACATTAATTAATAATCATATTAATTAATTTATTATATTTAATTCACTCATTATATTCAATTTAATTGAATATTTAATTAATAGGAAACTTATCAATTAATTTGATATTAAAACTTTAGGGTTTGTTCACTAATTTAATAACCTATTAGTGACCCCCTTTAATTAATTTTAGTAATTAATTACATAATTATTTAATCACATAATTAATTAATCACATAAAAAGATTTAAATAATCTCGAAAAAATAACTCGTTGGAAATTAAATTAATAATTTAATTAATAAAGATGTGGAAATTCTAGGACATTACATTCTCCCCTCCTTATAAAAATTCCGTCCTCGGAATTGTAAAAATAAGGTTACTCAAATAAAAACGGGTAATTTGCCCTCATTTCCTCCTCTAATTCCCACGTAGATTCTTCAATGGCGTGATTCCTCCAGAGTACTTTGACAGAATGAATTATCTTATTTCTCAGTTTCTGTTCCTTCCTATCGAGTATCTGAACAGGAACTTCTTCATATGATAAGTCCTTCCCGACTTGAATTGGTTCATAGGAGATAACGTGCTTGTAGTCTGGTTTGTATGGTCGCAATACCGACACGTGAAACACATTGTGAATATGTTCCAATTCAGGAGGTAAAGCTACCTCGTATGCTACTTCACCCACTCTTCTCAATATTTCGAACGGTCCTATGAACCTTGGACTCAATTTCCCCTTCTTTCCAAACCTGATCTTCCCTTTCCAGGGAGATACCTTAATGAACACAAAACTCCCCACCTCGAAGTCTCGTTTCTGTCGATGTAAATCGGCGTATTTCTTTTGACGGTCTTGAGCTGCTACTAGCCGAGCTCTTATTACTTTGATAATTTCTACCGTCTGTTGAACCAACTCTGGCCCCAACAGTCGGCGTTCTCCTACCTCATCCCAACACAGAGGTGTTCTGCATTTTCTGCCATATAAAGCTTCGTAAGGCGGCATACCTATGCTCGCATGATAACTGTTGTTGTATGCAAACTCAACTAGTGGTAGATGGATTTCCCAACTGCCCTTGAAATCCATCACGCATGCCCTGAGCATATCTTTCAATGTTTGAATTGTTCTCTCACTTTGCCCATCGGTCTGTGGATGATACGCTGTACTCATTCTCAACTGTGTCCCCAATCTCTCCTGAAGACTTCTCCAAAATTTTGACGTGAAGCGCGGGTCTCTGTCTGACACAATCGATACCGGCACCCCATGTCTTGAAACTATCTCTTTGATGTACAATTTGGCCAACTGATCCAAACTGAACCTAATCTTGATCGGCAAAAAGTGCGCTGACTTTGTTAGTCGATCTACAATCACCCAAATTGCGTCATATCCCTTCTGTGTTGCTGGAAGTCCTACCACAAAATCCATTGTGATATGCTCCCATTTCCACTCAGGAATTTCTAACGGCTGTAACAATCCACTTGGTCTCTGATGTTCGGCCTTTACCCTTTGACAAGTTAGGCATCGGCTGACACATTCTGCAACCTCCCTTTTTAAATTCGGCCACCAAAAATGCTGACGTAGATCTTGATACATTTTCGTACTCCCCGGATGTATCGAGTATCTCGTACTGTGGGCCTCTTGCAAAATCTCTTCTCGTAATTCAGGCACTAGCGGTACCCAAACACGATTTTCAAATCTCAGCAATCCCATGCTATCAATTTTAAACTTGACCTCTTCTCCATCGGTCATCCTCTCCCGGATTCTGTCACATTCCTCATCTTTGTCTTGAGCCTCTTTCACCCTATCTAACAAGGTTGGGCTCACCTCGACTTCTATTGACTCGTTTGGACTTCTCACTTCCAACTCCATTCGAGCCATCTCTTGAACCAATTGTTCTTGATCTGTCAATATGAACAATTTCTCCCTGCTCTTTCTACTCAGAGCATCCGCTACTACGTTGGCCTTGCCGGGATGATATAGAATTTCACAATCATAATCTTTGATCAATTCCAACCATCTCCGTTGCCTCATATTCAACTCCTTCTGTGTGAAGATATACTTTAGACTCTTATGGTCTGTGAATATCTCACATTTCTCTCCATATAAGTAATGTCTCCAAATTTTAAGGGCAAACACTACCGCTGCCAATTCCAAGTCGTGGGTAGGGTATCCCTTCTCATAATCTTTCAATTGCCTGGATGCATACGCAACGACTTTGCCGTTTTGCATAAGCACACAGCCAAGTCCCTTGTGCGATGCATCACTGTAGACCGTAAAACCTCCTGTATCGTCTGGTAAAGTCAATACAGGTGCTTCACTAAGTCTTTTCTTTAACTCCTGAAAACTTTCCTCACACTTCTCCGTCCACACGTATTTTACCGTCTTCCTTGTTAAGTTGGTCAACGGTGTTGCTATCTTTGAGAAGTCTTGAATGAACCTCCGATAGTAACCCGCTAACCCTAAGAAACTTCTTACTTCTGTCGGCGTCCTTGGTTGTTCCCAATTCCTTACCGATTCCACCTTTGCTGGATCGACTGAAACTCCCTCTTTGTCAATAACATGACCTAAAAATTGAACTCTCTCCAACCAGAATTCACACTTTGAAAACTTAGCGTACAACCGCTCCTTCCGTAAAATCTCCAACACCAATCTTAGGTGTTCAGCATGCTCCTCCTTCGTTTTGGAATACACCAAAATATCGTCAATGAACACGACTACAAATTTATCCAAGTATTGCTTGAATATTCTGTTCATCATGTCCATAAATGCGGCTGGCGCATTTGTTAGTCCAAACGACATCACCAGAAACTCATAATGCCCATATCGAGTTCTGAATGCCGTCTTGGGTACATCCTCCTTCCTGACTTTCAACTGGTGATAACCAGTCCTTAAGTCAATCTTTGAAAAGCACTTCGCCCCTTTCAATTGATCGAAAAGATCGTCAATTCGTGGTAACGGGTACTTGTTCTTAATTGTTACTTTATTTAGCTCCCTATAATCCATACACAGTCTCATCGATCCATCCTTCTTCTTTACAAACAGCACCGGTGCTCCCCATGGAGAAACACTTGGCTGAATGTACTTATTATCTAACAACTCCTGCAATTGCACCATCAACTCTTTCAACTCTACCGGAGCCATTCTGTATGGTGCCTTTGATATCGGCGCTGTCCCCGGTACTAAATCAATCGTAAATTCTATCTCTCTGTCCGGCGGTAAACCTGGCAGTACATCTGGAAAAACATCCATGAACTCTCTAACTACTGGTATTTGCTCCATCTCGGGACTCACCACTTGTGTATCAACCACATGAGCCAAATACCCTACACAACCTTTCTTCAATAATTTCTTGGCTTGCATCATCGTCAGACAAGAAGACTGTCTTGACGATTTGCTGCCATAAAATACGACCTTAGACTTATTTGGTGTCTTAAGGTGTATGCACTTCTTCTGACAATCAATTATCGCCCCGTGGTTAAACAACCAATCCATCCCAAGTATTACATCAAATTCCCCCAGACGTATTGGAATTAGATTCACATTTAATTTCTGACCCCTGATTTCAGCACAACAATTTCTATGTATGTACTCTACCGGAATCACTTCCTTATTAGCAACTTCTATGTTCATTGAGTTTTCTAGTTTGTCTCTAGGCAATTCTAACCGTCTAGCGAAATCATCAGACACAAATGAACAGGTAGCACCCGAATCAAACAATACATATGCATTTATATTATTGATCGGAATAATACCTGACACCACGTCTTTTGACCCCACGGCATCTTGCACCGTCATATTGAAAGTCCGGGCTGTCGGCTTGTTCTGTGGTACCGGTCCCCCGATAGTCAGTTTGCTGTTATTGCCCTTGTAGCCGCTACCCCCGTCATTCTTCTTCTTAGGGCAATCCTTAATCAGATGGTCAGATGCTCCGCAAGAATAGCATCTCCCTTTCTTTGGGAGGGGACAATCTGGAGAAATATGTCCCACCTGACCGCAATTGTAGCATGTATTCTTTCCTTTCCTGCATTCCCCGAAATGGGCCTTTCCACATATATTACATATCGGCTTTTTCTGGGTATTTCCTTGCTGATTTCCCGAGTTCCTATCGTTGTTGCTGTTGTCCCACTTACGCTTATTGTTGTTATTATTGCCTCCGTTGTTACTGCTCTTGCTTCCCCCTTCATTTTTCTTCTTATTTCTCTCTTGGTTAAACTTGGTCAACGCGTCGCTTCCACCTTCAGCAATGATTGACTTCTCCAGCAACGTTGCGAACGAGTCAATCTGCAGTACCGCTACCTTGTTGAATATCCAAGGTCTCAACCCATTCTCGAATCTTCTGGCCTTGCGTTCCTCCGTATCCACTTGATGTGGAGCGAACCTGGCCAACTCATTGAATTTTGCCGCGTACTCCGGTACCGACATGTTCTCCTGTTTCAGCTCTAGAAATTTTACTTCCATCCTACTTTTCATACTCTTTGGAAAATAATTCTCATCGAATATTTCCTTGAATCTTGTCCATGGCACTACACCATCCCCAGCCCTATTCTGATTGGCTTCCCACCAGAAATTGGCTTCTCCCTTCATCATGTAGGTAGCAAAGATTGTCTTTTGCTCTTCAGCTACTCTTGCGATAACGAACGCTTTCTCTATCTCCTTTATCCAGGATTGGGCCTCTATCGGGTCCGACGTTCCCCTAAACTCTGGCGGTCCCACCGCTTTAAAGTCTTTGAAGTTTGCCAACTGATTTGGTGGTGGTGGTGGATTTGCTACTACAGGGTGGCGGTTTTGCATCGCCTCAGCTAGCATGTCGACAAAGTTTTGCATTGGGTCTACGTTGTGTCCCCCCGCGTCGTTGTTAACTGACTCTTCTACCCCCTGGTTCCTTGGTGGTTGTCTACGTGGCCTCATTTTCTGTTATAAACAAAAATTTACATTATTATACTAATTTCATCTTTTTCATTTCATTATTTTGTATCTTAGACAATGTTTAGCTAAAATACAAGTAATTATTTCAATACGCATATAAACATAATTTCAACTGCATTTATATTCATATGCTAAAACAGTAGTGCGTAGCACTTTACATCAAAAGCATACCGCTACAAATGCTTCTATCCCTGAGAAGCTACAAAAGATGGGATCTGACATATCCTACAACTTCCTAGAGTTGGGATTTAGTGACATATTAACCCTCTAATAAAACAAAAGTTGGGTTATACTGCATCTATTTACATACGAAATTAGAAAACAACTACCACTACTGAGTGCGCATCCCCCTACGGATCGCGTCGTCATACTCCTCATCCCCGATGGCCATCACCACATCCCTGCTGATGGTGTGCATAGACTGGCCCTCTTCAGCTGGGTAATAGTGCACCCTGCTCTGAAGCCTACCATATGAAGATCGGTAGACGTAGCTAAGTCTATCCGTCCTCACCCGCTTCTCGCGGACCTCCTCCTCTAGCTCAATTATCTGTCCATAAGCGGCATCCCGCTGTCTCTCCATCTCAATACGGTCCTCTATCGCCTCCTGCCAGTGTGCATGGATGGCGGCCTTCTCTGCCTGAACCTGCTGAACCTTCAGCTCAGCCTCGGCTAACCTAGTCTCAGCTACTGCTAACTTAGCCTGCAGCTCCACATCCTGATCTACTAGCTGATGTGTCAGCACTGCAAAGTGCTCCACCGAATCCTCGTACTCCTGTACCTGATCCTCCAGTCCTACTATCCTCTCCTTCAGCTCTGTGTTCTCGCCAGAGAACTGGTAAGCCGCATCCCTATACTGATCCTCCATGTGCTGGTGGGTCAGATTCTGCTCCTCTAGATGCTGGACCCTTGCCTCCAGCCCCTCGTTCCTATCGGTCAGTCCCTCTATGATGTCAGCGGCAGTGGTGCCCATGCCATCAGCTGACTCCTCCTCCTCAGACTCCTCTGACTCTGCCTCATCCTCACTGTAAGGCCTCATGACTCCGCCCCAGACGGGCTCCACACGATCCCCCTCCTCAGGATCTGACTCTGGCTCCTCTACGGGTGCAGCCACCAGCGGCTGTGCAGTATCCATATGGATATCAATATAGTCCTCCTCAGCAGTGCGACTCGACTGTCCGATCTCTGCCATCCTATATCATAAAACAATAACACACGTTAGTACAGCAATAAAATATATTCATTGATGAAATGAAATGATATTTTATCATGTACATCTCGGCTCGATGGATTTTCTAAATCCATCTCTAAAAATACACAACATGATGAATCTCCCCGATTCATCCCCTAACGCACTCGATATGAGTTTAATACTAAGGTTATAACTTAGGTTTCGCAAGTCCTAACGTTTCTAACCTACGGCTCTGATACCAACCTGTGACGACCCCAAATCCGGGTTCCATAACCTCGAGTTTGGTTCTCACTATTCAACACATTACTAACAATTAAATACATACATTGCATTTAAATATCGCGGAATAATACATATTGGTTCCCTTCAAAAGGTTACAATACCAGGGTCTACCAACCTTAACATAAAAACAGTTCCTATCATAAGGAATTACAAAAGGTTCTTCAACAGTAAATACATATTTAAATATCTAATTAGCATGCATAAGCTAACTTAATCTCGGGCTTTTCCTTTTCCCTTATCCTTCTTCGAGCAATCGGGTCTATCTGAAAAATGGTTCATGATATAACAAGAATGAGCAACTAGTTTGCTCAGCAAGTTTAGAACAATCATGGAGATTTAATATATCATGAATGAATGAGAAATATCAATAATGATTCAACAATAGATATAACAATTGTGAATGAAACAAGATTCAAATTTTAATAAACAGACTATTTGAATCTTAAAATGCTGAGTGGTCACCAAGGACCCTGAACTAACGAGGGTACAATAGAGTTTCCTCCGACCCTTTGAGTTGTTTGGTTTTCAAGGGGATCAGCCTATTCAACCCGCTGTATATGCATTACATTTAGTCACTGGCGCCAAAATCGGTTTCCCGACACAAAATCCCCTAATTTAGGGTTGTTCAAATCTCAGTCTTAATATAAGAAATCCGCACCCAACAATGGTTTGGATAAGCTTTTAAAAGTATTCAAGTTATTGAATTTAGAAACGCAATGTCTAGCTGAACTATTAGCTTCAGACATTTTTAATACAGTTCGTGAATCAAGAACTAACAAGCTTCAAATGCACTAAGTGCGATTGTATAAACAATATGGATGTGGAATAATTTTCGATAATTAAACCACTTCAAGCTTTAACAATAAATACAAGTATGGAAACTTGTTCAACAATAATAATTGAGTAGGGTTAGAGAACTTGCCTGTTTGCTCAGCTACAATAATTGTCTAGCTTTAACTAACTTGCTTTGAAAGACCTAACATTAATAAAGTCGGTCTAATAATTAGTACGACGTATTTGCATAATTATACGCTTAATAACGAACTTATTTACCACATAAGTACTAACACATAAATTACATTAGTCAAAACAATATTATTAACCTTATAGACACTTAATCATTTTAGGTTAATAATTTAATAAGTTAGAAAATATTTTTCTTAAGTGTTGGACACTTATTAAACCCTTAAACAACTTATTATAATTGTTTAGTTCAATTCAATTTATTTTATTAACTCAATCTCTTTTTAATTACTATTTAATATTGATTAAATAGAAATTAATTAATTAACTCTAGTTATTATAAATAATAACTAATTGTACCTACTTATTATTTAATTATAATTAAATAATAAATAATTATAACTTAGTTTTAACCTTCTTTAATTTAATGTTAATCAACCAATAATTAACCAAGTAATTAAACTTACTTATTATTTAATTAAGGAAATTAAATAATAGTTTACTAATCTTAATCCTCTTTAATTATTATTTAATGTCAATTAAATAATAATTAATTATTTAATTAATTTTAATTTATTATTTAAGGTTAAATAATAATCAAATCATTCTTATTTATTATTTAAATTAAATAATAAATTATTACTCTAATAACTTAATTTCCATTAATCGTTATTTAATGTTAATTAAATAATAATTAATTACTTAATTATCTTTATTTATTATTTAATAATATTTAAATAATAAATAATTAATTTATAAATTTTATCTCTCTTTAAATATTATTTAATAGGCATTAAATAATAATTGCTAATTTATCATCTTTATTTATTATTAACATTTAAAATAATAAATAAATAATAAATTTATTTAACCTAACCATGGTTTAGCTAACTAGATTAATATTTAAAATATTTAAATATTAAACTTTATGAAAAATATCCTCCCCAATATTATTTTTGTATTATTATTATTTTTGTTATAATTTTAAATTAATTTTTAAATATTTAAATTAATTAAAATTAACCCGAATGGCATTTTCGTAAATAAGTTGAAAAACCGGACCGAGGGCAGAATGGTAATTCTGCCAAGAAAAACACGGAGGGGCAAAATGGTAATTTCGCCGAAAAGTTTCTTACCGCGCATTGCGCGCGTTTTGGTTTGTTACGGGTCAAAACGACGCCGTTTTTGAAAAGTCGGAAACGGCTTCCGCGCGTACGCGCGGAGTGAATTTTCTACGGACGCCAAACGACGTCGTTTGGCTCCGCGTCCTCGGTGAACAGTGGCAGCCGCGCATTGCGCGGAAAGCCTTAAAATTTTTTTCCTCCCGCAGAACGTGAACAGTGTTTCCGGCTACCCATTTTAAATAAAAATATACCTTCAATAAATCTTTAACTCTTCAATAAAAATCCAAAAAAATTACCAATCATCTTATATTAATTTATAACATGAAAAATTAATTTTTCATGATTTAATATCAATATTTTTTTATAAAAATTTTTACATCACTTAAACTACCACAAATCATAACTTTTTGTGTATAACTCCATTTTGAGTGATTCAAACTTTGTTTTTCTCATGATTTAATGTTCTATAATATTAGAACATCAAACCTAAGTTTTACAAAAATATTTTTGGTAATATATTTCAAAACTTGTTTACACACTACCAAACACATATTTTAGCATATAAAATATACCAAAATACAAACCAAACATATTAAACTCAAGCATGGCATAAATATTACCTCTACACATTAATAATTATATTAACATGCTTATACTAACATGGTGATTTATTTAATTTAAAAACAAAACTTTATTTAAAATAACCATTACCTTGATTTAATGGCTATCTTTCTTTTTCTTCCAAAGTAGGTGATGAATGAAGATGACATGCACCAAGAACTCCTTCTCCTCTCTTAGTATTTTGCTCTCACTATTTTCTCACTCTCAAATGCTCTCTAGCTCTCTCTTTAGCTTGAAAAATAATGAAGTATACAAGTCTTACAAATGCAAGTATACTCCTACAAAATATTAGATACACACATTGTATCTATTAATCTAGACCATCATGCATCTATATTGGATACTTACACAAGAAAACTAACCCATACTAAGTTGGTGAGGATTTTGTGGGAAAAGACTTTCCCAAAAATCAAAACAAGCAACCTTTAATTAAATAAATGGAAAATAAAATAAAATATCAAAAAATCAATTTTTTTTTTCTCTCTCCTCCATGCCATGGTCGGCTGGTGACATTTTCATTGTCCCAAAATTATTGACACATTTTCATTTTTAATAATTAATAAGTTAATTTAAGTATTTTTCAAGTGGGCCAATCATTGGGCTTTAATTTAAAATACCAATTGGGCTTCTATTAAATTGTTTGGGCTACTAAATTGTCAAATTTTATTATTCTACATTTGGGCTACTAATTGACCCATGTTGGGCTAATTTAATAATTTATACATTAATTATTCAATCCATGATTAAATAAATAATTAAATTGAATAAATAATTAAATATTCTAACCCATTAGTATTAAATTACTAATTGGACTAATAAATATTATTATTAATATTTCACATTATTTACATTAATTAATAATCATATTAATTAATTTATTATATTTAATTCACTCATTATATTCAATTTAATTGAATATTTAATTAATAGGAAACTTATCAATTAATTTGATATTAAAACTTTAGGGTTTGTTCACTAATTTAATAACCTATTAGTGACCCCCTTTAATTAATTTTAGTAATTAATTACATAATTATTTAATCACATAATTAATTAATCACATAAAAAGATTTAAATAATCTCGAAAAAATAACTCGTTGGAAATTAAATTAATAATTTAATTAATAAAGATGTGGAAATTCTAGGACATTACAGTACTTGTATTCTTGTTCTGGTCAAAAATATCCTATATATATGTACACGGAAATAGAGAAGGGGTCAAATTATTGTCACGGGAGTAAGAGTAACAATACAGTTTATAATGTTATAACATCAAGTATACTAGGACAAATAATCCAACTTTTGATTACCACCCGCCCCCCACCAAAAAACAAAAACAAAAAAACCTAGACACGCTCTATACATCCGTTATAAGTTAGACACTATAGTGCATTTTCACTCCCAGTGGCGAAATATCCCAACTCCGCCGCTGCTCACAAGGATATATGGCTTTTACGGATAAGTTTTATGTTATATTTGAATTGAAAGAATGAAATAGAAAGTTGAATGAGTCATTTCATTCCCCTCTTTGAAGAAATAAAATTCATAAATTTGAGAGAGATGGGATGCTCCATTCCATTTCATTCCAATAGAACAACTAAACACAATTTTTTCCATTTTATTCCCACATTCATTCCTCGGATTCAAACATAACATTAGTTTTGATAACAGAGTTGCTGTAATTTAAAGCTCAGAACATCCATTAGCAAGTTTAGTAGTTTACTCGGCAACAAGGCTAGCCTTAAACCTGATTTGCTACATTTTGCAAGCAAAAGAATGCTGTCATCCTTAATTAATTGTAAAATTCAGATACAAAGTTTCAAACCACTTGTGGCAATTCTGCTAATGGCATTTACCATAACAGCATGCATGCTACACAACTGTTTCATTTAATATGAATTTGCATTACAATAGGGTTTGTAAATGAACTTGCTGAATTTCAATAACTCAGAAGTTCTCCAGATTGGCAATAACAATACAGAGAGCACAAGCTAGTTACAACAGAAAATCATATTATATCATTATGATAGAAGTCCAAAGAATGCATCAGCCCTGAGGATCTACAACCGACTGTTTTACCACTATGGCCATAAAGCATAAGAATCTACTTTGGGTTGTGTATTGTGTTTAGGTCGAGTATACCTACTGTCTGATAACTCTGTTTGAGCTTAAGACAAAATTCTCTTCACCAGCAATTGTGGAATTAAGTCTTCCAGCTGCCCAGCCATTGTTCAATGGACGGGCTGGATCCCCAATAACACGAGTGCCCTCCACTTGATTCTCAAATTCTGGAAGACCCTTTGCCTTCCTTTCCTTCCTAGCTCTCCTAACCTCGTCTCTTTCTTTTCTCAGCCAACTTTCTACTGTTCTCTGTATTTCAATTTTCAAATCACCATTAGCCTTGCAGAAAAAGCAACATACCAAATAATGTCGAAGCAAGATGGATTAATGGAGGCATAATGCAGTGGATGAGACAGCCCATGAATAACACATTAAATCTAAACCTCAAACCACATCAGATCTATGCATTTAGTGTATACAATGAACCTATCTACACAGTACATGAATTTATGCTTCCCAAGTGAATTCTTTTACTCTATAAAACTTAATAAAATGAGGAAAGAGGCAGATTTTGTAAGAGTTGATAATTTATAGGTCCAAGCGTTTGGGCGCTTTTTTTTTAATTTAGTGGTTCTCTGGTTGGTGGGTGAGTCATGAGTGAGTCATGAATGTAAACCATCAGACAGGTGAGTGAGTCCCTCCCCCATTGAGTGATTCCTCCAGTTTTATCACCCTATTAGATCATTAATCCTCCTCTTATTAATCAATATAATACACATATTATTGGCATTTCCTTTTCCTTAAATTTCTGTCCGCATCAAGTGGTATAGAACGGGTTTAGCTTGCTGCCAAAAGTCATTAATAGAAAGAAGTTGTTGCCAGCTATCAACAGAATCTGCACTCTCTCATAATGTTTAATCAGGTAGCAATCCATAAGCCATTAGAAAGATCTCCGAGTATGGGTTTCCAATGCAAGAAGCAGTTTGTCAATCAGAATTTCGTGGAGGGAGCAAATGCAAAAATATAACAGGATGGAGAAGCTGCTTATGCTAACGCAGGAAGGAGAAAACCATAGTTGGTTGAACTCGAGGGCGAGTTCCTTTCAAGTGTTATGATGTGATGAATGGAGGCAAAAAGCAATGGATGAGGCAGCCCAGGAATAACATATTAAATCCAAACCTCTAGCTACGTCGAATCTATTATGCTTTCTATGTATTTTGTTTTACTATATAATGCATAAAAAAATGAGGGGAGAGGCAGATTTTGTGCGAGAGACAATCCCCTGGTATAAGTTTTTTGAGTGCTTCCCTTTTGAGTTGGTGTCCTCTAGTTGTAAGTTAGACCCAAGGCAACCCTTGGGTGAGCGTCTGAGCGAGTCCCCAAGTAGACCATCAGAGAGGTGAGTGAGTCCCACTATTCGAGTGAGTGATTCTCGTGTTTTATCCCCACATCCAATATATAATCTCCTCTTTCAACAATAATATACACAATTTTTTGGTATTTTGTTTTCTTTGAAATTCTTTCAGTATCACCAAACAGGTCTTTCATTAATTATAAAAAAGAATATACCTAAGTATCTAATAGAAGAACTTTTGTAAGTAATTCCGTCAAAGGACAAATAAAACTGCAAGAAACCCCAGTAGCCAGTCCTTACTATATCAAATGAAACAAGTAAATTGCATAGAACAATTGTATTTAAATTCAAACAGCAAGTTGCTTAGGGAGATAATTTAGAGTTTTACTTTTTAAGAATAAGAAAACTGACCATTAGTGACAATTTGCTGATTTTCTTAACTTTATCCATTGGCATTGCTAATTGCAACTTTCCATGAGCCACATAAACCTGAAAAATGAGAACATCACTTTGGCAGTTGTAGGACATATAACCCAACTTATAAACCTGAAAAACGAGAAACTGAAAGATCAAGGCTTACAATATGAGATGGCCAATCCTCAAGACCATCAAATATATGTGTTGCATAGATAATCGTAGCACCTCGTTCTTGACAATCCTTCTTGAGAAAGCTCAGAAGGTCAGCCCTAGCAAGCACATCTAGATCAACTGTAATCTCATCCAGAAGAAGAACCTAGACAAATTGGGTGACTTGTATCAACATTCAGTTCGTAGCGTAAAAGTGTAAATAGCATGAGAACAAATTTAAATAGATGCACTTAGAAATCAGGTTGATACCTTGAATGGCTTTAGAAGTCCCATACATATTTGCACTCTTCTTCTCTGCCCATCAGATACCTTGTGTAGTCTCCATGATAGATCGACATCTAAAACCTACATTTCCAAGAGAAAGCACCATAATATATATCTGGAAGCCTGAAACCTGTACTTTGTTTAAAGGTTGAGCAATCAAAATTAAGACTTTCACTTTCAAATAGCTATTTTAAAAATGGCTATCTCGATTTAGTGCATGTGTGTAATTCGGAAAGAGTGTGGATTATGTTCAATGTTCTCATCACACAAGTATAATCTTTCCTTTTTCCTTTTGATTATTTATAGAAAATTACTTTTAAGTTCCTAGACGGCTTAACTAAAAGTTGCTACACTGAACTTTACAAGTCATTCCACTTCGGTACCTAACATTTAAATTTTTTCAACCAAGGGATTTATCTCTTAATTTGTTTCAATGTCTAACAATTAATGGTGCCATGTCAAAAATTAATGATGTGGCACATACAAGTGGGACCGTGGTGCATATGTGGAAAATAAAAACAAATTTATAGTGATTTAGGAGGGCAAATCAGTACTTCAATAATTATAATTTAATAAAACAATATATATTCAACGTATATGTTTCATTTACCCCAAATCAATTGCCGTTTCCATCCCCAATTCAATTTGATCGATCTAGGATTTATTATTCTTCTTCTTTCTTCATTCTTCATTCTTCCTCTAACATGAGCCTGTGTGGTCATCTACTTCGGCTACCGTAAACATAGAATAAAAAGATGACTCCCAATATTAAAAGCCAAAAACTCCCAAAATCAAAATATGGCTAGGGTTCGAATAAAAAAGAACTAAGGTGAAAACTAGAATGGTGGGTTTTCGCTTCGCGGCCACGGATATTCAACCAAATATATCACGATATGAGAAGGAATTTGTCTCCAATTAGGTTTTGTTTGAGAAGGAATTTGATGTTTTGGGTAGCAATTTGGGTGCTTCTGTAGTTTCTCCATCAATGGAAGTAGTGGTGGTGTGCACAGCATAATTTGTGATGTTGTTTGGGTTTGATTTTCTTTTGGAAGTAGTGGTGGTGTGCGGCGGCGTGGTTGGTGGTGGTTTGCGGTAGCCTGGACAGTGGTTGTGTGCAGATGCTTTTCTTTTGTTACTGGTTCCTGGGTTTGAGCTTTTTGGCCTTCATTCATGGTTTGATACTTGGATGTTATTCCACATTATGGATGCATTTTTTTTGTTAAAATATATTTGTTGTGATCTTTTGTAATTTGTTTTGTCATACGATTTGATCATTTGTTTTTTTAATAACATGGTTTGTAATTTGTTCTTTTTTTTTTCATTTGTTTCTCTGTTTGTTTTTTATCATTTTTTTAAAAATAAATTTAAAAGTGTTTACAATTAAATGTTAATTGTTTTTAATATCTTTTTGTTTTTTATTTGTGTTTAAATTTATGTTGATAAATAAATTACAATTTTGCCCTTTAAATTTGTTGTAGATCTCCTTTTTTAAACCACATAAACACTCAATTGCCATGCGTATGTGTCACATCATCAAATTATGATGTGGCGCCATATATTCAGCCGAATCGAAATAAATAAAGAGTTAAATTTAGGGATAGCAATTTGGTCCATCCTCAGTCATTCCCACACCTCGTCCCCGAATGGGGGCGGTGATTTTAACTCTAACTGTGGATGGGGCCAGGGATGGGGAATCACCGAATGTTATTTATGGGGATGGGGATGGAATTTTCTTTCCCTGCCCGAATCTCCGCCTGAATAACTACATATTAATTAAATTAATATTTATACTAATATATATTACATAATTAAAATATATGTCCTTGTGTGTGTATATATATTATTATCATTTGATTTTCTTGATTTTATCATGTATACGCTCAAATATGATTAATTTTCATGTATGTATTATTGCAAATATAACTAAAATTGAATTTTTAATTTAAAAAATTCACAAAATATTAATCTCCGCGGTGATATAAATTCTCCATGGAGATGGGGATGGTTATTAAGCTTTGATCCCCATGGGGAATGAGGCGGGTATGGGGAATTTTTATAACACCGGAGATGGGGGTGGGATGTGTAATCCCCGCCCCATTGCCATTCTTAGTTGAATCCCTTAATTGAAGAAATTGAAAAGACAAGTACTGAACCGAACTGGAATAAGTATTATAGTTGAGGGTAGTAACATTTAATTAAGCCTTATTAGAAATCATGGTAGATAATACTACTGGTGGTAGCTTTAACCACCACACAGAACCATGATTAAAAAAACCCAGATATATTAATTCTTCCAGTCCAGAACCAGAAATGCTGACCCAGCTTACTAGCAACCCAATTTTGTATGCATACTTTTGTCTATAAAACTTCCTTTCAGCTAAAAATATAAGTTCGTGTATGAAAATTGACAGTACCCATGTCCCAAAATGAGAGCTCACTTTCTCTTTTTGGTACAAAAATGATAGTCCACTTCCACAGATTTATGTACAAACTTTCATCATATCTAAGTCATGATCTTGGCATTTGATTATGTTAAATTCAATCATTAACATATTGTATAAGAATGCTTGTTTTAGATAGTATATTTGGAATATCATAAGACACTATATTACTTAACTTTACAAAAAGAAAATAGACATTTCAAATGGGTAAAAGGAATTCGGACAGAGATCTTTATCACATAATGCAAAGCTAAGCTCAACAAATTTATTGCATCACTCTAGGGAATAGACTAATCATCATCAACAAATAATACCTTAATTAGTTCATCTCGTCTTTGTGGATCAACCCCAGTTACCCCAAAAATCATTTTCTCAGCAGAAATATCCATTTGTATTGGAACATCGAATCCAGCAAAAGCGACTTCGCGTCTCCACTACAAAAGAATATTTTGATCAATTCAGAGCCAGTATTACCTAAAATTCACATATGCATGCTCAAAAGAAGTAAAACTCCATAACCAATTGAACACACAAATCTCATTTAGTTACAACTTCACAAAATTTGTCCACGGCCTTCTGGAAATCAAAAACCGACTTCCTCAAACTCTGCTGAACGATCAGCTTAATGTTTTGCAAATAAAGCAAGAAAAATTATATTTGTGCTCAACAACAAGATTAATTGATGAGAATTTTGTTTTACAGTGAAGTGGATCGCGAATGGAGAAATTTGAAATGCAAAAATCATTTCCCTAAAGCAAATACACATTTCATGAATTCTAAAGACCTATTCCCAAAAATTACAAACTCACACAAAACCATAGCCATGTGGAAATATTGAAGAATAATGGAAAAGTTCTCATACAAGTGACTTTATCCTTTCCCATTTACCCAGTTTAAGTCTATAGGAACACATTCAACAATATTTAAAACAACGAAATATACCACATCCAAGCAAAATAAATTGAACATTCTTTATAAAAGCAAACCTCTCCACCAAGATAGCAGAGTTGAGCAGAAGAAGTCAAAGCAGTGTCATGAAAAGCTGATCTCCCCATAACCCGAACCATGTCCGGTTCCACCATATGCTTCCCTCCCAATATCTTCAAAATCGTCGTTTTCCCTGATTCACATTCACATAAAAAAATCCCATCAAAAAACAAAATTCAACAAAAAAAATCTCTATTCCCCAATTGGGTATATGAGAAAATGCAAGAAAAAGGGAAAAATGTACATTTTCCCGTCGACCAAGCGTGAATCGGGTGATGGGTAATTAATGAAATTGAAAATTACCAGCGCCATTGGATCCGACAAGGAGGCAGCAATCACCAGGGTTGAGAGTGAGAGAGAAATCTTGGATGAGAGGGGTGGAGCCAGGCGGCGGGTGGCCGTCGATTCCTGGGTAAGTGAATCGGAGCTTGTTTATCACCACCGTCGGGGTGGAATTCGAGGTGTCCAGATTCTCCACCATTTTTGCAGTGTGACAATGTGTAGGTGCGAACGCGAGAATTTAAAGGGAGTGGGCTGAGAATGAGAAATTATATAAGGAGGTTGTTGGTGGGTTGATGCCGCCGGGAAAACTGAACATTCTTGGAGGGGAATCGTGGATTGGTTTAAGTCACTACTTTTATTACAAAATACATTTTTGCCTACTAAATTACGTGGACTTTATATTTATAATCTGTATAGACTAATGTTAAGTTTGGATTGAGAAAATATAATTTAAAAAAAAAGGAATATAATAAAAAATAATATATTAGATAATTATTTTAAAGGATAAATTATTCTAGTAGATAGAATAAATCATTTTATTTCTTTGATTTTTATTCCATGTGAGAGGTGGTGAAATAAAATTTATTCCAATAGAATTGATATATATAATAATTTTACCATGATATTAGACTACTCACCCCCACTAACAATTAAACATATATTTGAAATATCTTAAAATCATTTCATTTCTTGTTCTATTCAATTTCTTCAATCTAAATGCAACATAATGCTACGTTTGGATTGAAAAAATAGAATGAAAGAAAAAATATAATAAAAAATAGTATACTAAATGATCATTTTGGAGGATAAATCATTCTAATGGATGAAATAAATCATTTCATCTATTTAATTTTTATTTCATGTGAGAGGTGATAGAATAAAATTAATTCCAATGGAATAGATATGTATGATAATTTTATCATCATATTAGACCACTCACTCCCACTAACAATTAAACATATACTTGAAATACCTTAAAATTATTTCATTCCTTCTTCTATTTTATTCCTTCAATTCACACGTAACATAACAATATTTATGAGTTATATTATCATTTAAAAAGAATATTTATACCTTAAAAATATTGATCAATTAGTTATAAAAAAATAATGCATATTTTTTATATAATAGAATAATATTGGTGTTAACAATTATTATTTTTAGTTTAGATTCGGGTTGCTCCGACTTTGATAGTAAGATCGTCTCTTTGAAAAAATAATTGATTCAAAAGAATATATTGTTTAATAATAAATATGTAGAAATAAATTTGAGTGTAATTTAGTATATAGTCATAATCCTATCTATAGTGTATTAGAAAAAGTTTAGTAAGATAGTTTTTTATTAATTAGGTTAATGAATCAGAAAAGCTAGTCGTCAAAGTTATAATATATTATTGATAAGTCTAAAAATAAAAATTTGAGTACAATGCATGTAGTAATATTAATGTATTAATATCAATTAAAGAGTACATTAAATATATTGGAAAGATACATTATATGTTTAATAATAAAATTAAAATAAACTTTTAAATTATTGAGTTAAAAAAAAAAAGTTCTCTTCAATTGTTGAATTGTCTCAAAACCAAAGAAAACGACTTAATCTTTGTCTAATTATATATTTGTATTGATTAATATACTCCCTCCAATCAAATTATAAACTTTTTAAAAGTTAATTTTAAAATTTTTTAAATTTAAAAGTGACATAAATTTATTTATTAGTTTAAATCAATACAATTATAAATATCATAAAGTATCGAGAAAGTATTACTAATTATAAAATTTATTATTTTTAAAATTTAAATAAATGATGACAATTTTAAAATATAAACAAAAAGAGTATTATTAAATCATTGTTTTAGTATTCGATTCACTAAATTAATAAATTATTACTATTACAAAATATTACAAAATGCGTTCAATTCCTTTAATTTTAAAAATAAATGTTATATATGGCGACTATGTTTGCACAATAAGGCGATTTGGCCTAAGTCTGATAGATTTTGACCGTTGACCAAGTCAAGTCAGACTTTGACTTTTGGCCTTGCAAGTAGTGATGCATAAATGGCATGCGGCCTGGCCTTGGTCCGACTTGGGCCCAACCTGGTCAAGGCCTAGCCTGGCTCGGCCTGGCCTGAGGCTTGTCCCGGCCTAGGGCCTGGCCTGGTTCACCCAAAGCTTGGTCCGCGCTGCCAAATTTCTTTACTCGCTACTTCAATTCTTCCACTGTAGACGAAAATTTCATTTTTGTGACAATTCATTCAATAAACAAAATAAAATTAACGTCTTTTAATACGTTTATTCATGTATGTTTGTTTTTATCAAAAAAAGAAATCCATGAAAACACATTGACTAGTGTAATATATAAGGATTTTCCTTACTTAGCTAGCAACCTACACTTCTTACAGATCTTTCATTGCATCTTTGTTTTCATAAATACTTAGCGTAACAACTAGAAAGTCATTTGTAAAATAATAATAAAAAATAAGAAGATATTTTTCATTATTGTAATTTGAAAGCTGTAACTTGTAATACATTACTTTTAATTAATACATCAATTAAGTTTAAAATTTTAATTGGTGTTTTAATAATATTTAAAATTACTAAAAACATTGTTTGAAATAATCGAATTGGATTGGATTGGACTAGCCTGCAGGCCTCAACATGCCTCCTTTTTGAGCGCCAAGCCCGACTTGGCCTGGCCTGCAGGCCAAAAGTCAAAGGCCTAATCTAGCCTGGTCAACGACCAAGGCCTGACAAGGCCAAGTTAAGCCGGTCTGTTGTGCATGGCTACCTGCAAGCCTGTCCGGGCTTTTCAACGAAAATCTGGCATTTTGAGTTTGCAAGCCAGGGCGCTCCATACCTTAGTTCAGGTCATTTTTTTGTAATTATGTATAACCAAACATTTAGAGTGATCTGTAATTATATATAAACTTGATAGTGGAGCAATATTTTATGAAGAAACAAACTACGAGACAAAGTCTCCTCAAGAATGCATATAATTTATTAATTTTTTAAAGGGTATATTATTATATCTTAACTTTTCATTTTATTTTTCTCTCACTTACTCTTTTTAGTTGCAGCAGGAGATAATGGTACGTAGGCGGATTACCTTTTTAATATCTTAAACATATAACAGAGTGAATGGATAACTATTTTATTATTGGTTCTATATACAAACATTTTTACAAGAAAAGCAATACTTATAATAATAATATATTAATTAAAAATTATTTTATAACAGCGTCCTGCAGGCCAAACCGACTTGGGTTTTTTTCCAGCATAGGTCGAGCAGGGCTTTAGTGTTTAAACAACCGTCTTTTTCAAGCTGAATAAGCCATGCCTGGACCAGACTGGACTTTGACCAGGTCAAGCTTATGCCGACTCGCGGGACGCGAGTTTTTTATGCGTGTCTAGTGGCAGTTAGGTGAACTGCAAATATCATTTTTCAAAAAATTTACAATAATAAGAGTACTATTAGTCTCAAAATTTTAATATTAAAACTTTCAAAATAATTGGAATAAGTTTACAAACACAATTTTAAAACAAAAATTCAAACACAAACTCTTATTTCACAATTAAAAAGTGAGTTATGATACGAATTTTTTTATGAGACTTCACTTTTTAATAATAACATGAGAGTTTATATTTAGTGTTTGTGTGTGTATGTCAATAATGTCTTAAATAATCCTTGATATATTTTTTTGAAAAAGAAAAAAAAAAAAAAAAAAAAAAAAAACCCAAACAAGTGGGTACCAAACGTGTTCAAAGGTGTTAGGTTCACTTTATTTCTGTAACAAAAAAATCTCTATAATTTTAAAATTTATGATAATAATATATATTGTCGTTAATTATAAGAACATTACGTACCGTCATAAATTTTAAAGGATTTTTTTAAAATGTGTTCTAAGGGCACATTTTAAGCGTTAAAAATAATGCATAATAATATTTATTTATGTATTTGTACTGAATTCAATGTATAAAAAAATAATATACTAATAAATTTCATGTATTAAATTTGGTATAAATATATAAATAAATAAAATTTATTTTTATTTTCCGCGACCCAATTTTAAAATCGTTGTTATAAACTCCACTACAGAAAAACAAAAGATTTTTTGTTAGAGAAGATTTGAGCCCTCACTTTAGCTGATCTTCAATGGAGTACCAAGAGGATAGTTTGTTACAGAGGATAGTTGTTAGGTTCAGTCCGCCCCTTGTGCAACGCCGCCCGAACCCACCTAGTGCCGCCACCATCACCTTCCTCGTCACGTTCTTTTTTCTTGTTTTTTTTCCCTTCCTCGTCACGTTCACCTTCCTCCCTCCACTGCTTCGGCAGGTTTGGGCGTTTGTTTGAGTGGTAAAAGCAGATGTAAAGAGATTTGATACTATTAAGGGTATATTTCTCCAATTAAAATCAATTCCCTTACTATTCATTCGGGCAAACCAAAAAAATAGCAGACAAAAAAAAAAGATAGGACAGAAATCGTTTGAATTTCTAGGAGAAGAAAAGCAGCACAGATTCAAGTATGGATTTCTCAGAAGAATGGAAGTCCTTATGGCCCATCTCTTCAGTCTGCTCAGCGCCTCTCCTCCTCTCAGACGGCGGCGCCGAAGGTGGCTCCGGTAGTTCTGACCCTTCTCCAATAAAATCCGAAGAAATTGGACCTCTAATCTTCAATCCTTCTCCAGAAACGCTAAATCATCTCACTACCTCCCCTTCTCTTTATTCTCCAGTTCCTTCCCCTTTTCCCCACCTCTCTATATCTAGATTCCTTGAATCCTCTGACTCAATCCTCCCATCCACCAGCTCCGCCATTGGCGCTAAAACTCCCTCCAGTTACTCCGCTGCCCCGGCTCAAGTTCGGTTTTTGCATTCTACCCAACTGGGAAAAACTCTGATCAAGTTGGATTTGTTTTGTTGTCAGTTAAAGGTACCCATTTGGGTGTTAAGGTTTCTAGTGGCAGCAATGCTTTGAATCATCGGATTGTAAAGTAATCGGTGAACCCTGTTGCTGATTCTTCTTTAGTTTCAGGTAATTCTTGTTATACTACTGTTGGTTATTTATTGGTATGCACAATGTACTCTGTTTATTGGTATTGTGTTAGGATTAATGGGTTGGGTTCGGAGTTGGAGAAACTGAAGTTAGATTTTCTTGGTAGTAAGTTGTTTAAGATTAGTGCCGTTGTTCATGCTTGTTGGAGTCCTCATTTGGAGGAAGAGTGTGTGGTGTTGTTAGAAAGTGGAGATTTGTTCCTGTTTGATTTGGATTCTTGCTGTAGGACCCCGAGTTTGGATACGAGGTTTAAAGGGAAGAAGCTGAGGGTTTTGTGGGATTATTTAATTGTGCCGGAGAAGGGTTCGTGGATGAGCTATGAATTTAGTTGGCATCCGAGAACTTTTATTGTTACTCATTCTGGTGCTGTATATTTAGTTGATTTAAGGTCCGAGAGATGCAATGTGAGCTGTTTATTAAGAATTGATATGTTGGTAATTGGTATTCCATTAGAAAATGATCGTTTTGTTGCACTCTCTAGGGCGGTTTCTGATGATTTTCACTTCACTGTGGCTTCCAACCATTTGCTCCTTCTTTGTGATGTGCGGAAGCCACTGATGCTGGTGTTGCAATGGGCACATGGTATTGATAACCCACGGTATATTACTTTGGTCAGATTGAATGAATTGAGGTCACATTTGAAGAATGATAAATATATGTGGGCCTCTGAATCAGGTTACTGTATTTTGATGGGATCTTTTTGGAACTGTGAATTCAGTCTCTTTTGCTACGGGCCAGATACTAGAAAATCTGTTGCATCAGAAATTTCAAAATTCTGCAACTCCTTTTATGCATGGGAACTCCCTTCTGAGCTCTCATTTTCAGCTCATCATTGTTATTGTGGAAGTTGTCTTGTAAGAGAAGAGTTCTCTAAGGATGCTCTTCCCGAGTGGATTGATTGGCAACAAAAGAAAGAAATTGTTTTGGGCTTTGCCATCCTTGATAAAGACCTTTCTGTCCAGTTGTTTGAGCCAGATAATTTTGGCGGCTTTACTTTGATTAGGTTAATGTCCTCAGGGAAGCTTGAATTACAGAGATACTTTGCTTCATGGGAATTTGTGAACTTCTCTGAAAAAGCCCACAAAGATTCATCTCTTCTTTTTGAAGAATCTCTTCTCTATGCAACGGGTGATGCGGAATATAAATTCCCCAAGAAATTTCAGTACCTGAAGCTTGACTACCTTTTTGGGTATCTTAATGATAATCTCAGTAAAGTTCTAGTCAGAAAAAAGAATGAGACCACTGATAACATATCTTCTTCTAATTCAGACTTCCACCAAGATATATGCCAGAAGTTAAAGGCATGTGGGATTAGTAAATTCAGATCATCTCCTTCAGTTAGTTATGTGCTTAGAGACATTAGATCCTCAATGAGCATACTGGAGATCGCTGTAATGAATATTTGGGCAAGTTTGCCACCAGTGCTCTTGCGTATGAGTTTTGTAACCTACTTAGAACTAGTGAATATCCTCATTAAACAGAAGAATGTTTCCTTGGAGTTCTTAGATGTTCCGGACCGACCTCACTTGCCTCCTTTTTCCTTTCGCAACCCTTCACACCGTAGTACTAAGTGGTCACACAGGCTGCGGCCAAGTAATGCATTTGTAGGCCCAGTAGCTCCTCTTCATTTTCTGGTTACTTTCAACAAGCTTTATATGGAGGGAGAAGCAGTTGGACTATCAGCTAACCGTGAACTTGAACTTCGGTGCAGTAAAGTCATGCAGGTGGTCAATGAAATTACTGTACCAGATTCTGTATCTGAGCATCATGCTGACCATGCTGTTTCCCTTGCTGATGACAGTGACCATGTTGTTTCCCTTGCTGATGACAGAGATGACATGTGTTACGGCTCTGAAAAAAGGGATCATTTTTCTCTATATGAGCCAGTTGCATGCTCTAATAAAATCTGTGTTGGGGATCCTACACCAGAGAGTTCTACTTATGAGAATGAGAACTATTCCACCTTTATTCATAGAAAAAGTCCGGAGGAGGTTATCTCCAATGACAAAATGGATAAGCTCAGACCAGAAGTTCTTGATACCATATGTCCAACAGAGTTGAGGTTTTATGATCGTCACATTGAATTTTTGCCTACTGAGTTCAAATATTTCATTGGACAACAAAAGAAATTCCAAGAAAGCTTTAATGTAAATAGGTCCAGCTTCCAAAAACAAAAACTGTGATTATGGTTATCCTTTTTATCCTGACTGGGTTGGGTTCTCAAATTTTGGCATGTAGCATCTTCTTTTGTCGTGTTTATTTTTTCTTTTCATTTGGAGCTTTATGTACATTTATTTTCTTTGTTTTGTAAGGAAGTATACAAAGCTAGTCTGGCTTGAAGAGAAATATTATGCAGGATTAATTTGAGGAAAGAAAGATTATCAATTTTGTATTTAATAAAATCCGTTTGCCGAGTTAACCTAATACTCCAAGGGTGCATGTGTTGATAATTTCTTTTGCCTTCTGTTGCATATGCATCTAAGATGGGAAATACATCATGTTCAAGCTCAGTAGTCAATCATTCTACTAATGTCTGAAGCTTCTCCCTCTCCATCTCCCTCTAATATTGTGAATCAGAAGCATGCATAGTCTGTCTTAAAGATTATCTCTAGCTCAAAATTAAATAAATAATAAAGAGCATATTAAATCTTTGATGTTTGTGTTGCTTCAAAGTTCAATTATGTATTATTGATTAGGTGAATTGCATCTCTTGTTAGTGTTGTAGGATTAGCGATAAATTCATTCTTTAATATGCACTAGTATTATGATTCTGTTTGGTTTCTGAGAAATTGTTGGGAAGGACAAAAAGTACATCAAAGAAAATGGAAAAAATGATCCACTGGAGCTTTAAATACATTACCAAGCTGAATTGTTTTTGTTGCTGAGTAACAGTTGTGCTAACCAGTTCGCCCAGGGTCATGTAGAAACTTATCACAGGCTTGAGTTTCGTGGATGATTTTCCAGAATTAATTAATTTTACATAATGTTGTGCCTTTTTACAACCAAATCTAGCTTTACGTATGACATTAAGCTATACTTTTGCTCAATCTTCCTGTTTATACGTAAGTTGGTCAACATTGTGTTATATGCTAATGTTTCAAGTGCAATGTATGACAATTATGGTTATGCTAGATTTTAAGCATTCCATGTATTTGTGTTTCAATCGTACATTGGAATATCATGTAACATGCTATATGTTAGAACTTCATGCAATTTTCTGTTAGGAAGTTGTCTTGTGGTAAGGCCGTAAGGGCATCAAGATAATCGCAAGTGTTCTAGCTATTATTCGGCCTCATGTGTAATATCCCGGATATTTAAATGAATTAGAAATAAAATATTTAATATTTAATAAAGGTTGGAATTTGATAACCTAGTAGTGATAGATAAATAGAGGTCCAAATTAAATTTAACGGACTAACTTAGATATGGTGATATCAAAATTTTTGATAAGTTAGCAAGTAAAGTGATAATTCAATAAACTTGACTAACAGCAAGTCTAATTAAATTAAGAGAATTAATTAGTGGAGTTATGTAATTATGCGACGTGGTTGCGTGTAAATTAAATATGTATTTATATGAATATATATATATATATGCGTGCATATTTAGTAACATAATTTAATGGTTAATTAAATTGTGATAAATAGATAGATTAATATTAAATTAATCCGAATTGAATTAAAAGGTTTATTGTGAAATTAATTTATTCATTAATCAACAATTATGCAAATTGTTGATAAATTATTTGTGAGGAATAATTATGTAATTTATATAATTATAAATTATATAAAGTAGTTGAATTAATTAAGGGAGATTAGTAATTGTATATATGTACAACCTTTAATTTCATATATATGTACATATATATAAAGGGATTAAATTAATTAAGTAATTTTAAATAGTAGTTGAATTTATTAAATGAATATATTCTATAATTAAATCATTGTAAATGATTTATGAGAGTGAGAAATTTAATTATACAATTATTTGTGTAATATTAATTAAATAATTAAATAAATTATTTAAATAAGAAATTAAGTAAATATATTATTATTTTAATGTATTTTCGGGTAAATGGAATTATTTCCATAATTGATGAGAAATAAATTATTTAATGTAAATGTATTAAATAATTTAATTTATGGCGAAAATAATATATATTAAAATTATATATTGTAATATCCCAGATATTTCCAAGATTTTAAATAATATCTTAATTGATTTTATTAAAGGTTAAGGTTTAAAACCTAGAATTTGAGAAGTAAGATGTGTAGAAAATGGGTAAACATTTTTTTTAACATAATTTATTTGTTAGAAATTAAATGTGGGAATATTTTAATAATGCATGTAAAGAATTTATTAAGGAAATAAATTCAATTGAGAAGTGAAGGTGATTATATTAATATCTATATATATACCTAGAGTTGAGTTTGTTAGTCAAACAAGATGAGGTGTGAAGTAAATTAAATACTCAATAAAACTAATAAATTAATTAGTTTTAGTATGGATTAAAAAGGAAAGTCATGTAATATAATTAATTGAGTTAATTATATAAATTATGGATTAAGGTTATGAGTAACAAGTAGGGAAGTGAAATATTGCCTAGAAGGACAATATTAATAAGTTAATTAATTAAGTTAATTACTTAATTAATAAGTTATTATAGATGTTAGCCCAATATAGAGATATTTGCATGAAATGGGTAATTAAATAAGTGAGCCCAATAAAAAGTAAGTTATGTAGCTCAAACCATTAAAAGTCAAATGATGGTCAATGGTTGGGAGAAACATTTCAAGTATTGATTGAGTGTAGAGAATTAACTAGTGTATGGTTAATTGAATAACCCTAGTTGGTAAACAAGAGAGAGCATTAACCAATCATTGGTTAATTGCTAGGTATATAAAGGCGGTGTTAAGAATTAACTATGAATGAGTTAATTAAGTAAACCAATGTGGTAGAATTAATTATAGCAAGTCTAATTGGATTATATTATAAGTTCAATTGAGGTATTAAACTAGGTCAAATTAATTAACTTAGTAGTCTATGTGATTTATTAAGCATTTGTGTACTCTTGTTGTTCTTCGGTATAAAAGATTGTCACTAATAGTAATTAAATTAGTGAACAAACCTGAAGTGTTAAATAGCAAGAAAGGTGTTATAATTAATTATGGTGTTAATTCAAAATATGGAATATAAATAATTTGAATGAGTATTTTATTTAAATTATTAAATTAAATAATTTAAATATGTATTATATTATAAAAAAATGGAAATTTAAATAATTAAATAATTAAAGTAATTATTTAATTATAGTACAATATTTATTTATTGGACCAATATGATTTGGGTCCATTTCTTTCAATTTGGGCCATATATATTGGGTCTGTAATTGGTTATCTGTTAACAAAAAAAAATTGGAAGGGGAAGGCTCGGTTAGTGAATGAGTCGGTCACTCAAATTGGGACACTGTTATACGTAACGTGTCTGAGGTTGGGAGCAGCAAGCCATGCTTGGCAGAGGGAGTTGGTGGGCAGGGTAAGGTCACTGATGGAACAGGAGAAAGAGTGGAGTGTCCTTAATAAGTCGTGCTCTCCTTTTCTATTCATTTTCTGCTCCATTTCATTTCTCATTCCATCTAATTAGAGAGAGATAGCTCACGACTGTAAAGAAAAAGAGAAGAAGGAGAAAGCCAAGAGGAGAAATGAAGAAGCTGTGAAGGTATATTATTATACACTTGTTTAATGTTTGATTTGATTGGGTAAATGTTAGTTTTAATGATATTAATGGTATTAGATCATGAATATTTTGTGGGTAATGGTCTAACCATAGATTTAAATGAATCTAGTAGATGATTCACGGATTAAATTAAATGAAAGAAAATTGAAGAACACAAATTCGCAGGAAAGTGGTGTTGTGTTACTGTCGGTTGATGATTTTTATAAAATTGAATATTTGGAGTTAGAGAGTGGGTAAGGTACCAAATTAAAGCTACGGGAGTCAGCTACACGTAGAAATTTTAAGATTTCAGAAATTCTTTGTGGTTTGTTCGTAGTGACTGTTTGAATCAGTTTGGGTCAGACCGAAATGCTGTTGCCCAGAAACTGTAGCAATTTTTGTTCATTGTAAAAATCATATAAAATCATGTGTTTGGAATTTGAAGTTGGTATAAACTACAAAGTTGTATATATGGAAGTTATCTAAAAGTACTCAAAATATTTAACGATTTTATGGTGTAGAGCATTTTTGAATGAATTAATGTTGTGTGACTGTCCTGGAGATTTCATTCTCTGGACAGGTTGTGTAAAACGTTAGATCTGTGTTGTTTGGTACATCGGATGAAGTTAAGGTCTGAATAAGATTTAAAGTAGACTTCATAAGGTTTAATTTGATATAAAGTTGGTCAAAAACGGACTAGTAACGAAGAAGTTATGATATTTCTAACACTTACCCTGCTGTCGGAGAACACTCTCTGGCAGTCGGCTGTCCGAAGGCCGAAGACGGAAGGCCGAAGACGAAGGCCGAAGACGGAAGGAAGAAGACGGAAGGAAGAAGGCCGAAGGCCGAAGCCGGAAGACAGAAGACGGAAGGCCGAAGGCCGAAGACGAAGGCCGAAGGCCGAAGACGGAAGGAAGAAGGCCGAAGGCCGAAGGCCGAAGACGAAGGCCGAAGGCCGAAGACGAAGGCCGAAGGCCGAAGACGGAAGGAAGAAGACGGAAGTAAGAAGGCCGAAGGTCGAAGCCGAAAGACGGAATACCGAAGGCCGAAGATGAAGGCCGAAGACAGAAGGAAGAAGGCCGAAGACCGAGGACCGAAATAAAAAATAAAATAAAATAAAAATTAAGGATTAATAGTAATTGTATATGGAGTTAATTATTATTAAATGTTCAATAATAAGGGTAATTGGTTAAGTTGTTATTATGTGATTAAATAATAACCGAACATGGTTTAATATTATTGAAGAATTAATAATATAAATGTACAATTAAGATGTTACAAATTTGTTAATATCAATTGTAGATTAGTCGGATATTATTACGTGGATAATAATATCGTTGGGTAGTTAAAATATTATCCAAGGAAGATAATATTGGTTGGTAACTATGTAATTTTAAAAAGGGTTGCCATTAATTAATTACTATTAAGATATTAATAATTTAAGGGAAATGGAGATAATTAAATTAATTATTATGATATTAAATAATAATTAAAGTGAATTAAGGAAATAATTAATTATTGTGCAACAATGATTAAGGTAAACTATTATTAAAAGGAATTAATAATAGTAATGATTATTTAAAGTGTTATTTAACAATTAAATAACATTATAAGTTATTACTAATTGATAGTAAGATTTAAAATATTTCTCGAAATGGATAATATTATGATAACTCATCGAGTTAAATGTTGTGATTAAGTTAAACCAAGGGTATGGTCCATTAGTGACTAAGTAGTTGTTCGACCTAACCAGAAATAAGGTCCAGACATTAATACAGTGACAATAATAAATGTCAAAACTGCATAGTTTGCACAAAAGATTTACGGTGTTGAATATGAAACACTGAGTCAAGGCAGCGAGGGATTAAAATAGGAAATTAACTACATGGATTTTAAAAGGGGGACGATAAGAAGAAATAAATATCTTTAAAGATTTAGTATTGAGTCAAACTGTGACTGATATTGTATATCGTTGATCTCACATACTGTATAGGTGATGCAAGGAACGTGAAAGATTAGCGTAAGCTGGTTATACACGTCCAGACAAGTTTTTCAGAACGTGTTGCATTATATGCATGATTTATAAGATGTTATTAAACTGTGATATGCTCATACGTGATTATGTGCAAAGATGTTTTAAGGTGCCTTGGTGAAATAAGTTGATTTAAACTATTGATATGTTGTTCTGCATTGAACTATATGTCATGATAGAAGCTAGACATGAAGTATAAATTAAATGCGAGGTATGCCATGCATGAGATAAGTATGTACTGCAAAGCATGAGATGCATGAAGCATGAAGCATAATTGAACTGTTTTACGTGTTATGTGAAACTGTTAGACTTGCTGAGCCGTCGTGCTCATCCTTGCTTAAAACAAAACATTACAGAGTAGCTTGAGGAAGTCGATTACTCCAGTAGAGGCAAAGATGAAGATTGACTAACGAGTCATCAAGATTGAAGCATAGGTGCTTTTGTAGTAAAACCTTGCGGTAGACTAATTCATTCACTTGTGTAAGTAGATATGAAGAGTTTATGTTTTGTTGTGCTATAGATTAGCAAACTTAAATTGTTAAGAGAACATTTATAGATTATTTGAATATTATTTTTCAGACGTTGTCCTTTATGAATAAGGATAATAGGATGGTGTGATTGAGTCATTATACATATGATCTCAAATTGATTGTAATAGAATGTCGTATCATGTATGATATGAAGACATACTAGGAATGTATAAAGATTGCGATTCTGGAATAGAAAGAGATGTTATATAATTGTAAATAAATAATTATTTAGCAATTATAATATTGTTGTAAGTCATGAACGATAAGGAAAAGGTACTACTCGTGTTGAACCGGGTCCGAGGTTCAAGGAACCCGGATTTGGGGTCGTCACATATATTGTATTTATTTTTAATTTCATAATTTATTATGAAATTGTTTTTGTGGTAAAGTAATGTGTTTAAATAATATATATAGATTATATATATTATTATTAGCGAATACACTCTAAAGTTTTAATATCAAGATAATTGATAAGTTGTCATTAATTAAATATTCAATTAAATTGAATATAATGAGTGAATTAAATTTTATAAATTAATTAATATGATAATTAATTAATGTAAATAATGTAAAATATTATTAATAATATTATTAGTCCATTTAGTAATTTAATACTTATGGGTTAGAATATTTAATTATTTATTCAATCTAATTATTTATTTAATCATGGATTGAATAATTAATGTGTAAATTATTAAATTAGCCCAACATGGGTCAATTAGTAGCCCAAGTGGAGAATAATAAAATTTGACAATTTAGTAGCCCAAACAATTTAATAGAAGCCCAATTGGTATTTTAAATTAAAGCCCAATGATTGACCCGCTTGAAAAATACTTAATAAAACTATTAATTCTTAAAAAGTGAAAAGTGACATTCATTTTGGGACACCAACATGCTTGTTGCCGGTAAAAAGTAAGAGAAAGAGAGTGAAATGTTTTGTATTTATTTTATTTTTCATTTAATTAAAGTAAGGTTGCTTGTATGGTTTTTATTTTATTTTATGGACAATACCTCTTTTCACCCACTTAGTCCTTGGCTTAAATCTCTTGCACAAGTCTCCAACTACTCTCATGATGGTAATTGTAATAGATATATATTTTATATCTATCCAAATTGTAAGTATACTTACAATTTAAGAGTTTTGTTATTCATTTTCTATCTTTCATCTTCTAAGTCTTGAGAGCAAAATATTGAGAGGATAAATATTTGAGAGAGATTTTGGGTGGAGCTTCAACGGAGAAGAAGAAAGCATAAGTTAGTTCATGCCATTCACAACCTATTTTGGAAGAAAAATGAAGATAGCCATTAAAATGAGGTAATGGTTATTTTAAATGTAGTTTGTTTGTTTTTAATTTAATAAACTAACATGGGAGTATAAACATATTAATATAGTTAATAATGTGTAGTAGTAATATTTATGCCATGCTTGAGTGTAATATACTTGGTTTGTGTTTTGGTATAATTTATATGCTAAAAACATGTGATTGGTGGTGTTAAATCAAGTCTCAAAGAAATGACAAGAAATTAATTTTTATAAAATTTAGATTTAATGTTATAATATTATAGAACATTAAATCATGAGAAAAACAAAGTTTGAATCACTCAAAATGGAGTTATACACAAAAAGTTATGATTTGTGGTAGTTTATGTGATGTAAAAATTTTTATAAAATTTTTTAATATTAAATCATGAAAAATTAAAATTTTCATGTTATAAATTGATATTAACTGATTGGTAATTTTTTTGAATTTTTAAAGCTTACTTGAATGTATAATTTTTATTAAAGTGGTGTATTAAAATTTACTGTTCACAATCTGTTAAGGGGAAAGAAAAAGGGGGTGCCGCGCAATGCGCGCGACCCTGTTCATTGCCGGACGCGGACCGAAAAACGACGTCGTTTTGCCTATAAAAAACGTCAACGCGCATAACGCGAGAAAGCCAGCCGACAGAACTCCAAAACGGTGCCGTTTTGGGGACTGTTATTTCTTAAAGCGCGCAATGCGCGGGCGTAAATTTTCGGATGAAATTACTATTTTGCCCCTCCGTTCAGTTTTCTGATTAATTACGAAATTACCATCGGTCCGATTTTTCAGTTTATTTACGATTTTGCCATTCTGGATAATTTAAATTAATTTAAATGTTTAAAAATTAATTTAAAATTATAACAAAAATATTAATAATAAAAAAATGATATTTAGGTATTGAATATTATATTTTCCAAATATAATAAGTATTTAGGATTAATATTTAAATGTTGTAAATATTAATCTAGTTAGTTTAATATTATATATATTTTTTAATATAATAAGTATTTAGGATTAATATTTAAATGTTGTAAATATTAATCTAGTTAGTTTAATATTATATCTTCTGAATTTATGATTAAATTAATTATTATTTAATTAAAATTAAATAATAAACAAGGATGATAAATTAATTAATTATTATTTAATTACTATTAAATAATAATTAAAGACAACTAAGATTGATTATTTAATTATTTATTATTTGATTAACTTTAAATAATAAATAAATTCAGTTAGTTATTATTTATTATTAAATAATAACTAATGATATTTGAGTATTTACTATATAATTTTATTATTTATTATTTAATTAACTTTAAATAATAAATGAATCTAGTTAATTAGTTATTATTTATTATTAAATAATAACTAAAGATATTTGATTATTTTTATATAATTATTTATTATTTGATTAATTTTAAATAATAAATAAATCTAGTAAGTTATTATTTATTATTAAATAATAACTAAAAGTATTTAATTACTTACTATTTAATTAATGATAAATAATAATTAAATGAAATTAGATTTAATGAAATAAAGAAAATGTCTTTTAACTCTTTTGTTTAAACAATTATAATAAATTGTTTAATAGTTTAATAAGTGTTTAACACTTGAGAAAATTATTTTCTAACTTATTAAATTATGAACCTAATATGATTGAGGGTCTATAAGGTTAATAATATTGTTTTGACTGATGTATATTATGTGTTAGTACTTATATGGTAGATAAGTTCCTTAGTAAGCGTATAGTTGTGCAAATACGCCGTACTAATTATTAGACCAACTTTATTAATGTTAGGTCTTTCAAAACCAGTTAGTTAAAGCTAGACACTTGTTATAGCTGAGCAGACAGGCAAGTTTCCTAAACCCTACTCAATTTATATTCGAGCATGATACATTATTTTATTGTTCAAGTTCCTAACTCAAACTCAAGTTGTTACGTTTCAAGTATGCTATGGTTTAATTCTGTATAATTATTCCACCTCTTTAAATTATTGATTCGCACATAATGCTTGTTGCATGTGTTCATCAGGTATGAAAGGCTGATCACCTTCATTACCATAAGATTCAGTTAAATTTGTTCATGGTCATTATTGACACTCAACATTAATTAATTTAGTCATTCAATTATTGAAAATTATGACTCGTACTCTTTC
Organism: Hedera helix; assembly: GCA_947179155.2. Lineage (NCBI taxonomy): Eukaryota > Viridiplantae > Streptophyta > Magnoliopsida > Apiales > Araliaceae > Hedera > Hedera helix. Next base: position 33,406,389 of record OX359280.1, on the reverse strand, counting down.
ACAATTATTATATTGTTGAAAATTCAAAAGCTTATTCTTTCTTTCAATCATGATATATCGTTATCGTATTTAAACTTGCTGAGCAAAGTCGTTGCTCACTCTTGCTATATCATGATAACAAATTTCAGAATAATACGAATGTCCAAGGAGAGACGGAGACAGAAGCAACAGACAAGATTATAGTGTTATGCATTATAACTAAATTGTTATATGATGTAAGTAATTTTATAAACCTTTTTATGAATCTAAAGGTATATATGTAAGTTAAGGTTAGAAACCTTGGGAAATGTTGTAGAATAAACAATTTGTGTTTATATATTCCGCATTAGTTATAGAACGTGTATGAAGATGATGTATCGTGACGTACCAAGCCTAGGGTTAAAGGAACCCGGATTTGGGGTCGTTACATCATGTACTGGGATGGCTCCCCCTTTTGGTGCTGTTGTGTATAATATTTGTACTTGTTGGAAAACAGGTAATGCCTTAGGTTCAAGAAGATACAGTACTGAGCTGCTTACTGCTTGCATTTTAGGGAAGATACAGACTTTTGTGTTGGTTACTTCAGATATTGTTGGTATATTTTCTTATAAGGAGATGTTATTAGTTTAACTCATATTTGAAGTACAATCATCCTCTTATTGGTTCTTTGACGAGTCATACCTGGTAATTTCGGTTGGCATTTCTTTTACACACCACAAACCAAAAAATCTTTATTATGTATGATATGTTTTCTCTGCCACTTTGAACTGGGTAGGATGTTAAGTATTAACTTGGATATATGTTCCAAGGAAAAGTCATGAGACTTGTGCATCAACTTTTTGGCAAAATCCTTCTAAAGATGAAGGTAATTTTGCAATTATACCTTCAACTTGGAAGGTTTTAGGCAAGACAATCTTCAAAACCCTCAACTTGTTAACAATAACCCGGAGCTCATGCACTTGCTCCAAAATTAGTTTATTGTCCATCATCTTACAATCTAAATATTTAGATACTAAATATTTATTAGTAGCTTCTTCCTCTGCTTTGTACTTGAACTCCAAAGCTTCCCATATCTCTCTTGGGGACTGCACACTGCTGTAATAATCATAGAGACGATCAGACAGTGTGTTGAGGCCATATGTCCACGCACAAGCTCTTTATCTTCGGTCATCTTCTATCTTTGTTCTTTTAGTACCTCAATTGCATTAGTGTATGGCTGCTGCCCCTCTGCTGGTTTGGGATATTCAGGAATAGACTGAAGACTAGGGTCCAACACATGCAATTCTGAGCACTGTGAGCAGGAGCTTCAGCTTATCTTGCTAACGGCTGAACTTTTGTTTGTCAAAGCGATCGAGCTTGACAAAATCTGGTTCATTATCTTGATCGACTTTGAATCCATATACGATAAACACGTTAAGATTGTTAAAGAATAACAGATTTTTGGGTATATTGATTAGTACTAGGATTCACTATCTGTCTAATCAGTGACTCAGTGTCTTAACAAATTGATGCTTACGTTCTATTCACTTGATGCTTTCACTTTATACTCACTAGTGGCACTCCTTAATCCCAATAAATTATGCGAAAGCGAAGAACTGTTTGTCATTACTACTGTCATCAAGAAATGTTTCTTTACACTTTGGATATCTGGAGCACTCATTAGTCCTAGCTAGCTAGATATGTTGTTTAACCACAACTCAATTATTTAATAAGGAAGAAAATCGTCATCCTATTTAATTAGCTGTCGACCAACTAATAATATATATAATGGCAATGTTAAAGTTTAATAATATTACTGTATTAAGATTGAAGATTTCCCATCAGCAATGTTAAAGTTTGCCAGCGTTGCTTGCTAAATCTAACTTATTGCTGTTAAGGGGAGATGTCTTTACCACTTAATTTGTTTTTGATCTGACGGTTGGTTTGTTAGTGTAGGGAAAAATTAGTCGGAGGAATTATTAAATTTAAAAAATAAAATAAAGAATGAAAAGAATGTAGGATATTTTGGAAGATTCATGGGCCCACATATTTTGTTTACAGAATCACCCTTTTGGTTCTATGATTATGACTACTACTGCTCAAGATGATATCGTTTGTTGTTACTTCTATTAGAGAGTACGACAATAATTACGCAATCTGAAGGAGGTCTACAACGGAGGTATATATCTATTTGAACTACGTATCAAAATTATAAATATATTGAACTTTATATATATATATTCATTTTATGTTGTTAAAGAATTTAGAACAATAAAATGATATATAGATTAGAGTCTTGACTCGGGTGATCACTGTTCTTAAGATGCACTAAGCACCTGCATTAATCGAATCCTTTGAGCTGCAAGCTCATTGTTTTCATAATTTTCCATACATCTTAATATCTGTATGAAGGATTGAAGGTTTCCATTAGAAATGTTAAACTTTGCTAGCGTTGCCTTGTTGCTAAATAAGGATTTCATTTATCTATGTTGTATCAGTGATTTTCTGTCAATGTTTCGTTTGTAACTAGATGTTTCAAATCACTGTCACAATTAATAATTCTTTAGATACAAACTTGAAGCAACTGCAACATATACAGGGACGGAACTATGTTTGAAAATATTTTAAAGCCCACTTGTTTAGTTATTGTGCATTTTATTATTTGACTCTTGAAGCCCACTTGTTATGAATTTTATTGTAAAGCCCACATGTTTATTTATTATGTGTAATCACTTTCATTCTTTCATTAGTTTCAGAACCATAGCAAACCACCAAACCTATATTAGAAGTACACCACATCCATATCTTTTGCAGTTTTGCTGACTGACTTGTGAGCAATAACGGTACTTTTACCCTTTTCTGTTCTATTCTATTCTACATTTATGTATGCATGTATTTATGCAAGTATATCTGAAATTCAATCTCCTGTTCCGATGTGGCGATGTTTGTATCTTTGCCAAGTAGTTGAGGTGTGATTTGGTTATTTATGACCCTCTTTTACTGTGATTTCATAAGCTGAAAACATATGATGCTCTATGATTTACCAATTTTAGTATTTGTTATGGTTATGGACTTGTGGGGTTTCGTTCTGACTTTTATATGATTGTGTAGTCGTCTAGAGCTTGAACAAATAAAGTGGTGTTATTGCAATGTCAAAATGAGAAAATGTACTACATATTATTCCTCATGAGGTGAAGACCATAAATATTGTTAATAAAGGTGTATATCACTCGGTTTGATCGATTTTCTATTTAAAAAAATAATAAAATTATTTAAGACGATTATAAAAAAATTAAAATCACTCAAATTTTTATTTCGTAATTAATTATCGATCTATACAGTTATCAGTTAAATCTGTCTATTTGAATAATTTGATCGGTTATAAAACTTAAGCAGCATTTGTTACTAAATTTTTTGTTACTAAATTTCAAGTGTCAAGCAGAGGAATTTTATTGGTTCTGATAAGGTGATGGATAATGTATATTACTATTGCTATTAACAATATGTATATCATTGGCAGAATGTTGTTGTATTCCTCAAATGAGCTTATTATGCTAATATATTGTTGAGCTGCAGTTAATTCACTTGGCTTCAAATTTCAATTATTAACCTGTCATGGAAAATTATTAGTTGACAACCTCCATGTGAGATTTTAAGACAGGAAATAATAAACAATACTTTATTTGTTTACCCCTGATTATTAGTTAATTGGAGGTGAATCTTGTGAACTGGACCTCATTATACTACTTACTGTATGTGAGAAAATGAAGGTGGAGTTAGTGTAATGTCGCAATCAAATTATTTGTCTTTTTCTCTCACATGCATTAACAATTCAATTCAATATTCATAAATCATGATATCTCACATACAATTGGTAACTTGTTGCATCCCAGGCTTTGTTGTCATCCTAGTACAGTATCATGTACTCTTTGGCAGCATTAAACTACTTAATTGTAGTCCTAGTTTATTACAAGCTTTGACATCCTTATTATGCATTAACATACTTTATAGTTGGCAACCTATTTATTACTCATTGAATATGATGTCTTGAGTCTATTTTGAATTCAATTGCCTGAGAAGTTCATTCTTTTATTTTAATTCTTCCTAATGTTGTATACTCTGAAATTCTTTTGTTTTAGAATCATGGGAAAATCACATACTATTGATTCATTTTTCAAGAGAAAGCAACCAAATCATGTTGACACATCTCTGCTTACCCCTGAGCCTAATGTTCAAACATCTCTATCTACCCCTGAACAAAAACAACGTCCTCTAAAATCACCAAGAATTGAAGGTAAAGAATGAGATATTAATTATTTGGAGCGTGATCCTGGAAAACGTATCGAAATATGGAAATGTCGTGGTGATCTACTTGATGAAGTTCGACGAGCTTACATCAATTACGGTCCATATCAATGCATTCTTCCCGAGTACACTTTTTCTGGATCTGAAAAGCATCATCGCCGCTTTCAATCATCATAGTTCAAGATATTTCCATCTTGGTTAGAGTATTCCCCTTCAAAGGATGCCGCATTTTGTCTACCTTGCTATCTCTTTAACAAAGAAGGTGCACAACATGGGCAAAGTACTTTTTCAAATGATGGATTTAATAGTTGAAAGAAAGTAAGGAATGGAAAGAATTGTGCATTTATGAATCATGTGGGAAAATATCCAAATTCATTACATAAAATTGCTCAAAAATCATGCGATGATTTAATGAATCAATCATAACATATTCAAAAAGTTATTGAGAAACAAACTTCTGAACAGCGTGCAAACAATTGGTTGCGACTTAAAGCCTCAATTGACTCAGTTCGCTATCTTACACTCCAAGGTTTGGCTTTAAGAGGTCGTGATGAAAGCAAAAGTTCCATCAATCGTGGTAATTTTCTTGAATTGATAAGCCTTTTTGCTTAGTATAATGAAAATGTTTCAAATGTTGTGTTAGATAGGGCTCCTCAAAATGCCTCATATACATCACCCCGAGTCCAGAAAGAGATTTTACTTGTTTACTCAATGAAAATCAGAAAAGCAATTTGTGAGGAGATCGGTGATGTAAAATTTTGTATTCTTGTTGATGAAGCTTGAGACCAGTCAAAAAGGGAGCAAATGGTTATTGTTATTAGATTTGTTGACAAAGATGGTTTTATTCGGGAGCGCTTTTTTGGTCTCATACATGTATTAGATACGAAGCGTTAACTTTAAAGAACGATATATTTTCTACCCTTTCCCGTTATGATCTTGACTTTCACAATATTTGAGGTCAAGGATATGACGGAGCAAGTAATATGCGAGGTGAATGGAAAGGGTTACAAGCTTTAGTTGCTAATGAATGTCCGTATGCATATTATGTCCATTGTTTTGCTCATCGTTTCCAATTGGCATTACTTGCAACATCTAGAGAAGTTACTTTTGTACATCAATTTTTTTCAAAATTGAGTTTTATTGTAAATATTGTGGACGCTTCTTGTAAACGTAACGATGAATTAAAAGCTGCCCAATCTTCTGATATTGCTCATTTGATTTCCATTGTAGAGCTTGAGACTGGGACAGGAATGAATCAGATTGGTACTTTACAAAGGGCTGGAGATACACGATGGGGTTCTCACTTAAGGTCCTTTTCTAGCTTGATAAAGATGTTTAGTGTGCAACTTGTCAAGTTTTATTGAACATCATCGATGATGGAACTTGGGATCAACGTGGAGATGCTGATTCAGCTTACACTTCTTTGACTTCTTTCGAGTTTGTGTTCATTTTGCATCTTATGAAAGCAATTATGGAAATCACTGATATGCTTTCTCAAGCTTTGCAACGAAAGTCTCAAGATATTTTAAATGTTATGCACCTTGTGAAAACCATAAAGAAACTTATTTAGAAGTTGAGAGATGATGGATGTGATACTTTCATAGTGAATGTGAAGTCTTTTTGTGAACGACGTACAATAGATGTCCCAGATTTAGATGTTTTATATGTTGAGAGAAGAGGTCGTGCTCGACATCAACAAGAACAATTTACAGTGATTGAGCATTATCGAATTGATATATTTGCAGCTATAATAGACTCTCAGTTGCAAGAGCTAAATAATAGGTTTAGTGAGCATGCGGTGAAGTTACTTGTTCTCAGCTCTACATTGGATCCTCAAAATGGGAATACATCTTTCAGTATTGATGATATTTGTACGCTTGTGGATGAATTTTACCCCCAAAGACTTCACAGAGCATGAGAAATAGGACTTAAGGATACAATTGCAACATTACGAATTTGATGTACTCCAACATCAAGAATTTCAAAAGTTGTCTACTATTTCTGATCTTTGTCAATGGTTGGTGAAAACTAGAAAGTCAACAATCTATCCACTAATCAATAGACTGATCAGGCTTATTCTAACTCTTCCAGTTTCTACTGCAACTACAGAACGTGCATTTTCAGCTATGAGTCATGTCAAATCTGAACTTCGAAACAAGATGGAGGAAGAATATCTTACAAATTCTCTTATTGTCTACATTGAAAAATAAATTACGAAACAGTTTAGTATAGAATCAATCATAGATGGATTTCGTGATTTAAAAGAACGTCGGATGCAATTCTGACAAAGCTTTGATATGTTCTAAAAGACTTTTTCTGCTATGTTTTGTTGTCTTTGTCAAAGCAAATTTTATTACTACATTATCTTTGTTTTAGTAAAAATATGTTTTGTAATGGTGGAACTTTACTTTTTAGTGATGAATATATATTATGTTGTTACATAAATTCTTGCCCCCCCCCCAGATCAAATCCTGGTTTCGACCCTGAATATATATGCTTAAATTAAAATGTTGATATTTGAATTCTTGGTTTCGTGTACGTGGCTCCAGTTTACTTGTGTCATATGAATTTTTATTGAAATATATACAAAGCTATGATTCATTTGTGTTGAATTACTTGTACAGGAAGACAGGAACAGACGAAAACGCCCACAAGGATTATGGGAAAAAAATGGTGGTATCATGCACCTAAACCGATATATATAGTGGACGATATTGAACTTTTTAGTTCTTTTGCAATTTCCACGCACTTGCTTAAGCAGAGAGAGAGAGAAGATGCATGGCGAATCATTTGGTATTGTTCCTGCTGATATTGCATGCGTCACTCCAAAGATGGCTTGAAGTTTCTTGGGAGAGGGGGATTTGATGCACTTGGCTCAAATGATTTTGAGTTTTACATTTAAATTCGTATCATATCCTACTTTTTAATAGTTAGGGATGAGCATGGTGCAGTTTAAGTATCAAACTTCATATGAAATCGTTTAAGTGCGGTTTGGGTGTCAAACTATATATGAAACCGCTTAAATTCAGTTTGATAAATCTAAAATCGCATATGAAATCTCTTGTGATTGGTGCGGTGAGGTTTTGAAGCGTGCGATTTCTGTTTCAAAATCAATTGAACATATACAAAAAATTATTACTAAAAGAATACAGATATTGAAATAATCACTTAATTTTCAAGTGCAAACAAATGTGTATAAAAAATATTAGAATAGCTACTTAAGAAAAAGTAAAGTAAGACTATGGTGAATAATTGTTTATAACTTAAAAGTAGATAGTGTATTGCTTATATAAGAAGATCATCACTGTTGAATTTATTTATCTTTATCCACGTTATAATGAAACTCTGTAATTACAAAAATGTCATTGACAATCAAATAATAATAAAATTGATTAGTTAAGTAAAATTCATAAGTAAAAATTTTCAAAACGACAATTAATAGTCATATGAGAGACAATTCACGTTTTAAAGTTTTGCATATAAATTAAAAAATATAATTAATATTTTATTTGATTGACAGTATAAAATTTAAAAATTAATTTTTTTAAATTTATTAGAAAGATAATAAAGAAAAAAAATAGTCTTTTCTCGTCAAAAATAATTTGAAAAATTAAATATTTAATTATTATTTTTGAAATTTATAAACAACAAATAAAAAAAATAACAATCTCTCTCATAAAAGTAACGAAAAGAGTACTATTAATTCATTACAATTATTGGGGAGAGAGTTTTTGAACTCGCAACCTTTTCTACGTAAATGTCCGGTGATACTATCCAAGCTAATACTTAATGATGCTAGGGCTAGCTGCTAGTTTGGAATTGTAGGTCATCCATTATTTTGAGACACAAGGAAATGAACATAGAATGTAATTATATAATGTTACTACAACACATTCTTCTGGAGTATACTTGAAAATTTTGTAATATGTTATGATATTGTATTTTAATTAACGATACAAGTTTGATACTCGTATGAGTTACGGATTAATTTATATTATTATTTTTTACAAATATTTAATAATTTTTTTTGATGTATTTATTATTTTTTATTATAATATTAAAAATAATTGTATATATTTAACGATATACGAAAAATTTATACATTATCACGACTAATGCGTACATGCATATATATTCGTATATACATATATCCAAGTATATATTTTATGATATATAAAAAATTTATACATTATATCAAAAAAATAGAAAGTATTGAATAATTGACTAAATATTAACTCGGTCTTAATTCGATATTGACTCGCTATCAATCAAAATAATTCGATAAAATTATTGGATAAACTCTTTTAATGCTTTATTATATATAGTTATTGATTCTTTACATGCATTATTTTATTTATGAATTAGTTCTAATATAAGATGATAATTTTGTGGATTATTGTTTTTGTTGTTTCATAAATTATTTTTGAGGGATCATATAATTCTAGTCCTAAGGAATAATGGGCCAGCGAAAGCGTAGCCCACCTAACTTTATGAAATTTATGTAATTACTCGCTCGAAATTGAATAATTATAAGAGTATAACATTTAAGCATAATATTTAAAAATTATATTTATTTTAATTATTAAAAATAATATATGATATTGAAATTCGTATTATGCTCAATTTTTTAATTATTTAAATAAATATAATATTTAAATGTTATATATGTAAATTTATCCATCGAAATTGAACAACCGAAAAGCCACGTGGTCCAACACAGCGTGTCATGTATTTTATATTCAAAAATTATTTTATTTTTTATTCCACGTATCTGGAGAATTTGAGACAACCAAAAATAATTACTTTTCTTACCCAAAAATAAAAATAAAGAAATCCCGGAACGTGGGCCCATAAAATTGTAGGATTTTGTGGGTGTACACCACATCCTTTGGGAACGTGCCACGTGTTAAGGGATCCAAATGTTTAAACTAAACATTCAGTCAAGCACTGTTCTTTACTTCTTTTTCCAACTTTTATGGTGGTGGTGATGGTTATGTGTGTTGGGATTCTAATCAGCCTTTACTATGGTTTGGATAATGTAGCAACCGACTTATTTATTTATTTAATTTTTTAGCTTTTAAAAGAAGTTCGGGAGTTCTTGATTATTTATTTTGGGCCAAACTAATCACCAATTAGTAGTTTGGAATATTCTTTTTCTTTTTGTAATATTAAAATATTATTAATACATACATACATACATAAATAAAATTTATCGAATACCGAATACGAATACAGATAACGAATTAATATTTTAAATATAAATACAGATGCTATTATATTTGAATTCGTTTATATCTATTTATACCTCTATATATATCATATTTTTTGAAAACGTGCCACGTGTTAAGGGATCCAAGTGTTTAAACTAAACATTCAGTCAAGCCCTTTTTATACTTCTTTTTTCCAACTTTTATGGTGGTGGTGGTGGTTATGTGTGTTGGGATTCAAATCAGCCTTTCCTATAATTTGGATAATGTAGCAACCGACTTATTTATTTATTTACAACGGGACTTCCTAGAACTCAAATGAGACGATTAGGGATGAGGAAAATAAGCCCAGAGACAATCGACCAAGTTTTTTCAAACTCCACTGTTTGGAGTGATCATCAAGCAAAAGATAATAATTACACATTTAGGACACAACGGGTCGATTATTATTATTGTAATTTTTCTATAGTATGCACAATTGAAAAAACAAAAATTTTACATCGCCATTTTGTTTTTTTTCACTTGTAAGTATAAAACAAGAATATATTTAAATATAGAGAGAATCATTAGTCGTTTCTCATTTTTTAATTTATTTCATTTTTTTTCATCGCTGTAGACTATAAATAAAAAATATCTATTTATAGGCGTAGAAAAATTATCATTATGAAAACTTTTGTAAATTACACATAATAAAGTACTACAATAATTTACACTTAAAAAGAGTTATGGATCAATAAAAAGATTTATAAACATAATTTGTAAATGTCCTACAAAGACAAAAAAAATAATATTATTAAAATAAAGTATTAAAATAAATATAAAAATTCTTATTTTTATTAAAATATCCAACAAGTGTAAAACTTTGAGCGTCTACAATGAGTATAGAAGTTGGTTGTGCATTGAGAAATTAGGAAGCAGTCTTCCTTAATAATGCTCAAGGCAAGACCTTCTAATTTTATTCAATAAATAGGATATGTATTGAACGTGCTTTCTCCAAGAAACGGAACACAGAGCTCTTAGATTTCTTCGGGATGACTTTCCTTCTGAGGCTAATTAAATGGCTCTCTGCCTCGATCTCTTTTTCTTGAATTTTCCATAGCTAAAAATGGATGGCTACAAAACTTGAGCATACAGACACTATTTATGAAAATTTTGTATATTTTTAAATATAGTCTTAATGTTAGTTAAAAAATATATATTTTTAATTTTAGAACGTAAACCATAAAAATTGCAAGCATCACTCTTAGTTGGCTTCAAAATTCACTAATAAATCATGTTCGGAGTACGATATTTTAGATTATATTTTTGCCATTAAGGTTTATTTTCTTATATCTTCCGAGTTAAAATCAACTACAGTATATATATATATAGAGAGAGAGAATGATTTATATGCAAAAGAGAATGAGAGTCATTTTCATCCGACTAAATTTTATCCGTTTGTTGTAATATCCAATAGATTAGATAGAAGAATACCGTAGAATAATTGGTAATATATCCGCATAATAATTATGCAGTATATGATCCGCAAAAAATTTCTCTAAAATATCCCTTGGATGAAAAGAAAAAAAAAATCCCTCTCCTCCATCATCTATGGATAACAAAGTCAAAGTTCGACAGTTTCCGAGAGTTGCGGGAATGACCCCATGTAACCTGTTCATTCCCACGTAGAGCTTAGTCAACAATGATAGATTTCCGATAGAATATGAAATTCTACCCGAAAAGGTATTGTTTTCAAATCCAAGTACTTGTAGTTTGCCTATGCTCGAGGGAATTGCTCCCGTGAATTGATTTACTTCTAGAAACAAGGAAATTAATCCAACAAGATTACCTATTGTTGAAGGGAGCTAAGCTAGTCCTCCTAATATTTGATTTTCAGATAAATCTAAACTTTGCATTTGGGATGAAAGGTTGCCCAAAGAATTTGGTAGCTAGGGACCCACTAAATTTGTTACTCTGCAAAGCCAAAGTTTTCAAATTGCTGCAGTAGGCTGCAGAACCAATAAAATTCATTTCATCAAGCTCCCCGCTTCCAAAATTATTTCCACCTACAGCTACTACAGAGCTTAAATTCTTCATGCCCCCAAAATCAATTGCTATTTTTCCAAAAAAGTGGTTATCTTCTACTTGAAGGATCTTCAGGTCTGAACAATTGGAGAGTGATGGTGGAAGGTAATTATCCAACCAGATTATTGTCACCAACAACAAGGATTGTGAGTTTGGAGCAGTGAGATATGTTGGCTGGAATTTCCCTTTCAAAATTGTTGTTGCCGAATCCAAGGAAATTCATGTGCTTCATCATCAGAAAAGAAAAAAAAAATCTAGAGATATCGCAGAACAGTTCTGTGATACCCCTAAATTTATTTATTTTTTTAAAAAGTGTGGGTCATATACTACATAACAATTATGGATATGATACAAATTATTCCGCGGCGGTATGCTTCTATCTAAGTCATTGGATATTGCAACGGACGGATAAAATTGAGTTGAATGAAAAATGACTCCTATCTTTCTTTGAATATGGATCATTCCCTATAATATATATATATATATATATATATATATATATATATATATATCATAAGTTCATTCTGTGAATGTTATAAAAACACACCCCATAAATCATGGCACTCAAAGTAAACAAGAGGAAATATATAATAGTTTGATCTTTTGTACCATGTTACAAGAACTTTAGGCTAATCCAACACATACATATACTTCAAACCCAACAATATCGCCAATATATCCCAACTTAAAACCCAAAACATTAAACATTACCACCAGTACAACCAACATAAAGCTAAGAAACTAAGCAGCAGATGGGGCGTTAACAAACTTCTCCGATAACGATGCCATTAATTTCTCTACAGCACCAGCTTCGGTTTCAACCGGTGCCAATTTAGTTGCCTGGTAATCCAAAGACTCGTCGTTGTATATATCCCACCACATCTTCACTAGCATTTTGATGTCTTTTCTGTCCATGTTTTCTTCTTTTCCGGTGTACCTCCATGGCTTTGAACCGGCAGCACAATAGTGAACCACTTTCACTTGGTCTAGCTCTATGTTCTCTGGGTGGCGCCATAGCATGGCCAAAACCAAGTTGTATACCGGTGGAATAGGCTTGTAAATATCCCTAAAGAACATGTTCAAAAAGTCCTGCACAAAATAATATCCAATTATAAAACATGGTGATTTTCCAGCATTAATAATAGGAAAATGACATGTTTCCGGCTTTTCAGTTGATTAGATATAGTAGAAAATCGTTCATGAAATTATAACTATATATTTACTAAATATCATTGTATCTAGTCGTAATGGGCTGACTATGCATTATACTATGACTCTAATTAATTTAGGAAAACAGATATTTTCACATACAAATATAATATTTTCACAAGATTTTATTTATATGTATAGCGAATCAAAGATCTCCATGTGAAAATATTAGAAATATTAATTCACATAATTTATCTTTATATTTACTCTATACTATTTGGACCCCATTCTATTTCGAGTTTCACCAAAATCTCCCTTGAAAAAGGAAATAAAAGGCCAACCAATTGATGTATGGTACATAGGAAATGACTGAATTAGCCTTGAAAGTACCTGTTCAGCAAAAGAGGTAGGAGGGGTAGTCTTGACAGAAGAGAGGAGATCATCATAGGTGGAGAGATTGGGCTCATAGACAAACATGCCAGCATTAAAGTAAAGAGGGGGCTTGATCCCCAAGTCAGAATTAGCAGGCCACTGGACCTTGTTGGGGCACTGCTGGCAGTACCCAATCTTGTACTGTGGGCTGTGACTCCAGGTTTTCTCACAGAAACAATCCATCACAGCATAGAAATAGCCATCTGGCATATCGAATAGGTGGTCTATATTCTCAAACACTTGAATGTCTCCATCTAAATATATCATCTTACTATACTCCACAAACTGCAATTGCAACCAAAAAAACAAAACACAAAAATTGTCAATCATCTAGTTTCTGGGAAAATATCTATACTATTAAGAACTTTTCTTTAATTTTCAATATAATTGAAATGATAAGAAACTATCCCAACATAAGAAAATCATATCTTCAATACTAGAAATATATTTTAATAAAAATAATATTTCTTAAACGAGAAATATTATCTCCTTAAACATATATATTTATACATTAACACAAATATACATTTTTATTCTTATATTTTTATATTGTGGGTGTGACACAATGACAGCTCGTCCCATAAAATTGACACTAATTACGATTTGTCATTAGTGTTTACTCGGTAAAAATGGAGTCGACAAATATAGTCTATTTCTAACTGAAATATTACAAATCTTTATAAAAACTATAAAAAAAACTGACCTCCCAAATACGAAGCTTGGAGTAGTTAATGACATAGTATGCCATAGCAAACTGGGTCTGGTTTTCCGGCGGGTACACCGGCTCAATCTCACGGATAACACATCCCTGCGACACCAGTATACGGCGGTGCTCCTCCGGCACGTCTGGCAAAACCGCCACCACAAGCGGGTAGGCAGATTTGACCTTTCTCAGCCCTTTGGCCAAACCCACCACCCCTTTCCAGTAGTCACCGTTGCCGGCCAAGAACGTGATGTAAGCACGGCTCGGCAGGCTAGCCGCCTTAACTAGAGTACCAGCACGAGCACCAGCAGCTGAAAGATTAGAAGCCATTTTTGGTTGTTTATAAAAGCAGAGTGTGGAAAATTAACAAGGAATTTTTAGAGAGAGAGTGGTTTTTTTAGAGAGAGGAAGTTTGTTGAGGAAATTGTGATTTTGGAATGGAGGGGTGGGGGTGTTTATATAGGCGTTGGTGGGAATCCTGGAGCGTCAAGTTTTGCTCAGTTGATGAATCTGGTGGTTGGTACGGGTTTAGGACAAGTGAAAGCCTGTTAGTACGGCGTCGTATGGTATTTATTATATAGAATCCGACGTCGTTTGGTGATTTTGGTTGGATAAAAATATTCAAAATAGGAATCGCAAATGTGGGCCCGAGAAATTTGGACGGTACGCGTGGCGGGAGTTTTGATCTGACGGTTGGTTTGTTCGTGAGGGGAAACTTCCGTAAGAAAATTAGTCTTTTTTGGAAGATTCATGGGCCCACTTTCCTTTTATTTTTATTTTTTAAGGAATAACCCTTTTGAGTCCCATAATTATGACTCTGACATATATTATATGGTTTGCTGTTATTTCCACATGGAGCTGAGGTTATTAAGACAAGATATTTGTTTCTAATTCTTTATTTTTTTCTTAACAAAGCAATAAACAAACAGTTTCTATCGTCTTTCAGACTGTCACCCACGGCAGTTTTATTTCGTTATAATTACTTGGAAGAGAGAGGGTTTTTGAACTCAGGACCTTTCCCCTATGCAAATGTCCGGGGTGATACTAATCAAGCGACTACTTAATGGTGTCCGATTAAAAAAAAAAATATTTAATAATTTTAAAATAACATCATATAATATCTTAAATTAATAAAATATATATATTTTATCTGTGTTTTATTATTTATAATTATGAGTTTATTGAAATTAAAAAAATTTATTAACTTAAAACATCATATAAATTTGTCCTAAGACTACTAAATAATCCCCTCCTAATTAAGGCTACTTGCTAGAAATGAACCTATAATGTAATTATATTATGTTTTTACAACACATTCCTCTAGTTTATACTCAAAAAAATTGTGATATGTCTTGATATTGTATTTTAATTGACCTTAGTATTATTTTATTTGTGAATTAGTATTATTTAATTAAGATGATAATTTCGTGGATTATTATTTTTGTTTTTAAAATTACAAGTTTATAACCAATGTAATGTAATACTGACGAATTTTAAAAATCACATATCGAATATGCTTTAAAAATAATATATTTCAGCGAATATTTATCTTAATAATAATATATGTCATTTTAATTCACATAATAGAAATATGTTACATTAATAATCTTCTTTTTTTAAAAAGTGTGGTCATAATTTGTATGAATTAATTGTCTCTACGTATATATGAGTTATGTTATTATTTAAAAAAATATTCATATCTTGAGATATTGATTGATAAACTGAAAAAATAATACACACTTCTTTATCCAGTAGGATAACATTAGTGTTAACAATCTATTTTGTATGGTGAGAGATCAACTCTTCCAAAAAAATACTTGGTTCAAAGGAAACATGTTATTGATTCATAGTGATTTTGAAAAAAATTTGAGTTTAACATGACGTGTAGTTAGAATTCTATTTATAAAATATTAGAGCAAGTTGAATGATATAACTTATAATATATTAACTTTATACTAATTAGATTCATGAATCAAAAAAATTAATGGTCATAATTTTATAATATTTTTTTTGATAAGTCCAAAAGTAAAAAATTAGAATACCATATATGTAATAATATTAATGTATTATTACATTACAACCATGTTTGTTTGTAAGTATTATAATTTTAAGACTATTAATCTTATGATTAAATAGTTTTAGTCATGTGTTTGTTTTTTATAGGATTATTCATAGTATAACTTAAAATAATCTTATGTTATGTTTGTTTTTTTCAAGACTAATTAAAGTATTGAATAAAAAAAATATTGTTTAGACTATTATATCATTATCAATAACAATATAATTTAAACTTGTTTATAAATAAAAAAATAATGACCAATTAATTATAAACTTTTAAATACTGTTAAAATAAGTTAGTGAGTTCACAGTACTTCACCATACTCTTCCTGATACGGTCCATTTATGTAGTAATTAATCTAGAAGGGGGGTTGTTGAATAGATTAATTTGCTTTTTGAAAAATCTTAGTCTTTTTTAAAATTTAACTCGATTTTCTTAAATGATTTTGGTTTAAAATATTTATTTAAATATTTTAGTGCATCAAAGTAAATAAATAGGGATAGAAAGATACCAAACAGATAACAAAGTGATATATCCTGGTTCATTATATATATCTTCCTAATATATATTGTGACGCCCCCAAATCTAAGCCTACACAGCCCAAACTTGAGTCGTCAAAATACTACAACAAAATTATTACAACAAAGCACAACGTACAACAATACAGTGTATAATAATACACAACTAAGTCTTCACTATTATTGTCACACTATTTTACAACACGTGAAAACTAGGATAGCTATTCCTCGGACTCTCACTCCATCTCCCGGCTAGACCCCGTTACGTTTTCATCTCCTGTTGAAAAACAATGGAACAAAAGAAAGGGTGAGCTCAAATAGCCCAGTAAGAAATATCATGACTAAGATAATGACGAATAAATTATCATTAGCCTTCAACAGTTGAGTTCTTGATAGAATAAAATAGACTACAAGGTTTATATCAAAAACTGCAGTTAAATTCTTGAACAATGTTCAGATCAATAATAGCAGCGGAATGAGCAATTTATTAGAAGAATAATGCAGACCATAATGTCCACTCGCTTCTCTTTTTAGTAAAAACATCATCAACTTTTATCATCTGAAATACCATTAGTCATGATAATAAAAATTCACAGTTCCTGGTCATAATCATGCAAATCAACAGTTCATCTTTGCACTACGGGCCAAAGATATTCAATAAAACACCAGCGGTCATGATTATACCAGATTCAGCCTTTGGTCATAATCATACCAAACAACAGTTCATCTATGCACTACGGGCCAAAGATAACTTTCAATATAATACCAACGATCATGATTATACCAGATTCAGCCTTTGGTCATAATCATACCAATCAACAGTTCATCTTTGCACTACGGGCCAAAGAGAACATTCACCATGTGCCATAAAAGACACCGAACAGATGTATCGCCTTTAACCTAGTATATCGCCTTTAACCTATCATCTGTTCAACAATTATATCACATATGTGCCCTCGGCCACAGATATTCACAACAGCTTGATTCTTTATGGTTAATACAAATAACAGTGATACAAATGATGAACAGAAGAAACAAGATAAACAATAAGTATCGGAAGTTTACTTTGTGCAGATTCAAACAATGTCCAAATTGTCAACATGATGTGGAGTGAAATTTAAAAATGATATTCAAGATCTACAGTTCAGAATAACGGTTACAGTTCAATAGAAAGGTTCAGAAAATAGGAAGGTTCGGTTAAAATAATGAAGTTCAACTATTATGGAACATATAATATTTTCAGGAATTATAGAAGCAATAGTTCCATAATAAGTTTCGATTTAAGAGTATGAAAGAAAATGACATCCCTTACCATAATAAATTTAAGAGTGTGAAAAAATAATATTCCTTACCACAGTAAATTTAGGAGTTTGAAATGAATGGTATTCATTACCTTAACACGTGACTGGATATTGATTTAAATGAGGTTGATCAACCTATATATTTTTAATAAAATTAGTAATTACCACATATAAATTTCAAGGTGTATGATAACTCGTATAATATGAACTATCACAATTATATATATTTAAAATAATTTTTGTAGTATAATATAACTACTTTAAAATAGTTTTTAAAATAATATTTCAAAATAAATCTTCCAAATAAAGCTTTTAAAAATGAATATTCTCAAAGAATAGTCTTCTAAAGGAAGATTTGTGAATAACGTGAAAAATAGGAATTTATGAAATTACTACTCTTTTATAAAAGACTTACTTGACAAATTCTTGCACTCCTTTTGGCTTTCCAACACTCAAAATAACCTTACTATTCTCAGAGAAAACTCATAAAATTCTTATAGAAAAATTCTATGTTTTAGGTGTGATTTTTCTATTCAGCTAAGCAAGCTATTTATAGAAGAAAAGAAGTTACTATGCGTGGTAGGTGGCTGAAAAAATTTTCAGCAGAGGCTGCGCAAACGTTTTTAAATTTTTTCAATACTTGCACAGTAACTTTAAAATTTTCAAAAAATGAACAGTAATAAACAGTAACTTTTGTCAGCTGATGAACAGTGATTTTTCCGAGGTGAACAGTTACTTCCGTCAGTGAATAGTAACTTTTCCGGGAATGAATAGAAACTTCCAGGAGTGAATAGTAACTTTTGAAAAAATAATAATATATATTTTTTCTTAATAAAACAAATATCTTTTTATTGTTTAATAAAAATACCAATTAGTAATACGATAACTAAAATAATGCTACAACAATAATTCAATAATAATGTAATAAACACGTTACAGATTATTATTAATTTAATAATATAATTTACAGTGTGTTTGGTACTGTGACAATTATTATGTTCAATAATTTTAAACTACAGTGCACCAACAATTATTGAGTAAATGATATGAAATACAGTGTAATGACAATTATTGAATCAATAATGCAAAATACTGTATAGCAACAATTATTGAATTGATAACATAAAATTTTATGCAGTGACAATTATTGATGAAATGATGTGCAACAGTTACGGTGTCAATTATCAGGCGAATAATATGAGATACTGTGCAATACCGTGTGCTACTGTAGAGTACCGTGTGCTATAGAAAATACCATCAACTACCGTATGCTACTATTCTTTTATCACCGGTATTTTAACAGTTAGCACCGTTGACTATTTTTATCAAAAAGGTTACTTCTGTCGTTTTCTATATCCGACAAATATTTCGTTGTGGGGTCCACCAATAATTTGTTATTTCGGCGCCGTCGTACAACACGAATATTCCCCGACCAAACGAATATTTCCCGACAAAACGAATATTGTCCGACAAAATAAAATTTGCACATAACATCCTTAACTTTTAACTTTATCGATTTAACCACTTACTGTTTGAGAAAAATATATATGAAGAAAAATTAAATTTCATAAAATTCGGGGTTTTACATATATAGCTAATCCAGTCCCTAAATTCCTTTTCAGGATTTGAAAATTTTTCACTATAAAACAATAAACTTCTTCACTTAGGTGAAGAAACCTTTATAAATTTGATTCTGTCTTAGAATAACTATCCTCCAGTCTTTTTCAAGGATGCAGATTTTCTGTTCCAGAGCGTCTTGTATTTCTTCTTCAGTTGGTCTTGAAACTTGATATCTTTTCTCTTCCTTACTCATTTAGAAATCTAAACCTATGGCATTTTTATGATCTTGATCTTGGAACAAGAATCACTCAATTTCTCACACACTAGAAGAACACTCAGCTCTACCCTTTTGTTTACAATGATTTATTATCTTTAATAAAATTCTTCTTTCATTAAGCAAATTGATAGTACATTAAGTACAAATATGTCAAATATTACATGATGAAAGATAATGTCAGTTTAAGATTAATTCCTGCAAAATGATTGTTAAACCAATTGTCACAAATAATATAACAGTTTTTGTATATTGATCAATTTAGTTTATATAGAACACTTTTATAATGTGAGATTAACTCTTTCAATGAACGTCAATCTACTTCGCTTTATAGTTCAAGTGTTAATATATTTTGCGTATCACTCTCAAAGAGAGGACTATATACGAATCTTCTTTTTATACACACAAGATAATAATTTTTCAACAAGAATTATAAGGATAGAATTATCCAATCTTGAGAAAATACTTACTTGTATCACTTAACTAGAAAGGACTACAGTTCATGACTTTCAAGTGATATCGATTGTGAACCCCCAAATCTGGGCCCACACAGCCCAAACTTGAGTTGTCAAAAGATTACAACAAAATTATTACAAGGTAGAACAACATTCAACAATATAGTGTATAATAATACACAACTAAGTCTTCACTATTATTATCACACTATTTTACAACACGTGAAGACTACGATAGTTATCCATCGGACTCTCACTCCATTCCCTAGTTAGACTCAGCTACGTTCTCATCTCCTGTTGAAAAACAATGAAACAAAAAGGTGAGCTCAAATAGCCCAGTAAAGAACATCATGACTAAGATAATGACGAATAAATTATCATTAGCCTTCAACAGTTGAGTTCTTGATAGAATACAATAGATTACAAGGTTTATATCAAAAACTGCAGTTAAATTCTTGAACAACGTTCAGATCAATAATAGCAGCGAAATGAGCAATCTATTAGAAGAATAATGCAGACTATAATGTCCACTCACTTCTCTTTTTAGGAAAAACATTATCAACTTTTATCATCTGAAATACCATTAGTCAAGATAATACAAATTCACAGTTCTTGGTAATAATCATGCAGATCAACAGTTCATCTTTGCACTACGGGCCAAAGACATTCAATATAACACCAACAGTCATAATTATACCAGATTCAGCCTTTGGTCATAATCATACCAAACAACAGTTCATCTTTGCACTACGGGCAAAAGAGAACATTCACCACGTGCCATAAAAGACACCGAACAGATGTATTGCCTTTAACCTATTATATCGCATATGTGCCCCCGGCCACAGATATTCACAACAACTTGATTTTGGATGATTAGAATGATATAAATGATGAACAGAAGACACAGGATAAACAATAAGTATCAGAATTTTACTTTATGCAAATTCAAATAATGTCCAAATTGTCAACATGATGTGGAGTGAAATTCAAAAATGATATTCAAGATCCACAGTTCAGAATAACGGTTACAGTTCAATTGAAATGATGAAGTGCAACTATTATGGAACATATAATATTTTCAGGAATTATAGAAGCAATAGTTCCATAATAAGTTTCGATTTAGGTGTATGAAAGAAAATAATATCCCTTACCGTAGCAGGTTTAATTAACAAAAGGTGAAGGGAATTAATATCCCTTACCATAGTAAGTTGAATAATGGAAGATGAAAAAGATGGTATCCCTTATGAGTATAAAGAAAAATAATATCACTTACGAATATGAAAGAAAATGATATTACAAACGAATATGAAATAAAAGTGTCATGTGATAATTCGTGTAGACAAATTATTTTCACAAGAGACAAATAAGAAATAAATACAAAGGGTTATTCACCAATAGGCGGTAGTCCGCGCAATAAAGTTATTCCCACAATTTAATAAAATTTGAATACGAAGAGTTATTCACCAAACAGGCGGTAATCCGCGTTGTAAGGTTATTCTCAGATATTAATAAGGAATAAATACGAAAGGTTATTCACCAACTGGCGGTAATCCGCGCCGTAAGGTTATTCCCACAAATTAATACATGGAAATAAATGGCACATCTTATGAGTAAGAAAAAACAATATTATTTTCGAGAATCAAATAATGATAATCCCTTACAGTAAGAAAGAAAATAATATCCATTTATGATGATGAAAAGAATGATACTCATTACCGTAGTAAGTTTAAATAATAGAATATGAAAGAAGATGATATTTCTTACCTTAACACGTGACTGAATATTGATTTAAATAAGGTTGATTAACTTGAATAGTACTTGTACACTTATAGATCTTCACAGATACTCAAGATGACTTAAGCATACTTAGAGAGAACTTACACAAGAAGTATTTAGAGAGTGAAAGAAAGAACAAGTAAGGAAGTTTATGAAAAATCCTTAAGTTAAGGGCTCTATTTATAGCCAAAAATCTTATCATAACCAAGATTTCCTAATTTAATCCAAACCGTTCATTTCAAGATAATGTTTAATCTATACCATTCATTTCATCTTTTAAGATTTCTTTAATCTAAATTATTCATTTAAAGATCATCTTTTAATCTACACCATCCATTTCAAATTCTATATTATCTTTAATCTATACCATTCATTTCATCTTTTAAGATTTCCTTAATCTAAACCATTCATTTAAATATCATCTTCAATCTACACCGTGAAATTCTATAATTATTACATTATCTTTAATATATACCATTCATTTTATATCACCTAACTTTATATTATAAACAAATAACTTTATCAATTCTATTATTCAACAATAATTCACACTTATTCATTATTATGACTAATTGTTATAAATACAGTGTAGTTGGCTCTCTGAGTTAGATATCAAATTAATTAATTAATTATATACAACTGTTTAAATAACATCATAATAGAGATAACCATAACGCAGAAAGTATGTAAAAGAAATAATACGTTACTGTGTCATGACAATTATTGATTCAATAATGTAAATTACTGTGCATATGTTACTGTGACAATTATCAGTTTAATAATATGAATTATTGTGCATGTGACAATAAAGTCAAATATTGTACGATAACCACTTTATCAGTTTAATAATGCGAAACACTGTGCAATGTCGTGTGCTACTGTACAATACCGTGTGCTACTGTGCAATACCGTATGTTACTATTCTTTTACCATTGGGTATTTTAACAATTAAAAGTGATAGTACCATTGACCATTTAAAAATTGTTTATGTCGTTTTCTATATCCGACAATTATTCATTGTGGGGTTTACCAATGATTGATTCGTACGGCGCCGTCGTACGAATATTCCCCGACAGAACGAATATTCCCCAACCAAACGAATATTATCCAACATAATATAATTTACACATAACATCATTAACTTTTAACTTTATCAATTTAACCACTTACTGAGAAAAAAAAAATATATATATATATATATATATATATATGAAAAAAAATTAAATTTTGTATTTCATAAAATTTGGGGTCTTACATCGATTGTAAGACCCCGACTTTTATGAAATACAAATTAAATTTTTCTTTATATATTTTCTTTTGAAAACGGTAAATGAATAATCTTTCTTATTCATTTGTGGGAATAACCTGACTACGCGGAATACCGCATGTTTGATGAATAACCTTTCATGTTCATTCCTTATTAATCTCTGAGAATAACCTGACTACGCGGACTACCGCATGTTTAGTGAGTTACTCTTCGTATTTGTCTCTTATTGGTAAAGTTTCCTGAAATGATTATATATTCTTTAATAGTTTGCGCTTCAGCTAATATCATTTCAATTGAGTCTTCCCATTTTTCTAAATCTTTCTATTGAACCTTAACCATTATTCTGAACTGTGGATCTTGAATATCATTCTTGAATTTGAGTCAACATCATGTTGACAATTTTGACATTATTTGAATCTGCACAAAGAAAGATCATAAACTTTCGATATTTATTGATCATACTGTTTCTTCTGATTCATCATCTATATCACTGTTGTTATTCTAATCATCAAGAATCATGTTGTTGTGAATATCTGTGGCCTGGGGCACAGATGATAGGATAAAAACGATATAATTGTTGTGTCTTTTAAGGCACGTGGTGAATGTTCTCTTTGGTCGGGGGCAAAGAAAAACTGTTGTTTGGTATGATTATGACCAAAAGCTGAATACTGGTATAATCATGACCGTTGGTGATATATTGAATATCTTTGGCCCGTAGTGCAAAGATGAACTATTAACTTGCATGATTATGACCAGGAACTGTGAATTTGTATCTCATGACCAGTGGTGTTTCAGATGATAAAAGTTGATGATATTTTTCTTAAAAAGATAAACGAGTGGACATCATAGTCTACATTATTTTCTAATGGATTGCTCATTCCGCTGCTATCATTGATCTGAACTTTATTCAAGAATTTAACTACAGTTCTTGATATAAAGCTTATTGTCTATTATATTCAATTAAGAACTCAACTGTTAAAAGCTAATGATAATTTATTTGTCATTATCTTAGTAATGGTATTTTCTTACTGGGCTATTTGAGCTCACCCTTTCTTTTGTTCCATTATTTTTCAAAAAATGAGAGAATAACTGGGTCTAGCAGGGGAATGGAGTGACGGTCCGAGAGATAGCTATTGTAGTCTTCACATGTTATATATAGTGTGACAATAATAGTGAAGACTTTGTTGTGTATTATTGAGTTCTGTATTTATGTTCTATGTACTGTTTGTATTAGAAATCGTGTATTTTATAGAGTCTCAAATTAGGTTATGTAGGCCTAGATTTGGGGGCGACACGTCAATCCTATTAAAGGAAAGTTACTGAAGGTCTGATTACTTATTTTTCACTTTACAAAAGGACTATGTATAACATTCGGATTGATATATATATATATATATATATATATATATATATATATATATATATATATAAACTATTAATTCAAATGTGTATAAATATAATCAATGATTAATGAATAACTTGAATAAAGCACAATGATATGAATGAAACTGTTAATATTATGTGCTTGATGTGTTTAATATGTATAAATATAATAATAATAATAATAATATTAAGCACAAATAATAAAATGATATGTTAGCACAATATATATATATAAAGAAGTGTGTGTGTTGATTTGTGTAAAAAGAGCAATGTATGATTTTAGCAGAATATAAGTCTCGTGCTTTTAGGATTCACTTTTTAACCCACTAGAATCTAGCTTTATGAGAATTTAAGATTGAGAGAGAATTGTGGGCAGAATTTGACTTTTTGCTAGATTCGTAAGTTTGGAATGAATGAGGTATATCAATATTTTAAGCAAGAAGAATTTTGAATAAATGGCTAAGATCAATTTTATCCAGTTGTTCATAGTTCTCCTAGTTTTTTTTTCTCTTTCCTACTGATGTGGTTTTCAAAACAGTACATAGAATTTTACTTGCTATGTAGAAGAAATATTTTGAATGATGTTGAAAAATGTGCTTTGCATAGTTTTAAGTAAAGTGGAAAGAGAGAGAAAATACTTTAGTTTTATCCAGAGGAAAAGAGATCGAGAAAAAAAATACTTGCCTTCTTTTTGTTCAACTCAACCATACTTGACTATTTAAACCTCATGGAATATGTTGAACTTAACTTGATTCCAAAATCGTAGAGTTAAGATTTAAAGAACTGATTCTGGGTCTGACTTCGGGAGGTCGGGAATTTAGGTGGTCGGGAATGGAATACCTATGGTCGAGAAGCCCTATGGTCAGGAATGCTTTTAGGGACTGATTCGGGAAATTAAATAAATTCAAATTTTGAGTCAATAGACATAATTAGAATATTATAAAATAAAATCTTATGGAGAAGATTCTATCCTAGTTTTTCTAAATTCTTTTAATCCTTATATTTTGTTATCATCAAAACAATATAATAAATTATACCCTTCACTTCCTACGTGAAATATTTATGAATCAAATTATCATAAATTAGTACATAAATTAACAAATAAATAGTGCAAAATACAAGATATGTGAAATATTAAAATTTCATTAAAAATTACCAAAATTAAAATTATTAAATGTTAATTTTAAATACTTTTAAACTCAAAATCAATATATATATATATATATATATATATATATATATATATATATATATATGGGGAGAGAAATAAGCAGAGGAGTTTTGGAGAGAGAGAGAGAGAGTGGGAGTGAAAGGACGAAGGGGTATATATCAATAGTACTCTTTTCACCCAAAAAAAAATCACATTTGTAATATTTTAGAATATTAAAGACATATATTATTGTATGATATTAAAAAAATATAATAAATTGTTAATTTTATAACACGGTACATTTATGAATATACTGTCATTTTATACTCTTGCTATTAAGAAATAGACTCTTTTTGTGCAGTAAATTTTTTTTAATAAATGATATTCTTTCTGTGATACGAATAAAGAATTTTTTTAATTTTAATATTAAATATATATATATATATTTTCAAATAATTCTATGAGGTATGTTTAAAGAAAAATTTATAACTGAGTGTTTAAAATGTATATCTCAAAATACGTTTAAAAAGTATACCTCAAAATTTAAAATACTAATGGCAATTATGATTTATTAGAAGTATACCTGAAAATTTGAAATACTAATAGCAATTATGATTTATTAGAAGTGCATTAATGGGGAGGCGGACCATTTTAATGTTTGCCGTCCATGCCACGACTCAATTAATATGAAAAGAAGAATAAAATATTATGATTATTTTAGAAAATAGTTGAGGTTAATTTTGTCTAAAAAAATTTAATTCCAAATAATAAGAAATATAATATCTGATTGAATATGGTATTAAATAGTCTCTCATATTAAGTTATTTTATAATTTTTGAACTAATAGTCTTAAATTTAAATTTAAAAATAAACAAGACATTTGAGATTAAAAGTTATATATCAAGTGTAATCTTTACAAACAAATATAGCCGTAAAATACATTGTGTGCTAGTAAAATAAAATAAAAAATTAATAGAGTTAATAAAAAATACTACTGACTCGATTTAGAATCAACGAAAATGACTCGACTTTATCTTATTATATTTTTGTATTGATTGATTTTTGAGGGATTGTATAATTTTTTAGGAGAGACAAACATAGCCTGTAATTAATTATACCTGAAGTATTGAATCTATAATAATTTCACTCCTAATATGCTTAGTAATAGTTGAACTAATTCCAAGGAATCAGTTTCTAAACAATTCTTTTAAAAAAAAAAAAATGAAATGAAACAATCTATCAACACGTGTATTGAATTTTGACCCTTGAAATCATAATTTTAATAAGATTATGACACTTTTTATTTATTTAATTTTAAGAAAAGATTAGGACACTTATTTGCTGGCAACTTGCTATAATAATAATAATATCACCCCATACTTCTTATGAAATTTATGCCCTCAAGCCATCTCTTTTGGTAAAAATAAAATAAAAAAAAAAAAAAAAAAGAATTGCTCTAATATTGAGCTGGAGGCTGCGTGTAAAGAGATTAATGGATGAAAAATATTAGTCATTTTTCTTTTTTCAAAACTTTAATACTCAATATAGTGATATATACCTGTTCTTTGCTTTAGAAAAGCGACAGATAGGGCTTCCTTAGTCAAATATAAGAAGATAAAGTTTCTAGTAAAAATGGATAATGGGCCACCGCGACCGTAGCCCACCAAACCCTACCAAATTTATATCGAGTAAACCCCTCACTGGAAATTGGACACCCAGAAAGCCACGTGGCCCAACGCAATGTGCAGTTACTTTTTTTTATATTCACAAATTCCTTAATTTTTTTTTTAATTCCACGTGTCCGGAGAAATTCAGGCGAACGAAATAATTATTAAAAGATCGAAATCCAGGAAAGTGGGACCCATAAGTCGCAGGATTTTGCGTGTGGAACCCGTGGGTGTACACCGCATCCTTCGGGAACGTGCCACGTGTTAAGGTGCCCAAGAGTTGAGGTTGACCATCAAATTTTTATGGTAGTAGTAGTTTTGTTTGTTGGGATTCTAATAGTGGATTCAGTCGGCTCATGTAACAACCGAACCGACTTTTTATTTATTTATTTATTTTAATATTTTTTAACCTTTAAAAGGAGTCTGGGTGCTCTTGACTATTTTGGAGAAAACTTATGACTAATTACTGATTTGTCTTCACTAGGAATATTCTTTAGTTAATTCCTTAAATGTTGGAGCCCCTTGATGCGGCATGAAAAAGGGTTGGAGAGTCGAACATATAAAATATTTATCAAAATAAAATTTTGTCCTGAATATTGAAAAAAAAATATTACGATTTTTATTGCGAATATACAAACTGTATCGGTATATTATTCACAAACAAAAATATTACGATTTTTATTGCGAATATACAAACTGTATCGGTATATTATTCACAAACAAAAATATTACGATTTTTATTGCGAATATACAAATCATATTATTGTGTCACTCAAAATAAAAGTCTTAATATTTTGTCGAAATATATAGCCGGATTCTTACCTCTTTGTTGTTGTGAGGATATTGTTATAAATTGCTTTATAAAGTAGATAAGCAGTAAACAAAATTTGATTTTCATAATTTGGGTACAATCTCTAAATGTGACATTCTTTCTGGGACAGATGTAGTTGTGATCTGAGAAATATCAGCCTTCTGTGGGGACTGTAACACCGACATTGTGTTTATTCTAACAAAGATGATATTAAATTATTAATGCAAGTAAATGGGAAGAAGAAATAATGGTTCTAGCTCTGGAGAACTAGATTCTTTCCAAGAACCATGTCATCTGTGGTGAAATCAGCCTCTTTCCTGAACACTCCCCTTCCATAGTCTAGCTGGTAAGAGTTTGCCAACCCTTCGACAAGGCCGAATTCTGGTGTCAACCCCAGCACACTCTTTGCCTTCTCGACGGACGTAAAGTAATGCTGCATTTATTAAGAAAACAGTAATGTAAATAACATAATCACGAGCGAAAACTAAATAAATCTAAAATACAAGTCACAATTTTTAGATACATGGAACATTTCCCAGCTAAACGCAAGCTGAAACTCAACAACACCAATTATTCATCAACAAAAGTTGCGGTAAAGAGAGAATGTCTGATTGTATATTACTTTTAGAAAAACCTCCTCCTTAGCATTAGATTCAAGAATTTCTTTAACAAGGAAAGTTTAGCAATATTCGTCTCATTTCTACGAGTAAACAAAAACCGTTGCTACCACCGAAGTCCTAAACATTCATTGTGGTTTTATGAAATGAAGTGTAAGAATAGGCCTATAATTGATGCAAAATCTCTTTAGATCCGGTCTGAATTCTATTCGCTTACAGCTTTAGTAAACACGGTTCCATGGGCAGTTTTTTTTTTTTTTTTTTTACAATTATCACTGAACTATAGTCTTTATGACTGAATGATAGCCTTCTCAAGAAACCAAGTAAATAAATTGAATACATTGAGACAATTGTTACATAAATAATCAATTTAATATGCAGCTAACTGTAATCTCATGCTATCAACAAACACAATTGGAACTTAAAATCCATATCTACCTGGTCACGGAATGGAAAGGCTTTCTTTTTACCAAAATCAAACTCCTTAGGGATGTAGTGAACAATCTTGGGCTCCGGGAATCCACCAGCCTGTGACAGAATTAATAGACACTAATTTTTTTTTTGTTTTAAGGTGCAAGATACATCTCCTCTAAAGCATATACTGGACAGATTACCTTAGCACATGCCCTTGCTAATCCATCAAAGGTGACGTATTTTTCTCCGGATATATTGAATACTTGTTTGATTGCTTTTTCATTACCAAGAACCTTAACAAAAGCCTTCGCCAGATCCTGATATTGTGCAACAAAATAACATTAATTGTATGCGCCAAAATATAATAACTTGGTAAGTACTTATGTTATATGCTGTTTACTTCTGGGCAAGGGTGTTGAGCCTATTTGAAAGGGAGCCTGAAGTGTGCGTTATTTAACCCTTATGACTAGTAATAATGCAGTTCCACACCTATGTAGTGTAGAAAGGCAAGGTAGAAACATACAGAAAGGCTCAAATTAAATGTGTTTGTTCCAAAACGAAAATTACAGATGCTCACCCGAGCCAGGTGTTGCTTCAGGAGAGTTATAGCATCAATGGAAATTGTGAAACTACCTGATTAAACTCCCAAATCTGCTATAAATTTCAACACTCCATCGCTGCTCAGGCTCTCCAGCTTCCAGTTAATTATGTGTCCATTTAACGTGGAAAATAAGATACTTCTTTGTCTAAACAGATGGATTCAAACACAATACTGACAATTCATCCAACTAAGATCAAGCTACAGGTGGTGGATTGATTACTGTTTCAAGATGTGACTGGGCTTGGTCGGCCTTATATTTGTGATGGCACAAAGATGCAACAGAGACAAGATTACTCAACTATCAATAAAGTTGGACGTGACTCAAAGATTCTAGTGGGTATCTTTTGAGATAATATGGACACTCCTTGGCAGATAGCTTATAAGATCAGGTAGTGCAAGAGAATGCTCCAAGTTCTTCCTCATCACATCTTTTGTGAAGGTAGCAGTTTGGATGATGTGCGAAGACAAACTTGGTCATACTAATGAAGGAATCCGGGTATAAAGTGCAGCAGATTCACCATCAACATGTTTGCAAGCTTATGATTATGATGATAAACGCAAATTGTTCACACGTAGACTGAGGTGGTCTTTAGCCTAGCAAAGCATTAGTAGCTTAAGAGCTGTTTTTGTGTCCCTCGTTGATTATTATCAATTATTTCTTACTAAATCTAAAAGGTGTTTTTTTTTTAACATAATAATAATAAGAAGAAATCAATTTACTAACCTGTACATGACCAAGTTGCGTTACTTGCATTCCTGACCCAGGAATTGGAATTGGGCGACCTGCTTTCAACCGGTGGAAAAACCACTCTTCAATAGGGTTGTAGTTCAGTGGTCCGTAGATATAGACTGGTCTCAGAGAAGTCCAGTTAACATCCCTTGATTGAAGCAAGGACTCCGTGTTAAGCTTTCCCTTGTGCCTGCTCTTTGGATCAACTGCATCACTCTATCCCAAAAATGTAAAGAAGTTAATGCAGACTAGTAAAAGTTAAAATAGTGAAGCGAAAATGCATGGTGATATTACTGGACTGAAGTCAAAGTTCTCTATAGTCCATAGTATTTTCAAGCAATGATGGTCTAAAAGCTCCCACCTAACATTATGCACAAGGGTGACAAACCAGGTTTGTAGGCCAAGTTCCCAATTTGTAAAGCTAACCAGATTTTCAGCTTTTCAAAACCTTAAATGTATGAATGTATTGGGGGGGGGGGGGGGGGGGGGGGGGGAACTTGGGAGTTTTGTTCTTATCTTAAGTAGAGGATTCTAGTTAATTTTTATAATTTGAAGGATGCACCAACTGCGTATGAGAATCAAGACACTAAAATAATTAGCCCTTGCTTATTGTAAAGAGGAAACAGAACAGGGGGAAACTGTAGTATGTTACTTTGTGAACACATAGTTAAAAACTTCGGCTTCGTAGCAATGAATGTTGAAGCAAATGCTTTTCAAGAGAAGATGTATGATATACTAACCTCAAAATGTGGTAAGATATCAGATTTGAGGTAAACACCAGCAGAAGAGCAGTATATGTACCTGTGATTCAATGACAGTTCAATGAAAACAACTTTGGAACTGCCAAAAGCATTTGCATATATGGGTATAACCATGCTACGCAGAAGATTTTTAAACCTTCAAATCTAGGTATATGATAAATTATAAAAGATGAACAAATGGATTAAAATCAATGATAGTATTTCATTAGAAATTGTAAATTTTTGAAATTGAACATTTTTAACTGCTTTATATAGGTAGAAGCATAAAACGCAAATTTTGGAAGCCAAAAGTTATTTTATGAAACAGTAATTTATAAAGTTCTTGGATTTGCCGTAGACCATGAACCAATATTATAATTATAGGAGACAACAGCCAACACACTTCATTGATCCTACCAAAGCAACAACTACACTTATATCCTTAAGTAGTAAATATTGTCAACTGAATAAATATGATCAACATTATCATGTTTATAGCTTACTGTTCTAGATTTGGTAATGCATCAAGTATGGGCTCTGCTTCATCTGCGTCACGTCCTGAAATAGAACGACAATGCTAAGAAAACAATACTTTTATGCTAGTAATACGATTGTATGAATAAACACACCATTAATATCATAAACAACATCAAAGCCTTCCGCAGCAAGACTGGTTCTCACAAAATCAAAATCCTTTCGGTCTCCTTTCAAGTGAAGGATCTGCAATTAAAAGACACTTCTCATTCCTTAGAGAAATTGTAGTTCGACTCCAAGTATAAAAAGATAAAGAAACCAAAAACTATAAAAGGCGGCAGCATCAGGTCATAGCAGAAATAGATATTTATTGGCTCTGTACCTTGGATTTAAAATCATTATACTCTACATCTGATTCACCAGGCAAGTGTTGGGTGATGGGTGCTTTCCCTCTAGTGAACAGAGTCACCTGTTTAGGATATATTTACAGTTTATTATAGTTTCGTTTCCAATATATCTTCAAAGATGGAAAGACTCCAACAACGGTTGTTCAATTGATGCATTACTAATCGTCATGCCATATGATAGAAATTGATAGCTAAAAACATCAACTGATGTTAAAAATACCAAAGGAAATTCAAAGGAGAGGTTCCAAAAGTATGTCTAAGACCTGATGGCCCTCTTTGACCAGAAGCCTGGACAAAAAGACACCAATGAATCGGGTGCCTCCCATTATAAGAATTTTCTTGGCACTTGATGCTGTAACTTGCAATGCTCCTTTTGGCTGCCATACTTTCCTTTTATACTACAAATACATAAAAGAAATACATTATTCATATCCAAGAGAACAAAGAGAGTGTTGTTTGTGTACGAAATATGTGATATTGAGATTTGAGAGCATAAAGGGCTTGCTGTAGCATTGGCATAACATTTTGCAAGTATAATTTTCATGCCCAAGAAGAAAGAAAAAAAAAACAAAGAAATTTTTTTTTGTCCAAGAAATGTACTTTTAAATATGGCAAGTACATATTTAATTGCATCATCGGCACATAGAAAGCTGACTGGCTGAACAGTAATCTGATTCCTGTTACTAACATAATCCTATAACATGGCTACATAATATCCTTTTCAGGGTCACCAACTGATATACATTACAAATACCACCTCCTTCCGGAAATGAGAGTTCTTTTCCTTTAGGTAACTCTTTTCTCAAATATTAAGGTTTTCATTTGACACCTTCAGACATAACTTATCTTTGATGATTCTTTGAAGTTTATTACTATTAAAGAGAAATCATATACTAGACTAAATATACAGTTGCATATTATGATAATATTTACTCCTCTATATCATCCCATGTTATGTATCCTGCCAATAATCTTGTTCCCTCGATTGCAACCTACGCCATGCATTTACAGAAAAATTCTCCTGTAACTTTGTCCTCAAATATAAATATGAAAACTGAAACGCTCCACATGGAAAATTTGTGTGCACATTCCATAATTCAAATATCCTTTGGCTTATCTATGTCCAACTTTTTTCAATGCAAACCTTAATATTTGAAAACTAAATAGAACTTTCATTTTTCGAATCTAATCAATCAATGGTAAAATGGATTTAAGTCTTCAATATAGCGGACACCCAAGTGAGTTGAATCCTCAAGGTTTTTAATTAAGCCTCTGTGAGTTTCCAAATACTAGCATATGGGTTTCTATTTCCAATAAACAATTATAAATTCCCCTTTTTTCATGAAAGACTTCACCTTTATGGCTTTATATGCAGAAAAATATGAAGAGATAAAATATACCTGAATTGAGGAGCTCAATCTGATGCCACTGAAGTCAGAAAGTGATGAAGTGAGGAGAGAGAAAGAAGGGTTTACTTTGTGGTGCACCACTGCCAAATTTGCCATGGTGGTGCTCTTGGAGTAGTGATGATGAATTTTTTGTTGGAACTGAAAATTTAAATGGGTTTCTAAGCAGCAGCCGCATCACCATCATCCCTTCTTATTTTCTTTGATTCTCTCTCATTCTTACAATTGGGATAAGACCATGACCCCACCCTTCCCTCCCAAAAAGCTTTGGTTTTATCCACAATTTCACAGCCTCTCGTTCAGGTTCAACAATTCTGTGAACAAATGACAAACTTTGGGGGTGTAATTTTATGAATACTACTACATAACGAGTAACGTGTCAAGAAGGTAATGTTAAGGGTATTAAATTATTTGTCTCAAAAAAATGTTTTAAATAATAATAATATATTATTATTATTAAATTTTATGTGATTATTATGCTATAAAATATTATTAAAATTAAAATGTTAATATATATACACTTAAAATGATAGTTGTACACCTAAATATATTAAAAAAAAACTAAATTATCTTTGATATATATAAAATCTATTAACACATTTACTATCTATCCATTTTTTTTATTTAAATATATTATTATACATCATCTGTATTTTCAAGATAAAATGTGTCCACACTTCGTTATATTAAAACATGATCCTCAACTATATATCACACTAAATTATTATATCAAGACAATTATTTTCTTAATTCATAACATTATTTCAAATTTGACTTTTGGTAAAATTTAATTTTAAAATCAAATTATATTATATTAAAAATTAAAATATAAAGATTTATAAATGATCAATATTTTTATTCGTATATTTTAAGACATGATGAATAATTTAACTTGATATCTTATTAAATTTCTACCACATAATATAGTTAATTGGTCCATCTAATTTTTAAAAAACATATATTTTGACTTGAAACCAATGAACAAAATTTAAAAACTCAAATCAAATATAAAAATATTTAGTCAATTAAATTTCAAATACTATAAATTATTTAAGAAGAATCGCCAATTACAAATTTATTAAATTTAAAATTTAAATGAATACATTATATATATTAATCATATATATGGAGAGAGAAGGAGAGAGAATTCACAAATTTATTTCTACCTGGGCTAAAATAATATATGGTAATAACTTTCATTTCATGAATAAATTGATAGAGATTTGGAGCTTTATTCCGCTTAGTATAATAAACTTAAGGTTAAAATGGACAAGTAATGAATTTGTTAAGGGTAATATTGTCCTTTTAACATAAAAAGTTTGTACCAGTCAATATAGGACGTGTATATCTCACCATCCAAATATTTAATGACATGATCTATTTGAAATTAAAATTTTGAGACCCCTAATATTATCTTGTGATAAAAATATGGTTATAAAAAATAAATATAAAATAATATGTTAAATTGTAATTAGTGTATATTTTACCATACATGAATAAATAAGTCTAAGACACAAAATTTAATTATAAAATTAAATATTACATTAATTTTAATCATTAAAAAATGAGGTATAACACGGATTTCAATGTCATATTTTACTTTTTAATTGTTAAGATAGATGTAGCATTTGGATATTACGTACTTATACTTGTTCTATATGAATAAGCCTGTTATTATAACTAATTTTATATACATTATTTTGTATCTCGTTTTTGTAATTATTTTTTAGTCACAAAATATTATTGTTTAAATAAATTTTAAAAATTTGGAAAGAGTACAATAAAAAAGGAGAGAAAATAAAATTAAATGTAATAGTTTAGTGATGATATATATCGATCGAAGGTGAGTTGACAAAAAGAAAGGAGATAAACGTTATACAGAAAAATAGAATTTAGTTATGCGAGAGAGATTATTGTTGATAAAATAGGAGATGAGCTAAATTAGTAAAGATAAAATAGGAGGCCATTAAAATAGAGGAGTTAGTATTCAATTTGTTTATCTCAATAATTTTGTGACACAAAATCATTAAGAGGCAATTACCAAAAACTCCCGCTTTATTAATAAAGATAATAGTAATATATATAAATAGATAATCGGGAAATTTAGGTGGGACTCTTGACCAAAACGATAGTATTTTGGTGACTAAATAATATATGTTAAAAATAAGTATAAAATATTATATATGATTGTAATTAGTTATAATTATCAGACCCATTTATAAAAAAGTATCAATCAGTTAGGGGGTATTTGTTTAAAACTGAATGAAATAATTACAAATACTTAAGTAATATGAATTAAGTAGAATTCTAAATACTGAATGAAAAAAACTGTTTGATAATTGACATGCCTAAAATATCTTAATAACAGATTGTTATTATTTTATCTTTCTGAAAAAATTCAAAATTGTTACAAATTTATTTAATATTACTTAATATAATAATTAATATTTTTTATTTTTTTACTTAATTCAGCTGGGACTTATTCATTCTGTCAAAAAAAATTAAACTTAATCATTCAGTCTAAAGTACTGACCGATTCAACCATTCAGATCATTTTTATTCAAAAGAAATTCATTGAATAGCTGACTGATTCATTCATTTAGTTCCAAACAAACATAACTTCACACTATTTTAACACATCATTTTATAAATTAATATTTGTAGAACAATTTTCTATCAATTATCAATACTCCTAAGCCAAATACCTGGCTTCTAAAAAAGAGAAAAAAAGAAAGAAAAAGGAATTTTTTTTAAGGATTTCATCAATTTTAAATCACATGAAAATATTATGTAAATTAAATGAAAATTATTCATTCCAATACTCACCTTTTTACTACTATTTACAATATGTAATCATTATAAACAACAATTGATACACACACACACAAATATATATATATATATATATATATATATATATATATATATATATATATATATATATATAACATTTATTTTTAAAAAAGAACTGTATGTTAAATTAAAAGACATTTAATTATTAAGCATATATGTAAAATCTATGTTTATATTTGAATACAAAATTTGAGAAATTAAATGTTTTTTGTTTAACTTTTGTATATGTACAGTTTTGACAACTCGCGTTTTGCTACTAAATTATTCACTCAATTAAACAAGGCCTTAGGAAGTTACTCTACTGAAATCACTGGGGTCAGTATACAAATAATGAAACTTAAGGGGCTCCATTGAAATTTGCACAGTTAGGATCCCAAAACCCACATCGTTAACGATACTATCATTCAATCCGAGTATTAACAGAGCTCAGGCGGAAGCTATTCAATTTGACTTCTGTTTACGTTATCATCACTTCCATCAGGACCATCACTTATTGTCATGGATCTGAATCCCGTAAGTCTTCAAGTCTCCATTAGTCTCTCTGTATATTATATATATGTATGAATTAATGCGATTTCTTCTACTGCAAATTCATTTGGGCCTGATTTATTGAGTTAGAATGTCAATATCTGTTATATTGAATGTTTATTAGCTGCGCCATCTTCAGCAAACACAAAGTATTAATCAGTGATCATTGTACGTTTATGTTTTACTAGGTTAAGTCTTTGGGATCATGATGGGTTATAATATAGATCTGTTTATGAAATTGAATATATATTTTTTAGTGAATGGTTGTTTTTGTCATAAATTGTTCCATAAGTTACCAATTTTAATTCCATTCTGGTTTCAGTAGAAATTTTGGTTTATTTTAGTTATATGATCAGAAAATTTGATATTCTAGGACTGAGAGAGTGTAGAGATTCTTAGGTGTTGTTTGGAATTTGGACTGAGGAAAGAAAATGAAATATTAAAAAATATATGAGCATTGTCAAATGTCCACTACACTTAATTTTAGCATTATCCTTGCTATTACAATTTTTTGAAGTATCTATCATTAAATTTTTGAATATTCTATAGTGGAGTTTTTTCTTTTCATTTTGTTTCTCCGTTTCTTGTTCTTTCTAGTTCCAAAACAGACACGGGAGGGATCACTGATACCAGGTGTAGAACTTCTTATTCTTTTGACTGGATTAATATTTTATCGAATCAGTCAATGTATTGTCCAACTGCATTAATAACTGTTGTAATTGCCAATTTCAACTCCAATCTATTGGCAATTCCATTGGAGAATGGAGTCTAAAAGATACTTAATATTCATTCTTGCTCAACAGTATAGTTAATTAATATTAAGAAATTTGAACATATAAAAGTAGTTTAGTTTTAAAATTTTATGACATTTGATCATTAAAATTGGGCAATCACGATGGTAATGAGATGAGAAATCAGTTCAAACCTCAAAGGTTAGTTTGACCAAATATGAGATGCACAAAAAGTTGGTGAGAGGTGTAAAAGTAAGAATTTTAATACCAGGATAAGTGGATCCCTCCCAGCCATAAGATGTAATTATGACTTGTCAAGCGGCACATACTACCTGTATTTCTTATGTAAGTATTGGTAACTATGATTCATTATTTCCTTACTTCAGAGAAGTGCAAACAATCTATACGTAGTGGGAAGAAGTACTTATCGGGTAGTTGTTTTGAATTTTGGAGAAGTGTAATATGATGTTTAATGTTGATAATCTATTTATGCAAATTTTAGTCCTATTGTATTTAAAGGGGTTGATTTTATGCTCTTTTAATATTGCTTTATTTGGAGTTTACATCAGTGAATTACTTGATAGTTCCCACTTTCCCCTTTTTGTATTTTACATGTAAAATACTAAAATAATATATGGCCTGTTTTATCTTCTTTTGCACGTTAATATGTTTAATTATCTTATTCACAACATATTCCATTTGGAAAACAAATACTCTTACTAAGAAAGAATAAGAAGAATAATAATCTTTTTTATTGTTGTTTCTTTTGCCACAATTTTAATTTATCCAATTAAAGGGATACCATATTTGACCTTCCTACTAAAACATGTAACATGAGCTAGTTTTGGGGCCCTCTCTCTATATGAGTGTATGATATTGGAAGATTGTTTGTTTGTTGCATTAGATTGCATTAGTTGAACAATCTGTAACTTACATATTATCTCTCCCCGTGTAAATCTGTCTTGATATATTGCTACTATGCTCAGCCTGCAGGTGAAAATTATGCCAACCCAAAGATATGTTTCTTTCATGTGCTCTTCAAGGTCTGTAGATTTGATAGTCATTTACAAGTTTTCTTGTTTTTGTGGATAACTCATTTTGTTTTCTGACATTGTATTTTCTATTTGACAGGCTTCAGCTTTGGCGTTTTACATACTTTCAGCTCTATTTTTTGATAGTTTTGTCATAGTTTTTGTGGTAACTGTTCTTCTATCTGCACTTGATTTTTGGGTAGTCAAGAATGTCAGTGGGCGCATTTTAGTTGGTTTGAGGTGGTGGAATGAAATAAATGATGAGGGTGAGAGCGTGTGGAAATTTGAATGCCTTGATCAGGAGGTGGGTGATTGCTTTTCTTTCATAACCTGTTGACTTTGTATTTTAGTGTAATTGAGTCTTATAATCATGACTTTAAACTAACCACCTTGGTGACTGGTTCTCTCATATTTACTCTTGTTCTTGCTATAGTCATTGGCTCGAATGAACAAGAAGGATTCATGGCTGTTCTGGTGGACTATTTACCTTACTGTAAGTTAAATCTTTCAATGCAGCATTTTATAGGCCAATAGTAACCATAATGTTGACATTCAAAGAGCAAGGCATTTCACTTGTGAAAAAAGAAAAAGAAAAATGGGAAAAGCATGTCATGGAAGTATTGTACAGTCAGCAATATAACTAATTACATATCAAGGAACACATCATTTCACATTTTGAGTAATCAAGATAAATGGTTTATATTTTTCTTGAGTGTGCCATGTCGATAATTTTGAACACTAACCAAAATGGAGCTTTAGAAATGATCATCATATTTATGGGAAATTGTTTGAAACCTTAAAGAGTCTATGTTCTTCTGATTGTTTTAAGCGAGGCTAGATCCTGTATTTCACAACTGTTAATTTGGAGATTCGTCTTTTTATGTTTCCATGGATTGATCTATGTGCATTAAATCATTTTTCTTTCATGTGCAGGCAGTTTTGTGGCTCATCCTTGGAATATTCTCTCTCATCAGGTTTCAAGCTGATTATCTCCTCGTTGTAGGAGTGTGTTTGACCCTCAGCATTGCAAATATTGTTGGCTTCACTAAATGCCGCAAAGGTGTGCGTTCCACTTATTTTTCTGTTTCTTCTTCTTCTTCTTCTTCTTCTTCTTTTTTATTGCATTCTTTATTTGGTTTTTGGTTGTTGGAAGTGTGAATAATATTATTAAATGTCACTGTCTTCTGCTAAGTTAGGAATTATAGGAGCATCATCATATGAGCTAAGAACAGAAAATCTTCTCTTTTTGGGTTGACCAGAAGAAAATAAGAGCTATATACATTATGAATTCAGTGTTTCATAAGTTGCAAATAGATTTCATGATTGCAAGGGAGAAGAAGTCTCCAATATGATTTTTAATCAGATAAAAATTAAGATTGACATAGGATATTAGGTACTTGTGAATACATAAACCATCAATTAGGTTAAGCTTGTGTATTAAAAGCAACATATTTTTGTTCATATCAACTAAAAGTTACTTTTGTAGTACTTGTTACAAGAAATTAAATTAATATTGAGTAATTAAATTCTTGATAAACTTGTCTACATTCAAATAATATGATCACTGAAATTATTGTCTGGACTATCTACTGCTTGATCTTTTTTGTCTTCAATAGAAAACAAAGTAATCTTTTGAGTGTTGAAGCTCTAATTTCAAAACTCCTTAATATTTATGTTAGAAAGAAACGCAAGGGTGGATTTTGATGAGTTGATGTTTATTGGAGTTAAATTTTGTTTTTCCTTTTGCCTTATAATCATTAATTTAATTTAATTTAATTCTTTTTTTACGTGGGGAGCTAGTTAATACTGTGCTCAGGGTTGTCTTCCAATGGATTTCTTATTTAGGTGATTACCTACCTGCCATACCAAGTATATTTTGATTCAACTTCAAACTATATTGCAAGAAACTATCTATTTGCAAATAATTTTTTTAATTTGTTTTTAAAAGAAAGAGAGAAACTAATGTGCATAATAATAGTAGTTGAGGTTTTGTTTGTTTCACTCCGAATGAAATTTGCTGGTTTTTTCATTTTGCTTGTATCACCCATACTCGGAGCTGAAAAAGTTTCTACATTTATACTTCAGAGTTGGTACAGGCCTTTCACATTTTGAGTTTTTGGTAGCCCGTGTGTTCCTATCCTGTCATATTTTTTTTTTCTTTATCATGGCTTTGTTTGAGTTTTTCTAAATCTCTTACAAACATGGGGAACTCAGAACTGGTGGGCACTACTTTTTGATGACTTGCAAAAAATGAACTTAACGATGACTTCTTTTGTAACTTTATATCCATGGATATGTATTCTTCAATATGAGGTCATAAATAAAAATATTTGGTGGTCTTTTCAGATGCTAAGAACCAAATTCAAGCGTTTGCCTCCCAGACCATTGCATCTCGATTCTCATCTACACTACAGTCTGCATTCACTGTTGTCTGAGTTTCTCGTACAGGAAGATGGGGACAGAAGAAAATGCACAAGTAAATCGTCGTCATTAACTGTTGGTCTTATGTACCTAATCAATATAGTGGATGATACTGAAGTTAATTTTGGCAACTCTTTTGTAGAGGTTTTATTGGGTTTTATGAAGGCCCTATAATACATTTTGGATTATACTACTAATGGCTTGTACATGCTGAATACGTACTTACAAGAAGTCGTGTACCTCCACACCCCCGACCCGACCCGAAATTTATTCACAACTCTTATAAAAGTCGATATTTGGTTTTTGGTTCTGTGCTTATTTTTCAGTCGAGAACTTTCTGTTCATCAAAATGGACTGAATGGAAAAGAGACTGAATGGAAAAGAGGAAAAATGATAAGGAAAGAGGGTCTCGCTGAAAGTTTTGAGATTTCGTGCAGGAATATTACTTAGCAGGATGGCTAGGCGTATGTAATTACTACAGAGCAATGGGGGATGTAGCTCTTTTGGACCTTATGTGGGTCCAATGAGCAAAAATCAGATTAAAAAAAGAGTGAATCTTTGGTTTGGTTAGGGATTCTAGTAGTAGAAGTTCAGTTACAAATATGTAGTAATACCAAAATTGAAAATTTAATTATATCAAATCTTGCCATTTAAAAAGAAAAAGTCTGTTAAAATATACGAAGGTGATATATATATATATATGTGTGTGTGTGTGTGTGTGTGTGTGTGTGTGTGTGTGTGTGTGTGTGTCATGTGTGGCTGTGTTATTATTTCATATCTTTATATTTATTTTGTTCAATTATATATTCATTCTTCTCAATATATGCGATAGACAAAAAGAAAATAAAACTATAAATAAAATAGATATTAAATACGGAATAGGGACAAGAGCACTTATGTTATTTTGACAATTTTGCCTTCATTATTAACAAGTTCATCTTAACCGTTTGTTCTTTTCATCTTTTCAAATTCACTCCCTAAAAAAAGTCATATCCTCCTAAATTAGTTACCTACATTTAACTCCCTCCATTTAGAAAAAAAAAAAGAAAAGAAGAGAAGAATAAAAAAAAATCCCATTTAACTATTTGACTACGATATACTATATTTTATCTTTAAAAAAATAAAATAAAATTTAAATTAAAAATTTATATTTATAAAAGATAGTGAAAAACTAAACACAAAATGAAAGAAGTTACCGATTTTTTTTGGCGGCCTAATGGTAATACTTAAATCATGATATCCATGAGATTAACGAGATAGGTTAATAATAAGGTGTATGCGTGTGTTTAAATTCTGTCTGAATTATTCAAAAAATAAAATAAAATTTGAAATATTAAATAAGAATCAAATCAGATCAGATGATTCGTCGCTCAAGGTTTAATTTGGTGTGGATCTTAAACTCCCTCCATTTAGAAAAAAAAAAAAAAAAAAGAATAAAAAAATCCCATTTATTTATTGCTAAATACTTGTTGACTAATTTGATTTGTACTTATATTAATATTTTAAGGATATATTATAATATAATATATTTTATTTTCAAAAAAATAAAATAAAATTTAAATTAACAAATTTTATATATAAAAGAAAGTGAAAAACTAAACACAAAATGAGGGGTGGAATATTAAATGAGAAATCAGATCAGATCAGATGATTCGTCGCGCAAGGTCTAATTTGGTCTGAATTTTAAATACACAGATATGAAAACACCTGGAAACTCATTTTCTGTGATTCTGTGTACTACTATAAATGCCGACTACGAAAATGCACACACATTCTATGATCTCTATCCTCCATTTGCTCTATTACCTTTTCCATGGCGTCTAATAGCAGGTACCTTTCTCTCACCTTCTCTCTCTATATGTATATTTATATGTTGTTTCGTTTCCCCTAGTGAATGTTACTTTTAAAGAGACAAACTTGGACTGATTGAAAAACAATTTTTCTAGATCTTTTTATCCATTATTTGATTGTGAAGGGTTTGGGCAGAACCCTAATTTTGATACATAATTACATAGTTTGGAACATTTGGCTGTATAGAAGGTTAATTTTTAAATTTCCATTTTTGTGGACTGAGTGAGTGTCTGTTTGAATTTTTGGACAGCTTTGTTATATAAAATTGGGAGTGGCAATGAAGTTTTTTTTCTTTTTCCTTTTTAATACTTGGAAACTGTGTGAAGTGCCTCAGGTGGTCTAGACTAGGATTTTTTGTTTTGAAAGGAGTCGAAATTTATTTACTTGGGTGTTCTAAATTTTTTAGTGTTTGGATGTTAGTGAAAATTGTACTCTTTTTATTGGTAAAAAAATAGACAAACCAGCACAAGAGTCATCTATAGTCTCTTTCTTTTGAAAAATTATGACACGGAATCTCTCCTTATTTTTTATCTTTAGCTTAAGTTTTCCATAAATATCTGAATGGAAAACAGTTGTCTTTTCTTGATGTTTTCTCTTTTTTGGATAAATGATTTGAGTCATTTGACATCAGGTATTTGTGCCCATGTATTGGTTCTTTAGAGCCTAATAATGAGCTTATATGTCTTTGTGTGTGTCTGTGTGAGTCAAGAGAGAGAAAGAGTGAGAGAAAACATCCCTTTGTGTAAACATTGCCACCAGTTAGATTTGTATTTGGTAAACTCTCCAAGAAATCTGCTATCAGACACCAAATAATGCCATTTCTTGCTGACGAGGTATACTAGACAGAATCGTTTGATTATAATTGTGCATTTTTTTGAGCTTCTAGGATTTCTCTCTTGGCCAACGTGTCCAATCTATGTTGCTGTGTCTGCTACAATTGTTTCTACTTTTGTCAGTGCTGTTATTTCATCATTTGATACCGTATTTTTCTGTCTTGTATGTTTCATATTGTACTTGTTTATTGAATTTTGAAAGAGGTGAGATTACATTAGCATTTGAGTTGCCAATGACTGAAGGAAGACATGAAATTGGATGACACCGGATGTTCTTGGGCTTGAATTCATTTCTCTTGAGCTAAACAAAAAATACATTTTCAATCTTTGTTGGTATGTAGAAGATAGAGATTTAAGTGTAGGAAGAGTCAATCTAGTGGTTCAAAAACTATTTCTTGAAGACGAAGGTGAGAGATGAAATAGTTTTTGAACCACGAAATTTAGCTATTAAAGCATGGACAAACCATAGGAATAAACATAATCTGAATTCAGTTAAATATGCTCTCAAAAGTATACAAGGAATCCTTTATATAGATCGTCGTACTTACTAGACTTGGACCAATAAATGTAGACCTTGGATTTAACCAATCCCCATACTTGAGCCAAATTACCTATTAAAATAAGATAAAATAAATAAGTTTAGACCTTGGAGTTAACCTTTGACTGCATTTAAGGGCACAATTGACAGGCTTAAAGGCTAAATGTGTACTGATTACTAATGACCACGTATAAGACTAATTTGGAAAGACTAACAGACTCTTGACCATTATAAAGACTCAAATTACTTTAACTTTAAATATTGAAATCTTTTTGAACATGTTAAAACTTTAAAGTTGGATTTTAAGTAAATAAACTTTAGAACATAGATCCCACCTATTCCTTTGGTTTCACTTTTTCTTAAGTAGCTTCGGTTTCCTGAATCCACAGCCAGATTGGATCTTTTCTACCAACGAAATGAATGTACAATAAGTTCCTTATGCTTCTGTAATTTTGAATTTCTTATGAAGAGAATAAGATGGCACTTATTGGATCCATCAGTGAAGTTCATTACCAAGATATCGAGGATCATGAGAAAGCTATTGTTATTATTTTTGGAATTGTGTGTATTTTACTTTTTGAATAGTTATGAA
Organism: Hedera helix; assembly: GCA_947179155.2. Taxonomy (NCBI): domain Eukaryota; kingdom Viridiplantae; phylum Streptophyta; class Magnoliopsida; order Apiales; family Araliaceae; genus Hedera; species Hedera helix. The sequence continues at coordinate 33,361,583 of OX359280.1, read as the reverse complement.
AGGGCTTGACCTACATCTTTATTGAACTATGATGATTCGGACTAAAGAATATGTGCTGAAGTCTATAATTAAGAAGTTATTTCTTAGTTTGTGTTCTCTTAATGGTATGAAAATGAAGGGGGATTTTACCCTTCTACCTTATTTCACTTGCTGCATAGACATGATATTTTTTGGATTGTTTCTTCTTTTGCTGTCATCCATTTTATTCTTTTGTCAATGTTTAGCCATTAGAGAAGTTTCAACCAATAATTAAATTGTTCAATCAATTATTGTGAGACACACAAATAACTTAGCAATTCTATAAAAACACTCATGATGGGTTTTAGTGGATAACCTCTTAACCATGTATAGATGAAAGTGCCATTTTATTTATTTATTTATTTATTTATTTTTGTGTCTTGGGTGTTGAAAATAAATATAAGAAAAGTGGAACTAGTACTACCAATGTGAGTAAGATTTTTAATCATGAATGATGAACAATAAGGATGTAAAATTACAGCCCAATACAAGAGCAAAACTAATAACCAAAAAATCTAGGAGGATTTAACGAGTCCATACATTTGTTTTTAGGGAAATTATTCACGTCGTAGTTGAGAACCAACTAGAGCGTGGAGCGAGAGCATAGAATAGGTAACTTTGACAATTCATAGAGTAGGGTGCACCTTGAAAACGTCTATATTAATAAAATATTAGTATTATATAATATTTCTAGTTAATTTGTTTATTGAGTATAATGTATGTCCATTATAAATTAAACATTGAAGTTAAGGCGCGTGCAATGCAGAATGGTGCGGCACAAATTGCACGTGTCGGCAAGCCAGGTAGGAAAGATGAGCCTCTTATAATTGTGCCCCATGGCACAAAAGGTGCGGTGTGGCGCAAAAAAAAAAACAAGAAAAATTGTGAAAAAAAAAAGCCAAATATTAAAAGAAGGGAGCATTAGGGCTTACACGATTTCACACTCACCTGCGCTTCCTTCTCCAGTCCTCTCCAAATAGGTACGCTTCCTCTTTTCTTCTCCTCCTCTCCTCTGTTCTTTCCCCCATCTTCTTCCATCTCCTCTGCTCTTTCCTATTCTGCCTTTTCTTTTACATCTTTCTTCCTACTCTTTTGGTAAATTTTTTTATCTGTCTACCCGTGTTGTTCTTTCCTCCTTTGATTTCTTATCTCCCTTCCCCAATTTTTTTTACTCCATTTATTTCTGTACTATTAAAAGAGTAAAATAATAATGTCTCAACTCACTTCCTGTATATGTTGATGTCATTTCAATTATCAAAATTAGAAACTGAAAAACAATATATTGATGTCATTTGAAGAAACTATCTGGATTTGTATAATCGTATTTGTTGCAATTGATTGTTAGTCATTCTTACTCATGGTAAGAATATCTTAATTTAAAGTTGGTTGCAGTTCTTTGGGTTTCCTATTGTAATGTTCCGACCTTATTACTCAGTGGCTTTCTATTACGCGTGATTGGTCTTTGTTATTTCATATTTGTTACTGAATTCATGGATACTTGTTTTGTTGGTTAATGCTTATTAAACTTTTATTGCTTATTTATATCTTATGTAATTATATCAGTAAATATAATTTTTTATTTTTTTTGGGCATTATTCTGTCATTTCCTATTAAAACCATGGCTCTTTTTGTGTTTGCGCAGTTGTGGCACCATGACTACTATGAATTCAAGCAAGTATATATTTAGATATAGGGCACTGATCTATAGCATTGTTGGCTAGATACCTATTTTAGTCAACCCATTTATGGCTGTCCAAGCAAATCATGGAAACCACAATTTAATTTAATTTTTTTAATCTGTCTGCCAAACAGTTTAGCAAACATGTTCCTGTGAGGTTTTAATAATTGCATCACATGTTTCATTTCACATTCATCCTTAAAGGTTTCTTGGCATTTCATGATCTTTATTGATAATTTGCTTCAACCATGATAATCTTAAATGAAAGGCAGTTCAGGTTCTTCAGTCAATCCTACCACAGGGAGCACAGTGCTAAGACCTTGATCTTAGCTTCTCTTCAGGTCAAAGCTTTTCTTTGCACTTTTCTGAAAAGTTTTCATATCAGTTTCTCCCATTTTCTTTATGATGATATTTTTGCGGGCTATTTCACTTAAGCTCTCAGTCAGTTCTTTAGAAGCTTCTCGCAGCTAGTGATTACGCTTATGCTTCTTGGCAAGAAGAGTTTGATTTAATATTTCTGGATCTGTCACCTTTTTCTAATCAAATTCTTCATTCATCTCTTTCAACTTCCTATGAACTGCTGCATCATCTTCAAATTCCTGATGCTTCATAGTTGAACAAGTTTTCAGTAAAATATATGCGAGGATGATGAAGTGCTAAGAAATCTGAAGGAGGAATGGGGAAAGAAATATGCAATGCAATTATTAAAGCCTCAAGGAGACGATTGAAAACAATACCTCACTTTTTTTCCTGCTTTTCGTCTCTTCTCCAGCCCCTTTTTCTCTTTTATCAGATTGTGATCGTTAGATTATGTTTATGTATGCAGGCCTCAAAATCAAAATAGTTGAAGGATTTTAATATAATTTAATCAAAGAGCAAGTTAATAAAATTATACAAAAAGCACAATCTGCACAAGTGACCAAACAAACCTTACACATAGAGTACACATTGCAAGCTCAACTAAGAAATCGTAGAGGAAACTACTGAAAACAAGGTAAGCCTCGTTCTGCCGAAAGTACAATAAACTATAAAACAGAAAGAAAAAAAAAAGAGATCCAATATAAGTCATAGACTTCTCTATATTCTCAAAAAAACTGTTTGTTCCTCTCACGCCAAATGGTCCACTATATGGCATGCAGAATCCTATCCCATTTCTGCTGATTCTGATGCTTCCCAATTCACTTTCAAGCATGAAGAAACTCTAGTACTGTCTTAGGCATAACCCAAGGCATACCCTAAAGATACAACCACCACCCCAATAGGTCTCAAACAAGCTCACAATGTAACAGCAAATGATCAGTCGACTCCCAATTCTTCTTGCACTTAAAAACATCTATTAATGATGAATTTTCCCCTTCAAATTTTATTCTGATTTAATTGTCCCTACACTGCTGTCCAATAGAAGAATGGTACCTTTCTTAAGAGTAATACCATCCAAATGTACTTCCAAGGAAAACCTATGAATCGACTCCTCAGTAAGCTCCTGTAGAACCTGGCACTCCTAACCGACGTTACCTTACCGAATTCTCCCCCCCCCCCCCCCCCCCCCAATTGACTCGCACCATTCAAATGAGACAAAAGGTCAACCACCTCCTCCATCTCCCATCTTGTACATACCTTAGAAAACCTGGTTACCGATTTTTAGACTAATTGAAATTTGGAAATTCAATGATGGAGTTAGCCATATATTCTTATTTACATGCTTTTCATTATTAGTTTTGAATTAAAAGTTCAATTGAAAAAATTCAAGGCTTTTTATCTGATTAGTATGCATAAATTTTTTATCTTAAGGAAATTAAATTGTTGAATGTTTTTGAGAATTCATAAATAATCTGGTTATAATTGAATGGTTAAATTAGAATTTGAAGTGATACTTGGACTCTGATTTGATCTTGTTCTGGACATGATGTGGGATATATAATCTCTGTTAAATATTATCTCTTATCTATCAGGATCTTAACTTAAGAGTTTCATGGCTTCATACCTATGGTAAATGTTACTACATAGGATTTCCTGCACTACATTATTCCGATTAAGAAAATGTAGAGCTGCAGTAGTTCACTCTTTCTAAATACCTTCAATTTGTATATCTAAAGATACCTAGCTTGAGTGGCCTTTTTTATTGGTTAAAGTTTGAGGTCCCGACTCCTGAGTGAATAAATGCAGTTCCAATCTACGGGCTGCCACTCATGCAATAAACACTGGAAGTTAGAATTATAGCCTGCCAAACCTATGCACTTCCCTTGTTGTCAGGTTCACCCTGACGACATTTTTTATAAATTATTTTACTTTTTACTTTTTTCAGTTTTTCTCAAGTTTTGTCTTGTTTTTTTTATATATTCTTGACATTGTGTTTAGGGAAGTCTTGAGTGCTGTAATGACTAGGTATCACTTCCTCACTGTAAATCCCACTATCAATTAGCAGGATTGTCGAGACAGTACTTTCTCTTTGTGTATCAAATTTATTGATTTTTTATTATTTTATTTATTTACTTTTTGCATTTGCCTTTCTTTTAGTACATATGATTTCTCATTTACTGTGATTGTCTACAATAGTGTGAACATTTATAGGTTACTTCTTTCTGTGACAGTCAAACCTCACTTGTGGAATCCACATAAACAGATGCACGGATCCCTATACTTTTTTTTTCAATTTTTTTTGTGAGAGAGATCCCTATACGTTAATGATTTCTTTTGGCTCAAGTTCTAAACTAAGTTGAGCTATTGGTATATGAGCCTTGAACATTTCTGATTCATCAGAAGTAATGGTTTCTTTTGGCTCAAGTTCTAGACTAAGTTGAGCTATTGGTATGTACAAGCCTTGAACATTTCTGATTCATCAAAGTAATCAACGATGTAGTTAAATAGCGATGAATCAATGACTAATCTTCTAAGGTACAACTGCTACCCTCTAATGATTTTTTTCCAGGTTCAGTTTGTTTAGGAAGTAGTCAAATACATCGGTATCCATACTTGTCCAAAAGAAGACACATTATGATCCATTGGTTGTGCATAACTTTAGTAAAGTTTCTTCTTACAAATTTAATTCCACAAACAATAAATGGAAAGAACCGCTATTGACTTTTTTATCTATAAGATGCTGCTGTTCCTGAAATTTTCATTCTTGACTTCATCTGTGTGATTTCAAACAGTCTCTAAGGTAAAAGTGATCCTGTTTACATTGGTTCTCCTCTGTGAGATTGTGGCAGGATATGATAATAATTTGCTGGGGTTCGAACTATTCATGGATTTTATTTTATTTTTTGCGAGAAAATGATACTTTGTCATCTGGATCTAATATGTGCTTTCAACTATTAAACACAGATCTTTTCGCCCAGCTTGGGTACACGGAAGTGAAGATTATGCTGCAAGATCGTTGGATCCCCAACAACCTGTTCTTTCTGTAATGCCGCTTAACAGTGTGCCATACTCTGGTCCACCTCCATCCCATAGCAGCAATCCTTCCTGCCAAACAAATGTATATCCTAGTCCTCCTATACAAAATCAGCCAGCAGTGGTATTTCTATCTTCTCATTCAAGCGAGGAAGAGTTGGAGAGAGTTGTAGCAGCCACCAGTCATGGAGTTGCTGTAACTGGAAGTGCTGCACTAGGAAGGGTGGGACGTCCTATAGGGTCAATCGACATTTCTGAATCCAAGGATACTTACCTGTTTCGTGTCGCTCTCCCAGGCGTGGCCAGGGATGAAAGTAAGCTGCATATTAAACCATTTTTTTTTTCTGATTTCAATTTCCATTATTGCTTCTGGAATTTACTATTGTAGAGAACTATGGTCTTGAGATAGAAAATTGGCGTACTCAAACAAAAACTCTAGTTATTAAGTTGAGAGTGATCTGATTTTACAATGTTGGAAGAGATTTTAATGATATCGAATAATTTAACTATTAGATTGGTTGTTTAGCTCAAATAATTTAGGTAGGACTTGCCTGGAAACCTTAGGACATGAAATCATTTGTAATGATATGCATAGGATAACGGATAACCAGGGAAATTTTGTTATTTTGGGATTGAATATATATACTCTTAATACGTAGCCATTTCAACATTTGAAGAATATACTATTAGTTTACTTTTATAAACTGCTTTTAAATGGCGTGCAACTATAAGCGGTCCTTAACTGCATATGCAGCTCATTGTATGTCTGTAACCGTTGTATATTTTATTAAAAGGAGATTTTTCGAAGCATGATCGAGAAACATATTTCTGTTTTAGTAGGTCGATTAATAGAGATTAATAATTTTCTCTCCGAGATGCCTCAAATTCCATTTTAACTTTGGAAAACATCATTGACTCATTTTCTTTTGATGCATTATTCAGATGCCAATACATTATATATTCTGCTATTGATAACTGCGGCAACTGTCTTTGTGGTTGCAGAAACATTCAGCTGGTATATTGAACCTAATGGGAAAATTTTTATAAAGGGAGTAACAACAACTGGGGAGAAAAAAGTTTACAAGCACAATATGGTATTTGAGATGCTAACACAAAATCTTTGCCCACCGGGAGAATTTTCCATCTCATTCCAGCTACCAGGGCCAATAGATCCTCAACAAATAAATGCTGTTTTCGGAACTGATGGGATCTTTGAAGGAGTTGTGAAGAAAAGGCAACTATAAAGTGTTCTTTGATTAAAATATGTCCTATTAACTTTCTGTCTTATACATTGTCTCAGTGATTGCTTTGAGAATTCAAAAGCTTGTAGTTTTACATCTATGACATGGTTTTGTGGCAACAGTTCACAGTTGTTGTTATTGTCCTTGGGGATGGTTAAACTTTATTTCCATTATGGAAGTCATTTACTGTCTTGGTGGTGGTTTTGCCAAATTCCGTTCATGACCCTGAAAAGTAGAAGTTTGAATCTTTTCATTATGTGCCAAGTATTTCTTTATAAATGTGAATATGCTTTGGATTGTTGCTGTAAATGTGGCTTCTCGGCAAAATGAACACAAAGGATGATGCAAAACACAACATTATATGAGTATATTTATATGCAAGACATATTAAGGTAAAATAGTAATAAAAATATTTCACCCCCTGTTTTTACAACACACTTTTTCTTCTTTTTATTATTTACTATTTTACCATTGTACGTGTCTTTGAATGTGACACACGTAGATAGGTTTATGTTAATTTGTAAAGGTTGTTCAGGACTTGATGTTGAACAACCCTCCTAACATTACTCACTGCGTAACAAACGGGGTCGGAAAGGGAGTTGGAAAAGTTTGATTTTGTTGCTTTCGTCTCGTCTAGTAGGGAACTTGCCTCTGAGAAGACCTAGTGTGTTTTCTCAGTCGAGCCATCTCTCACCATTAATCCAAATATCCTATACTTACAATTTATTCGCCAAACAATTTGGCAGGTGAGACAAATTGTTGGCGACGATGTCCAATTCATACAATGAAGGTAAATTTTGCTTCAAAAATTCAAACTTGTTACTTATTATCGTTGGGCAAACTGTTTAGAAAGAGGACACGTGACAAAAAAATATTAATTTTTGTGGCGAGCCCGTCAATCAATTATTTATAAATTTGTATTAATTTACCGACTATTATGCTATTGAAAATTAATTGCAACAAGGGTCGTCATAAATACAAGCAAATGAATAAATTTGATTTGTAAATTCCGTCCTCGATCTTTATCCTAGTTGCACCGTGTTTTCGAGTTTAAAAAAGGAGGGTAATTTAGTGGAGAGACTATTTTTGATCAGTTTATGAAAGTATACCTGAAGAAAGACTGGGCAGTTTCCGGCCGTAGCCTAATATAAGTTCAACTTTCTGAGTTACAGCCAAATAGTTCAATGTTTCTTATTCATAGCCTCAAAGCCAATTTGATTGGTGTTGGAGCTTAACTGCAAATTCCAACGCCATTTGAAGTGGCGTTAGATGATTAGCTATTAATTAATTAGTTCACTTATCTTAACCTATTTTTTGTAAAAAACAAAATTATAAATAAAAATAAAATGTTTAATTTATTTTTAAAAAAATAATTTGTTTTTTTAAAATAAATTAATTCTGTAAACAAAATTAAAAAAAAAATACACTTCAACGCCAATATCAATGTCGTTGAACCAAAAAAGTAAGATGATTTCAAAGCCATTTAAAATGACGTCCAACCAAAAAAACTAGGCTCCACTTGTTTTATGTTTCAAAGCCAATCAAAATGGCTTCCACTTTTTTTTTTTTTTTTTAAATGTTCATTCAATGTGTAAATTTTTTATTTTTTTATTTAAATACAATCAAAGCCAATCAAAATAAATGGCGTTCAATTCTTCTTGTTGTTTTTTTTTTTAAATGCTCATTCAACGCCTAAATTTTTAATTTTTAAAAATGAATTGTTTATTTTTTTTAAAGTGAAACTTTTTTTAAAAAAAACGCATACTCCAACGCCAATATAAATGGCGTTGAATGTCATTTTTCTGCTTTAAATTTTAGTTAACTTTTTTTCAAAAAAATTAAAAAAATAATATATAATAGATGTGACAAATGCATGTTGCTTTCTTAGCCAACTCACATGGTCCGCAAAAAGCCAAAGTCTTGGTGTCCAAATTTAGGAAAAAAAAAGTTGAAAAGCCAATTCAATTGATTGGTGTCCAAAACTGCACAACTTTAAAGGGGGGAATACTGAATCAATTACGGAAAAAAAGAAGTTGAGAAGTCAATTCGATTGAATGAAGTACAGGAAAAAAAAAGTTGAAAAGCCAATTCAATGGAATAAAATATGAAAAAAATAAATGGAGTCCAGTTGTTGTTTTTTTTTTTTTTAAATGTTCATTCAACGCCTATCTATTAATAAATTAGTTTACTTATCTTAACTTATTTTTTGTAAAAAAAAAAATTATAAATAAAAACTAAATGTATCATCTTACTTTTTTTGGTTCAACGCCATTGATATTGGCGTTGAAGTGTATTTTTTTTTTTAATTTTTTTTACAGAATTAATTTATTTAAAAAAAACAAATTATTTTTTTTTAAATAAATTAAACATTTTGTTTTTATTTATAATTTTTTTTTTACAAAAAATAGGTTAAGATAAGTGAACTAATTAATTAATAGCTAATCATCCCACGTCACTTCAAATGACGTTGGAATTTGTAATTAAGCTCCGACGCCAATCAAATTGGCTTTGAGGCCATGAATAAGAAATATTGAATTATTTGGCTTTGTAACTCAGAGAGTTGAACTTATAGGCTACCGCCCGAAACTGCCCGAGAAAGACTCCTCCAACCTCTCTGTCCAACTCCGGTGAGCTAGATTCCTGTGCTTTATTACCCAACCTCCTCTATCTTTCCATTTTCTCTGTCTATGTATACTTATACACGTGTATATGAATCTGTCAAAGCTGAACCTTTCTCCAGTCATTAAATCAGCTTTGAATCGCAGACCCATCTTCAAAACAACCATAAATCTATCAGTCTTGGATGCCCATTTGCTTCAATGCCAAAGTACCAAGCAATTCAACCAAATTCTCTCTCAGATGACCTTCACTGGGTATATTAAAGACACATATGCTGCAAGTAGGCTTCTTAAATTCTCAACTGATTCACTGTTTATTCACATTGATTACTCTGAAAAAGTTTTCAATCACATTGAAAACCCAAATGGGTTTATCTATAACACAATGATGAGAGCTTATTTACAGAGAAATTATCCGCAAAATGCTGTTTTTCTTTATAAATTGATGTTGCAGAACAATGTGTTTCCTGATAATTATACGTACCCGATTCTGGTTCAAGCCATGACTGCCCGAATATCTGTATTTGAGGGAAAAGAGGTGCATAATCATGTATTGAAGGTGGGTTTTGATTCGGATGTTTATGTTCAGAACACACTGATTAATATGTATGCAGTTTGTGGGAATTTAGATGATGCTCGTAGACTGTTTGACGAAAGTCCTGTTCTAGACTCGGTTTCGTGGAATTCAATTTTGGCAGGATATGTTCAGATGGGAGATGTGAAAGAGGCAAAGTTGATATTTGATCAGATGCCTAAACGGAATATAATTGCTTCGAATTCTATGATTGTATTATTAGGTCGGTTTGGTCGACTAACTGAGGCTCGCCAGTTGTTTGATGAAATGGACGAGAGAGATTTGGTTTCATGGACCGCATTGATTTCTTGTTATGAGCAAAATGAGCTGTATGAAGAGGCTTTAGTTATGTTCATGGAAATGAATGGTAACGGAATTGCAATGGATGAGGTTGTGGTGGTTAGTGTACTTTCTGCATGTGCACACTTGTCTAATGTCAGGACAGGAGAGATCACCCATGGCTTAGGATTAAGAATCGGAATTGATTCCTATGTTAACCTTAACAATTCTTTGATCCACATGTACTCAACATGCGGAAATATACTGGCTGCAGAAAAGCTGTTTAAAGTGAGCTATGAATTGGATCAAATATCGTGGAACTCCATGATCTCTGGTTACATGAGATGTGGCTCAGGTGATAAGGCCAGGGAATTGTTCGACTCTATGCCTGAGAAAGATATCGTGTCATGGAGTGCAATGATATCTGGTTATGCCCAACTTGGCCAGTTTTTCAAGACTGTATCATTGTTTCAGAAAATGCTTCATGAGGACGTTAGGCCTGACGAAACCACCTTCGTTTGTGTGATCTCAGCTTGCACTCACTTGGCTGCCCTTGACCAAGGTAAGTGGGTACATGCCTACATAAAAAAGAATGGATTGAAGGTTAATATAATTCTTGGTACAACCCTTATAGACATGTACATGAAATGTGGATGTGTGGAAAACGCACTGGAAGTTTTTAATGGAATGGAAGAAAGAGGAGTTTCATCTTGGAATGCTTTAATTCTTGGGCTCGCCATGAATGGTTTGGTTGAGAGCTCGCTTGAGATGTTTTCAGATATGAAGAAATGTTGTTTTGAGCCGAATGAGATCACATTTGTGGCTGTTCTTGGTGCTTGTAGGCATATGGGCTTAGTAGAGGAGGGGCGCAAGCACTTTGATTGCATGATTCAGAAACACAATATTGCACCCAATGTTAAACACTACGGGTGCATGGTTGATCTACTTGGACGTGCAGGATTACTGAAAGAAGCAGAGGAACTAATTGAAAGTATGCCTATGGTTCCTGATGTTGCTACTTGGGGTGCTTTGCTCGGTGCTTGTAAGAAAAACGGTGACAATGAAATGGGGGAGAGGGTAGGAAGGAAGCTTATTGAGCTTCAGCCTGAACATGATGGGTTTCATGTCTTATTATCCAATATCTATGCCTCAAAAGGTGACTGGGATGATGTTGCAGACATCAGAGGAATGATGATGCAACATGGCGTGGTTAAAACCCCAGGTTGCAGCACAATTGAAGCAAACGGTATTGTTCATGAATTCCTAGCAGGAGATAGGACACATCCTAAGATAAATGAGATTGAGGAGATGTTGAATGAAATGGCTACGAGATTGAAATTGATGGGTTATTCTCCTGATACAAATGAGGTCTCCTTTGACGTTGATGAAGAGGATAAGGAAACTACTGTGTTTAGACATAGTGAGAAACTTGCAATTGCCTTTGGGCTTATAGCTACTAGTCCACCAGTACCAATAAGAATAATGAAGAACTTGCGCATATGTAATGATTGTCATGCAGCAGCAAAGTTCATCTCTAGAGCTTTTAATCGGGAAATCATAATAAGGGACCGCCATCGGTTTCATCACTTCAAGCAGGGTTCTTGTTCCTGCAAGGAGTATTGGTAGCAGACAATGATCCTAAAAAAGATTAGTTTTTATGTGAATGGTCTTAAACTCGTTAGTTTGGGCTGAGATCTAAGCATCACTTGCAATTATGCACTCAATTAGCTTTGTGCCTCCATATTACAGACTGCACTCTGTTTGGGCATCAAACCAAGGGGATCAGTGTGTATAGCTTAACTGGGAAAATTTATGTCCTGACCTACCAACTACTGATGTGGCCAGCTTATGTTTTGCTGTGTTGAGTTGTTGGATGTGATGAGCAATTATAATTTGGTGCATATGTGAAGGCAAGACCTCATGCCTATATCAAACTTTGCTTATAGTTTTCTTGTTTCACCTTTGAAATTTTAGACATTATTTCATGTAATCAACGTATTAGCTCATTATGGATCTCACTGGGTAGATACACAAGTTTGATATTTGAACTGAGCTTGAAGAAGCCCGGCAAAGTTCCTCGGTCAAGACATAGATTTAATTTTGTACAGTAATCCAATGAATTATTATAGCATTCCATGGTATAGACTCGATAGAAAAAGAAGAAAACATTGGCATAAAATTTTTATCAGGGTTTGAAACTGAGAAAAGTAATTTTCTGTTCTGAATTACAATTGTAGAGGCAGTTCTAGAGAAATAGCTAACTTGACATCGAGTGGATTGATCGATATGTGCTTGCTTTTGGGAACAAGCTCTTTCTCACGGTGAATCCTTCACGGTACCATGTAATTATAGCAGTAGTAATTCAATTACATTTTTTTTATTTACTAGAAGTAAATCTTTTGTATGTTTTAATTCTTTGCCCTTTCTTAACTTATTTAACTGTGGGATTATAGCTTGTACAGGTAATTGCTTCACCAACACATTACCTTTATCAAATGGTTCGTGATGGAATCACATTCTCAGCCTGCCTGCACCAAAGCTGAAATGCCAAGGTGAGCTTTGAATATAGTTATTGCATTTAAGTTCTGTTTAGTGTTAGCTATTATTTGGTCAATGAATGATGCACCCAAATAACTTAATTGCTGACACATTATGTATTATGTGTGCAACTTACGTGGATTTATCTTCTTCGTCCTCCGTTAGATTCTACATTGTTGTGATATGATATTATAGCTCAAGTTGACTATTCAATAGCTTATGAAAAGATTTATTCATCTTTGTAGCAACCTGTCATTACTTGTATGGAAAAAGGGAGGAGGAACTGATATAAGAATTTGTTTTATAGGAGACTTCCAGGGACCAAGTTCTACTTGGATAGCATGATTACTAATGCTTTGCTGGATACCACATAGCAGGTATTGATGCAGTTAAGTGCCGAGGGTGAATCTTACTATGCCCCAATGGAACAATAGATTATTAATGGAGTTATAAAGTTTTAATGATGATGTGTCAAAGGAAGAACAATTTTTGCTCTCACTTGGTATAGCATTTCCATTCTATACGATGTTATATTACTCTGGATGTGCATTACTTGCATATGCTATCTTACTCTTTTCCCATTCTATAAGATGTTATTTTACTCTGGTTTTGGGAACGATATCTCTACTCTCTATCTTACTCTTTTCATTCCTCCTATGGGTTTGCCTCTGCCTGCAACTGTTGTAGGAATGATACCATTCTGCTGTTAAATCAGAAATTTTCATTACATGCTGCTCTTTCTGGCTTTCCCTTCTTTCCAGCTGATTGTAAAAGTTCATCATCTAAGCTAAACAATGATTTTTTATTTATTTAAAAAAATGCACTATCGTGTCTGCTCTGGTTTGCACTTGATCACTTATAGGCCTCTTGTTTATCTTGCAGACCTGCTGCTGATACATTGGGAAAATCCCAAACGATAAAATCCCCTTCGAGGTCAGGAAATTGGTGCTTGAGACTGGTCTAGAGTGCCTCCATTTATCCCCTACATTTCAAGTAGCTTTCAGGATGATGGGTGTTAATCTCTGGCCTGAAAATAGACAATTTGGATTTGTGGAATCTTCCTACAGTCCTTACTAAGGTTTCCGAGCTCAGGAGATTATGAAGTACAATCATAGTATTAACTCCGTCTAGTTGTGATATAAAAATAAAATTAGTATAGAACTAATTTCATAGAATAGTCTATCAAGTGTTTTATTTGCAATTTCGGATTCATGGTTTATGTATTTGGATTGTTTGGTTACAAGGTTGGAATCAAAATGAGTATAAATGTAATAGATAGATGTTCGGAAACGATGAGCAATATATTTGGATTCTTACTGCAGGGAATTTGGTCATTATTGTTCAAGTGGAGATTAGCTCTTTTCAGCTTTAACAAAATATAACCAAAAAGGATATTATACTATACTAATGACCTGTTTTGTTTGGGGAGAATGGAATGAGCATTCCAAAATGTTTGGTTACTTGAAAAGGGGAGGGAATGAGCATTCCAATGGAATGCCTAATCATATGTTTAAAAGAATGCTTATTCCATCAGTATAGGTAAAGATTGACTATTCCATTCCAATCAACAAACTTGAAAAAAACCCCTCAATTGATCAAAATTGTATAGCTTCTCGTTCTGACCAAACATATGAATAGGAATGCCCATTTCATTCCCATTTCATTCCCATTCCCATTTCCATTCCCATTCCAATGTTGTAACCAAACAGACTAATAGATAAGAAGAGCAAGATGAGTGTAACTTGCTAAATTAGACAAGACAATATTCAAGGAGATGAAAAACAATATCACAACTCAAACTACCAAGAAAACAGGAGTTATAAAAAAAGACCACTATCACAAAATGATTGGAAAAAACCTTGTGTAGTACATAACTGATCAAGCCGAGACCTTGTTCACTCTAAAGGAATCTATTACTTGACGCAGATCATTTTCCTCTTCTACAAATACATTTTCAGGAACTTGTAATCTCAATTCGTATAACTGGTTGTTTTCAACTCCAAGAACTGAAAGGTAATGACGATCCCATTCCAAACGAGCAACTCGGTCTTTTGGCATAACCGCCAACTCATTGTTATTTGCGTATGACTTTATGTTCACCTAATCATGTTACAACAGAATAAAATCCGTCAATATCCTCATTTACTGACAACGTAGTCTAAGGGATGAAATAGTATTCATTTCAGCTAGTCTTTTAAAACATAAAGAAGAGGCAAGTCAAATATATATCGCTGGAGTGCTACTGTACTACTATGTCCACCGAAAATAAGTCCCAAATAAGCACCGAATGTAACATTTTTCTATACAAATGCAACTTTTTCTAGGTAATAGTAGCATTTGTCATTTTATATAGAAACGAGTTGCACAAGTAAGTTTCAAAATGTTGCTTATTCGGGAATTATTTGTCCTATTGCTAGGTGTTTATCTACTGTGACTATCACGGAGTTCATGACAACGGACAAGCCATATAGTACATGCATTTGATACTTTTAACATCAAGAAGACCTTACCTCAACTTGATAGTACATCTTCCCATCATCAGCTATCCTTGAAGAAGCAGAAAGAATACTTGATTCACGCTTGACGCCGAGTCTAGTAGACATGAACTCTGTTAAGTATTGCCTTAAAATGTTCTTTCCAGCTTCTTCAGGTGGACCCAGATCTTCGATGCTCTTGTATCGGGAGGATGAAGGAGAAGATAACTCCAAAGAGAGATTCTCATCAAGTATAAAAGGATCCCTGAAAAATATGTCTGCATTGGCACCTCGGACTTGAATCCAGTTTTGAGGATACTTGAAGGAATAACCATCAAAACTATCAATGTATTCCCTTAACCCAACAGATTGTAGAGCAGATGCAGTATTAAGCAAATCAGCTTGTGGGAATATGCAACTTGAAAGGATTAAGGTCATTGCTGTCCTCCTTGGAACTGCAAAAGCTTTAATCTGATTATATATTAGAACATTGGTTGCGAGAAGCCATGTGCTGAATAAGAAATGTTATATGCCATTCAGAGTGCACTCTAATGCACATTGAGTTCTATGCAGAATTGTGGGTGCAAAGAAAAACAGAAAATAAATATTATTGATCTCACATTAAACAAACTATTACGGAGAAATTTACATGAAATTATCAAATATTGCTTAGGCACAAAAACAAGCATTTTGAAATTTATTACAAGGAGCACATAAGATACAAATATTCACTCTTCTTGAGATCCCAAAAGAGAATTTGATTATTTTCTGATGCCCATCTATGAGGGATATGTGATGTATGGGTGTTGAAGTTTAGTGATAGCACTAACATTAACATATGAGCTCAAGAAGAGGACTTCAAACGATGGCACAAGTAAAGTTTGCAGTTGCTCATTGCAGTTCCAAAAATAATATTCCACATTCAAATTAACAAACATCAAGCCCTAATTCAGTATTAAGATAATTGTAAAGCAAAGATAAAGTGTACTCTCACATTTTGGGACAACTAAAGTATCATTTGAAAAACCTTCGCCAATAACCCTAACATTTTCATAACTATGTTTCATCCATCCTTAAAAACATTTATAACTGTTTCATCCATAACATAATATAATACCCCCTCCATTCTGGAAAAGAGTCCCAATTGTAAAACTTGCAAATATTACGATTGTATTTTTGTTCCATATTTACCCCTTAAAAAATCTTAAGTTATTAGTTTATCGGTGGTGACATGACAACAAAATTCAGAAAGCAACATGAGGACATTGTATCATTTAATTTTATTGTCAACAAAGATTACTTTTTTTGTGTGGCAAATGAGACACTTTTTTGTGGAATTGAGAGTACCGATGATAAAACATTTGCTCTGGTGTTAACAAAATCAGCTCTGGTAATATATACATATATATTTTCATCGTACAATCAGCTAAAAACTTGAGCAAATAACAAATTACTCATTGTTCTAATTAATGTAATAAAAGGAAGTTACTCAATTCAACTTTTTGGATACTTACAGATTGTTATATATATTATTGAATGGGGTATATCAAAGACTTAATTTTGAGAGATATTATCTAAAATTAGTTTCTATTGATTGACTAATCATATGAGTGATTGTGCTAATTACATCACCCCATTTCTTGTGCCTTACATCACTCAATTAATTAACTAATTAAGTGAGTGATTTATACTAATTACATCACACCATTTCTTGTGCCTTACATCACTCAATTAATCAATCAATTAACCCTTTTCTTTAGTATTACTCCACTCCTTAATTTATAACATGTGTTGGAAGTATTTACTTATAAATAGAGACCAAACTTCTCATTCTACAACACACCACAAGTATTCTCTCTTCTTCCTATACACCTAATTTCTCTACGTATTGGTTTCATCTCTTTCTTTGGACAAGAGAGCATAAGGTTGATTCCTGCATTCCACAACAGTTAGTGCCCAGTTGTGGTGAGGTAAGATCGTTGAATCCTAGAGGTTGCTTTGGTTGAGACTCTTGAGCACTGACAGTTCTACTCCGGGAGGGCCGAATTATTTCCTCAAGGACACTGTCTACACACACCTCGATTTATTGATTATATCACTTCACTCTCTTTTACCTATTTCAGATCATTGTTGTTTCGTTTTACTTTGTTGCCGTTGCTACTGTAAGTGAATTAAATTTTTTACCACAATCTTAAAGAAATATTTTATAAATTCTAGTATACTAATTTTAATCCGTTTTGTGTATGTACTAAAAATTACGTTCATTATGTTTCACAATGTGCAACATAATGTCCTATGTTGCTTGGTATTTAATGAGTTTAATCATATACATGTTCCAACCTTGATATTTTCTTTAATTTGAAGTTTTACAGTATGATAATATATTAGTGTCAAAGGAGGATAGCTTTCAACATTCTGCATTATTTTTAAAAAGCAATAGTTATTAGACATATTATTACTTATAAGTATGATTCTTGTTATTTTAAGTAAGTATTCAAAGGCCAATCACAAGCAGTAAATTGAAAAACACTATTTGTTTGATAAAATTATATTATCTTGAAACAAAAAGAAAATTTATATTTGTTACATAAAGAAAGAAATTACGATCTTGTATCCTAATAAATACATAAAAACTTGGGGCATATTGTGTTCTAATTATTACCTTGCGTTGGCTATATTTGTGTCATAAAATTTATATTTGAATTTGATTATTTAGAAAGAAATTAATTATTTATTGGGACTTATTTCATAAAATGTGATTTTATGAGTTCTTCACTTCTGTGTCCTTTATATTAAAACCGGAATTTTCTTTTAAATTAAAAGCTGATGTTCTTTACATTTGTATTTATTGTGTGTTATGGTATTGCATCTAATTATCATGTACTGACGTTAAGTGTATTTTAATGAATTTATGTAACATGTTTATATAAAATTGAATAATGATTGAGGAGTTTAATTTAAAAGAAATTAAAATTTTTTAAATTTTATTGTGAGATAATATGAAGGTAATACAAAATGTGAATACTTTAGACACATTCCAATGTCTCTACTAAGAAATAAGGATAATACTAAAGGAAAATTCCTAATCTTCAAGGCTGAGGTAGAAAACAAATTTGATCGAAAAATTAAAATATTAAGATCGAATAGAGGAGGCAAATGACTCCACCAAACTTGAAAAATATTGTGAAGATAGAGGTATAATTCACGAAGTAACTCCTCTTTACTCACCAGAGTCTAATTGAGTTGCCGAACAAAAAAATCGAATTTTAAAGGAAATTTGCAATGCAATGCTAATAAGTTATGGAGTACCCTTGAATTTGTGGGGGAAAGCCATTCTCTTTGCACGTCACCTTCAAAACCAAATTCTCTTCAAGAAAACTGGTAAAAAAAAAACCTTATAAACTTTGGGAAAAGTTTACACCAAACCTTAAATATCTCAAAGTGTGGGGATGCCTTGCAAAGGCATTATTACCAGAACCAAAGAAGAGAAAATTAGGTTTCAAAACAGCCAATTTTCTATTTGTCGGTTATGCCAATCACAGTGTCACCTATAGACTTTTGGTCCTTAAAAGTTACGTGCTTCGAACCAAATACAATTATTTAAACTAAAAATGTTGAATTCTTTGAGAACATCTTTCCCTTTAAAATAAAGGTGGATAAGCTTTTATTCCCGAATCTTGAAAAAACAATGAAGTAACTTAAGATAATGAGATCAAACCTAGAAGGAGTACTCGTGCTCATAAAGAGAAAAACTTTGGAGATAAATTCTTCACCTTCTTGATGGAGAATGATTCCAACTCTTACAAATAGACTATACATTTTCAGACGCACCTTTCTGGAGAGAAGTCATTAACAGTGAGATTGAAACTATCATGTCTAATCATTCATGAGAACTAGTCGACCTACCTCATGGTACAAAGACTATTGAGTGTAAATGAATATTTAAGAAGAAACTAAAACCAGATTGAACAATTGATAAATTTAAAGTAAGATTGGTAAGATTGGTTGCTGAAGGGTATAAACAAAAGAAAGATTTGGATTACTTTGAGACTTATTTCTCTGTGTCTAATATTACTTCTATTAGAACTCTAATTGCTTTGTCTGCTGTGCATAAACTTATCATACACCGAATAGATGTTAAAAGTGCGTTTCTAAATAGTGACTTAGAAGAGAAAATTTATATGGATCAACCCAAAGGCTTTGTTTCTTTTGGTAATGAACATAAGGTGTATAAATTAGTTAAATCACTTTACAGACTAAAGAAACCTCTCATATAATGCATTATAAATTTGATAATATAATGATTGTTGTTGGTTATGATATTAATGATGTTGATAGGTGCATTTACACCAAGTTTGATGAGAATAAAATTAGTATAATTGTTTGTCTTTATGTGGATGGATTTGCTTACTTTTGGGACCGATATGCATACTATTAATACTAAAATTTGTTGTCTTGAAAATTTGATATGACAGATCTTGGTGAAGCTAACGTAATTTTGGAA
This sequence comes from Hedera helix, assembly GCA_947179155.2. NCBI lineage: Eukaryota > Viridiplantae > Streptophyta > Magnoliopsida > Apiales > Araliaceae > Hedera > Hedera helix. The sequence goes on along the minus strand of OX359280.1, from coordinate 33,342,266 downwards.
ATCAAATTGAATAAGACTAAAGGTGGTTACATTATTTCTCAGGATCATTATGTAGTAAAAGTTCTTAAAGGATTTGATTGTTTTGATGTTAAACCTGTGTTAACACCTTATAACTCTACCTTACATTTGAAGCAACATAAAGGTCCTAGTGTATCTCATCCTTAATATGCTCAAATGATTGGTAGTTTAATGTATTTGATGAACTGTAGCAGACCTATAACTTATGCATAGGCTGAGCAGATACACACAAACCCCAAATAAGGATCATTGGGAAGCCTTAAATAGAGTTATGAGGTATCTGAGAGGTACCGTGGATTATGATATTCATTTTTGCGCTACACCTAGTGTACTTGAGAGCTATACTGATACTAACTGGATATCAGATTCAGATGAGACCAAATCCACCAGTGGATGTCTTCACTTTGGGTGGTGGAGCGATTTCGTGGAAATTTTTCAAACAGACTTGTGCAGCTTGCTCCACTATGGAGTCTGAGTTTATTGTCTTAAAGAAAGCTGATTCTGAAGCAGAGCGACTCAGAAATCTATTGGAAAATATTCCTTTATGGTCCAGACCAGTGCCATATGTGCCCTTACATTGTAATTTTAAAGCTGTTATCTTTAAAGCAAAGACTAACAGCTATAATGGTAAGAGTAGGCATATATGCCTAAAGCACAATATTGTGAGATAGCTGTTCAAAGATGGGGATAATATCCCTCGACTTTGTGAGATCAGAGTTTAACTTTACGGATCCGCTAACCAAACCACTTAACAGAATTTTAGTGGAAATTACATCAAGGGGGATGTGACTTCTGTTTACCAACTAGACCAACAATGATAGTAACCCAACCTATGTGATTAGTAATCCCATGAAGTAGGTTCATATAGGTAATAACAAGTTACGAGATGGTTTGGATACACTATCCATCTTGAATTTGTGTCTTCCTTATGGTGTATGATAGTGCATTATTACAGTGATGAGGATGAGTCATTTTCTGACTCTTAATGCCTTCTTATAGTCCAGATTGGGTGGTGTGTTGATACTATAGGACACACTCAATGAAAAGCACCTACGTGAGTGTGGGGTGTGGCAGCCTCTATGGAACTAAGCATGTATCTCTAGACCTCTCATGAGATTCCAGGGATAGGCACATGGCCATAAATGTGCTAAATAGCGTTGAACTACCTAGCTTAGAATTGTAATGTGAGTGTGAGGCCTTTGCTCTACATAGGGATGCACACAAAACCGACCAAAAACCGAAAAATCGACTGGACCGAACCAAACCGTTACTATTTCAAACCGAAAAATATAAAACTGAAAAACCGAACACTATAAAATTAAAAAACCGAAACTAGTTCGGCCGGTTTGGTTTGACTTCTCAAAAAACTGAAACCGACCGAACAATTTAAAATTATAATATAATTTATATACTTTTCTAATAAATATTTATTTTATATAATTATATATTTATTATATGTTTTTATTGTGACGAATTTGCAAAACTTCTATCCTAGTGAGTGAGTTAGGTGATTTTTGTTTTTCGGATTTAGAGAACTTCTATTATAATTAGTAGTTATTGAGTTAGTGATTTATTAATTATTATGAAAAATTGGCAAATAATAAATATCAAATTATCAATTACGGAACCGAATAACCGAATAAACCGACCGATTTAACCGAAACCGAATAAACTGATAACCGATTACGATGTAAAAATTTGGGCGGTTTTGATTTTTAATTTTTTATAACCGACTTAAATGGTTTGGTTATTTTTTTTCCCAAAAAACCGACCAAACCGACCGTGTGCACCCCTAGCTCTACATAAGGGGATAAGGTTCATAGAAATCTTAATTTCACCAAGTTCTTGTGTAGATCACACTTCATTCCTCTATAGCTGGTTCATAGTGTTGAAAGAAACCAGTTCTTATGCATTACTTTTCTTTTGCTCTCGACTAGATTTCCTCCTTATGTCTTTGTAGTTTCTTCGTCTTTGATATAGGTGGGGGATTGTTATATATATTATTGAATTGGGTATATCAAAATCTTAATGTTGAGATATCTTATCTAAAATTAGTTTCTATTGATTGACTAATTATATGAGTGATTTGTGCTAATTACATCATCCCAATTCATGGGCCTTACATCACTCAATTAATTAACTAATTCAATGAGTGATTTATACTAATTACATCCCACCATTTCTTGTGTCTTACATCACTCAATTAATCAATCAATTAACCATTTTCTTTAGCCTTACTCGACTCCTTGATTTATAGCATTTGTTGGAAGTATTCACCTATAAATAGAGACCAAACTTCTCATTCTACAACACACCTTGAGCATTCTCTCTTTTCTCTATACACCTAATTTCTCTACATATTAGTTTCATTTCTTTCTTTGGTCAAGAGAGCATAAGGTTGATTCTTGTATTCCACTACAGTTTCAATGCCTGATTATGGTCAGATAAAATCGTTGAATCCTGGAGGTTGCTTTGATTGAGACTCTCGAGCACTGGTAATTCTACTCTGGGACGTATTTCCTTAAGGACAGTGTCTACACACACTTCGATCTATTGGTTATATCACTTGACTCTCTTTTATCTGTTTCAAATCATTGTTGTTTCCTTCTACTTTGTTGCTGTTGCTGTTGTAATTGAATTAAATTTTTTACAACAACAATCAGCCAAAAACTTGAGCAAATAACAAATTACTCATTGCTCTAATTAATGTAATAAAAGGAAGTTACTCAATTCAACTTTTTGGATACTTACAGTTTGTATTTCGGCAGAATGAGATAGGCAAGGGCTAGAATTAATGGAGCAAGCGATTGCAGTTCGCCGGTGAAAAAGTGCAGGTAGCTCCGACGGAGTGAACGGCGTCGGACGGCGCTTCAAGACGGCCGGTTGAATTGGGGGAATTATGGATTCAAGTATGATTGCCATTGATTAATGATTGATGAGTAGTTTACGGTGGAGTGGATTTTGGTTAGTGGTTCGTTGTTGGGGTCGGATTGGATAGAGCGGTTTTTAAGATTGCGCGCAAAGAAGTTCCCTAAAGCTTGACACTTGTTAATTCCTTATTGGCTGAACTTAGAAGACAAAATGACTTGGCAAATATTCTAATTCCTACTTCCTAGTTGCCCAAAAAAAATAGCTACAATTGTTGTGAAAATATTAATTTTTTTTAAATAAAAGGTAATGCCCTCGTCTCATTAAAAAAATGGCTTAAATAAAAAAATAAATAAAATCTATAAAAATATTATTTAAATACAATAAAATAATGTATAGAAAATATTTTATTCCTAGTGTATTATACGCAAAGTGGGTTAAAAATATATATTTAATACTTAATTTTAATTTTAATTTGTTAATTAGCGTGAAAATATATCTTAATTATTATTTATTTTTGAGATAGAGAAAGTAATTATTCTAATTTGTATTTTTAGCATATTAGAGTACTCTATAAAGATTAATATTCTGAGCTGTAGGTTTAGTTTAGTTAGTAGGCAACCCCTGAACATAATTTTGAGCATGGTTTGAAGCTCATAAGTACCAAAATTTAAATAAAGAGTCTTATTATTTTTTAATGATAATATAAAATAATTTAATGGTCTCACATTTATCATTACATACCATTTCATTATTATTAAATTAAATATTAATAAATTTATAAAATACCAAAGAATAAAATATATTCTTGAAATTTATAAATTTATATGTTCTTATCACATCCATGATTTAGATTTTCTTTAATATTCATTTGGTTTAACTATTGAATACCACTGTCTATATGGATAGTAGATAAGAACGCGAATGTTGCGAGTAAAAGTCCTCCTACAACTAGCACACTTTTAGATGTATTTTCCAAATGAGGAGATGAAGAAAACATGAGGCCTAACGTTAATAATATAATTAAAATATAATTTGTATTCTAAATTTTATAATGTTGTCGAGGTTTATATTTTAATATTTAAAATATATTTATATATACTCTAAATTTCATTTTTACTAAATAAAATGCTCACTTTAAGATTTTTGACTGATTTGAATTTTAATTTTTAAAACGTATTTAAGTACATTTTAAATTTTAGTTTCGCTAGACAAAATGCACCCTTCAAAATTTTAACCAATCAAAAATGACTAATTATTTTTATAAACTCGTTTTTGAGGGGTAAATTAAGGTATAACATATTAAAAAATAAATAATTTTTTTTTAAAAAAAATTTGTAACCCATGACTGAAATCCTATACCATATCCATGCCCCAACTCATACCCAACAAAACCCAACAATTGTATAAATTTTAAAGTACAAACCTAAATTTAATCTAATCATAATAAAAGTGCACTCATAAAAAGACATGTTAAAATTTCAAGGTTTAAAGAAGGAATAAGAGGCTAAATAAGTTTGAGTGTACAAATTTTAGGACATAAACTCTATTTTTACTATTAAAAAATAAAAATATAAAACAAAAATTTATATTATATCTCATTTTTTAATAATATATATAGAGTTTGTGTGACACCCCCAAATCTGGACCCACACAGCCCAAACTTGAGTTGTCAAAAGACTACAACAAAATTATTACAAGGTAGAATAACGTTCAACAATACAGTGTATTATACACAACTAAGTCTTTACTATTATTATCACACTATTTTACAATACGTGAAGACTAGGATAGTTATCTCTCGGACTCTCACACCATTCCCCGGCTAGACCCAGCTACGTTCTCATCTCCTGTTGAAAAGTAATGGAACAAAAGAAAGGGTAAACTCAAATAGTCCAGTAAAGAATATCATGACTAAGATAATGACGAATAAATTATCATTAGCCTTCAACAGTTGAGTTCTTGATAGAATACAATAGACTACAAGGTTTAAATCAAAAACTGCAGTTAAATTCTTGAACAATGTTCAGATCAATAATAGCAGCGGAATGAGCAATCTATTAGAAGAATAATGCAGACTATAATGTCCACTCGGTTCTCTTTTTAGGAAAAACATCATCAACTTTTATCATCTGAAATACCATTAGTCAAGATAATACAATTCACAGTTCCTGATCATAATCATGCAAATCAACAGTTCATCTTTGCACTACGGGCCAAAAACATTCAATATAACACCAACGGTCATGATTATACCAGATTCAGCCTTTGATCATAATCATGCAGATCAACAGTTCATCTTTGCACTACGGGCCAAAGAGAACATTCACCACGTGCCATAAAAGACACCGAACAGATGTATCGCCTTTAACCTATTATATCGCATTTAACTTATCATCTGTTCAACAATTATATCACATCTGTGCCCCCGGCCACAGATATTCACAACAACTTGATTTTGGATGATTAGAATGATATAAATGATGAACAGAAGAAACAGAATAAACAATAAGTATCAGAAGTTTACTTTGTACAGATTCAAATAATGTCCAAATTGTCAACATGATGTGGAGTGAAATTCAAAAATGATATTCAAGATCCACAGTTCAGAATAACGGTTACAGTTCAATAGTAAGGTTCACGTAAATAAGATGATTCAATTGAAATGATGAAGTACAACTATTATGGAACATATAATATTTTCAGGAATTATAGAAGCAATAGTTCCATAATAAGTTTCGATGTAGGTGTATGAAAGAAAATAATATCCCTTACCGTAGCAGGTTTGATTAACGAAAGGTAAAGGAAATTAATATCCCTTACCATAGTAAGTTTGAATAATGGAAGATGAAAAAAATGGTATCCTTTATGAGTATAAAGGAAAATAATATCACTTACGAATATGAAAGAAAATGATATTATAAACGAATATGCAATAAAAGTGTTATGTGATAATTCGTGTAAACAAATTATTTCTACAAGAGACAAATAAGAAATGAATACAAAGAGTAATTCACCAAACATGCGGTAATCCGCGTAGTCAGGCTATTCTCAGAGATTAATAAGGAATGAATACGAAAGGTTATTCACCAACATGCGGTAATCTGCGCCGTAAGGTTATTCCCACAATTTAATAAAAATTGAATACGAAGAGTTGTTTACCAAACAGGCGGTAATCCGCGCAGTAAGGTTATTCTCAGAGATTAATAAGGAATGAATACGAAAGGTTATTCACCAACATGTGGTAATCCGCGCCGTAAGGTTATTCCCACAAATTAATACATGAAAATAAATGGCACATCTTATGAGTAAGAAAGAAACGATATTATTTTCGAGAATCAAATAATGATAATCCCTTACCGTGGTAAGTTTAAATAATAGAATATGAAAGAAGATGATATTCCTTACCTTGATATTGTGAAACAAGTTTATAACCGAACAAATCATTCCTTATTTGTATCAGTAAAGAATCTGACTTTTGAGTTTTCTAGAGTTTTTAAAATCTCTTTATGTTTTTAAAATAATGTTACTCTCGGAAAGATAGATGACATAGACTCAAGAATCACTCAATTCGGAGTTAATATGAATGAGTTATGAATTTTCAAAACTAAGACTGAAAATAGTGACAAAAATCAAAATATGTTACGGTTTTTAGTATTTTAAGGCGTGAAGATGATTTCAGATTACTTTTCTTCCTTCTTCAAAGTTGTAGAGGACGAAAAACTGAAGAGACAGGTTTTTAATTCATTAAATTCTGACAAATAATGAATTTACTATGATTTTTCGAAAGAGTTACTGTACATAAGAAAATTTCACTCGGGAATTCAAAGAAGAATGTAAAAGATTTCAAAACTAGGAATGACTTAAGAACACTTAAAGAGAACTTACACAAAGAAGTATTTAGAGAGTGGAAGAAAATGTATGTAAGAATGTTATGAAAAATTTCTTAAGTTAAGTCCTCTATTTATAGCCAAAAATCTTATCATAACCAAAATTTCCTAATTTAATCCAAACCATTCATTTCAAGATAATGTTTAATCTATACCATTCATTTAATCTTTTAAGATTTCTTTAATTTAAATTATTCATTTTAAGAACATCTTTAATCTACACCATTCATTTCAAATTATATATTATCTTTAATCTATACCATTCATTTTATCTTTTAAGATTTTCTTAATCTAAACCATTCATTTAAATATCATCTTTAATTTACACCAACAATTTTAAATTCTATATTATCTTTAATATATACCATTCATTTTATATCACCTAACTTTATATTATAAACAAATAACTTTATCAATTCAATTATTCAACAATAAATCACACTTATTCATTATTATGACTAATTGTTATAAATACAGTGTAGTTGGTTCTCTGAGTTAGATATCAAGTCAATTAATTAATGAAATACAACTGTTTAAATAATACCATAATAGAGATAACAATAATGCAAAAAGTATGTAAAAGAAAGATTACATTACTGTGGCATGACAATTATTGATTCAATAATGTGAATTACTGTGCATATGCTACTGTGACAATTATCAGTTTAATAATATGAATTATTGTGCATGTGACAATAAAGTCAAATATTGTACGATAACCACTTTATCAGTTTAATAATACGAAACACTGTGCAATGCCGTGTGCTACTGTGCAATACTATGCAATACCGTATGTTACTTGTAATACTGTATATTACTATTCTTTTATCACCGGATATTTTAACAATTAAAAGTAATATTGACCATTTAAAAATTATTTATGTCATTTTCTATATCCGACAATTATTCTTTGTGGGGTCCACCAATGATTGGTTCGTACGGCGCCGTCGTACGAATATTCTCCGACAGAACGAATATTCCTCGACCAAACGAATATTGTTCGACATAATATAATTTACACATAACATCCTTAACTTTTAACTTTATCAATTTAACCACTTACTGTTTCATGAAAATATATATGAAGAAAAATTAAATTTTATATTTTAGAAAATTCGGGGTCTTACAGTTTGTATCTCAAATTTATATTTATAACTTGTCCTAAGACTTAAGAGACTTTCAATCTCACATGCATGAAGGTATATTAAATCTAGTGGATATAAATTATTTGACCAAGTCGACACTTATCTTTCTTTTCCAACACTCACGGGCTAATCATGTGCCAGATACGGGAAGTTGAAGAAATATTTTTTAAAGATTTTAAAATTCGATATATAGGTATTGGTTTATTAATTTATTGTTCTAACCTACCATATATTTGATTCTGTTGAAAAACTAGTAGAAAAGAGTTTAGGTGGTACTAAATAGGAGTGCACATAAAATCGATTAAAATCAAAAAATCGACCGAACCGAATCAAACCGTTACTATTTCAAACCGAAAAATATAAAACCGAAAAAATCGAACATTATAAAACTAAAAAACCGAGACTAGTTCGACCGGTTTGGTTTGACTTCTCAACAAATCGAAACCAACCAAACGGACCGAACAATTTAAAATTATAATATAATTTATGTATTTTTTTAATAAATATTTATTTTATATAATTATATATTTATCATATGTCATTATTGTGACGAATTTACAAAACTTCTATTCTAATGAGTGAGTTAGGTGATTTTTGTTTTTCGGATTTAGAGAACTTATATTATAATTAGTAGTTATTGAGTTAGTGATTTATTAATTATTATGAAAAATTGCCAATATAATAAATATCAAATTATCAATTACGGAACCGAATAACAGAATAAACCGACCGATTTAACCGAAACTGAATAAACCGATAACCGATAACGATGTAAAAATTTGGGCGATTTTGATTTTTAATTTTTTATAACCGACTTAAATGATTTGCTTTTTTTCCCCTCAAAAAATCAATCAAATCGACCGTATACACCCCTAGTACTAAATGTACATTGGACGTTCAAAACCTTGACCATATCCCATTAAATTCTTTTTAGTAATAAATAAAGCCATTAACTCATAGAGATTAACCAACAAGTCCTAATACACAATTTTAAAACTTGAATACTTTCGATTTTTTTTATTTATATATATATATATATATATATATATATATATATATATTACTTACTTACTTACTTTTACTAATAAAAACAAAAATCAGGGAACATCGTTTGATAATCATACTTTAAAATTAGTTTTATTTATTTTTATAAAAGGCAAAATTTAAAATTTTGTTGTTAATAAGATTCGATTATTTCTAAATCTCATTAAAGTTTAAATGACTCATTGTGTTGCTAAAATTAAAAAAAATTACTTTTTTGTGTTGCTAAATTGAATGTTGCTTCAAGTTTTTATTTTTTAAAAAAAAATAGAAATAATTTTCAAACACTATTTTTTGCTTTCAATTTAGAAAAAGTAGAAGTAAAAACAAGAGATTGAAAGCATAAATAATTACTAAACGAACTCTTAACTTCTACTAATCTTATCTCTTTCCTTTATTGGATTCCAAAGATATTTCTCTGCTAAATTTTTATTTATCAAGTAATTATGAAGTTGTTAAATACACAAGTAATTTGATATAATGATATTTACATAATTTCTCTATCATATTAGTGTAAGATCATTTATTACTTATGTAAAGGAGATGTTGAGACAATAAGTATTTGTGTAATTAACCGTTTTTAAAAAACTATTTGTCATAAATAATACTCCACTAAATTGATCTATTAAAGGATTAATTTGAATTTCTGAAATAATTTTTAACACTACATGCAACAATTTGTAAAAGCTTTCTTTTGAATAACATTTATAATTGTTAGAATTGTAATTCCATAAATTAAAAATAGTATTGTAATAGAAGATATGACACGAGTGATCTTTATTTTTAAGGTCTTTATTATCCTTATCACGTTTGGTTTGCTAAAGTGTTTGGTTTGCTAAAGTGTTGCAAACAATATACTTCCATCATATATGTCAAGCTTCAAAATTAAATAATTTTGTGATAATAATTCACAATTTTTGTTCTGAACAAAAACTACTTTGTGACAGTAATATATTTGTAGAAAATTGGAGAAGATAGAAAGAAAAAAAATTCATGTGCAAAACAATAGTTTTCTTATATGTAAACTTATTTCGTATGTATGTATATATATTTGCATATACATATGCATATATACTTGTAAATTACATAATATACTATTAAATTTTTATTTTAAACTACACATATACACTAATATATGTAAGTTACATATTAATAATAATTTAGTAGTTGATTAGAATTTAAATAATTTTCAATAGTTTTTTTTTATTCCAACATAAAATAGACTATACCTCTTATACTTATACAGTAAGTAGTAGTTTTTTTCCCTATTAAATGGAACTAAGGAAAAAATAGTTTTTATCAAACAATTTTGCACATTATCAATTGTCTCACTATGGACACAAATCAAATGATTTCTACACAAATCAAATGAATTTTTCTTTTATTCTCCACATTTAGAGAGATAAACTACACATTTATATTTATTTAAATTTTGTCCATAAATGGATTTTTGTTAACCCAAACTTGACAATAATTAAGTCTCAAAAATATAAAATAAGGTACAATTTATAACAATAATTACATTTTAATTGTAGAAGCTTAGAAGAAACTAGAGTAGAGGTAAGAAGATAAATTAAGAAAAACTAATTTCTTTTTATCTTTAATATGTGGTCAAGTGATAATATACAAGATGAAAAAAAAAATGAGACCTTGAACAATAGAGTATCACCTTTGTTTTAATAACTAAGAATTGAATATGAATAATTAAAGCTACATATATAAAAAGCTAAAGAACAAAACCTTATAAACCATATATTTCTATAGGAAAAAGACATTCAAAAGAACTATAAATATAATGATTTTGATTTGGGAAGAAAAAACAAGAAATAAAATTAATTAGTTATCATAATAAACAAGATCCATTTAACACCAAAATTCATAGAGTTACATGGTTGCAATAGAGATTTGTGGAAGAAGTAGAAAGATTGTGCATAGTTAAAAGCTAAAACTTGCTATAAATAGAAAAACATTTTATCCAAAATGAAAATGTTTCTAAATCCATCCTTTTTGTCAAACCTCCACTCAAATTATTTTTCTTCTCTTTAGACGACCGCCCCCCGAAAAGACTGTTCAACCATTCTTGTTAACCAAACAATCTTTAAGAATCGCTCTTTTCTCTCTCTCCTCAATTGCGGTGTTATTGGAATTTGTTCTTCGTTCTCTTGAAGAACTAAATTGAATCTGTACATAATATATTCAGTATTATACGTCTATAGATTCTTCTTTAACCAATATATTTTTTTATTTTTGTTATGAGCACACTTTGTTTCCTGACCATGAAACCCTGTTGTAGAATTCTTATTCATCGCCGAAACTGGGGTTTTTTTGGGTTTTCATCTCGCAAATGGGACCGTTCATTTTCCAAAATTTCATCAAATTTGGATCAAAATCGTAAAATTCACAGCTACCCATCTGGAATTTTGGGTTCTCAATGCGATTTTGATCGTACCCAGAAGCCATTTTGTGCCCCCAATTCAGTTTGGGGGCAATCTAGGATTTTCCCTAGCACATGTAATGGTGGGATTATTGGGAGGACTGAGATTTTGATTGCTAGGGTATCACCAAATATTAGGAATAATTCGACATCAGTAGAAACCCGAGTGAATGACAAGAATTTTGAGAGGATTTATGTTCAAGGTGGATTGAATGTGAATCCTCTGGTAGAAAAGATTGATAGGGATGAAAATATAGCTAGGGATGATGAATCTAGGGTAGCAATTGAGGTGGACGATGTAAGTAATGAGAATTCAGTGAGTTTGGATGAGGCTGAGGTGGTGAGTACCGGTAGAGAGGAGTCAGAGGCTGAGAAGGAGGCGTGGAAGTTGTTGAGGAATGCTGTTGTTTCGTATTGTGGGAGTCCAGTGGGAACTTTAGCTGCTAATGACTGTGGTGATAAGCAAGCGTTGAATTATGATCAGGTCTTTATACGCGATTTTGTGCCCTCTGCACTTGCTTTCTTACTCAAGGGGGAGGGAGAGATTGTGAGGAACTTTCTCCTGCATACCTTGCAATTGCAGGTAAGCCGCATTCTTTTTATTAATGTGTAGATATGTCTCTGTGTGTGTGCCTGAATCTATGTATGTGTTTCGATTCTGATTGCAACTTGCCTTTAGTTGGATTTGAGTAGTTATAGCATTGCAATATTTATGTGGTGGATTAGAAATGTCTATTTACTTGAATTATATCTGATTAGTTGGAAAGCATGGAAACAAGTAACAAGACGCTGGTCATTATGTAATAAATTTGTTGGCCATTGTTTAGAATTTAGTGGTGAACCTCACCTATTCTTGCAGACACATGCTAGGCCAGCACCATTTTGTAATATTAGTTGTTTCTTTCCTTTTTTTCTCTCTCTCTTTTCTTTTTTACCCTTCTAAAAATATATGACCTCATATGTAGTTTTATATAACCTTGTTTGGTCTTGAACTTAGGGAGCGAGACCCTAAAAAAAGTTCAAGAAGCTTCAGTTTATGCATGGCGAAAAGGAGCCATTTTGTCCAGCTTTTGGGGAAGCTATATAACCCTTATAAATTCTCATCAACTAAGATTATGAGGAATGCCATGTTATGTGTATCTCGAAATCAAGTTCAGGATCCAACATTTTATGCGGCCCAAATTATTTTATGCGGTAACCCGAATGAAAAGAAAGATGCACCTGTTATGTTATGTTTTTAGCTTGACTGTATATATGTTTTTATAGCTAGAGTTTTGATATTCTTTTCTTTCTCAGTTTTAGCTGTCATCAGAGTGAGATTCTCCGATTGTATTCTTCACGCTTTGATATAGTGATATCTTCTACCTTTAGCCCATGTTTTTTTGCTTTGATTTTCCGCGTAAATCTTTTGTTCTTATCTCTAATTTCTTTCCATCATTTATGTGTTTGCCATAGTTTGTTGTAACATTTTATTTATTGGTTTGTAATATTAATTGCTCTTAGATGTATATGTTTGCATATAATGTGCCGGTGTATGCAGCTATGAGAATTTCCCTTGTGTAATCCAAGATAGAGACACATCCTCCATTTTAGCAAGGAAAGTAGATTTTGCTTCTATAGTGGAACCTATACTGAGGGTTGGTAGTTAAAAACTTAGATGTGGTATAAGGGTGATATTAAGTGGTGCTTTCATAATTATACTACCATGTTAGGTCCATTGACTGTGTACATTTCCACTTGTTTGAGCGTTCTGTAGAAGCAGGAACAATTCTAGTTATGTCCAGATTATCTTAATTAACCATCAGTGTTAATGCTTGTGGGACATCATTATTGATGTGAACTTTTCACATTTTCTTAATGTTTTCCTTGTATATCCCCCAGAGCTGGGAGAAAACGGTCGACTGCTACAGTCCTGGGCAGGGGTTGATGCCTGCAAGTTTCAAAGTTAGAACTGTGCCTCTTGACGAGAACAAGTACGAAGAAGTTTTAGACCCGGACTTCGGGGAGTCGGCAATTGGCCGTGTTGCACCTGTTGACTCTGGTAAGAGTCTAGTTTATTGATGTATAGTTCCAATAGTGGATACTTATATAAAAAAGAAAAATAAAAGTGGAAATTAAAAAGAGATATTTCCAACGATGGATTGGTAATTTTATAAAGTGAATATGATGGTAGTTGCTAAAAAAGCCAAAAAAAAAATAAGGAAAAAAGAAAAAAAGAAGAGAAGAGATAGAACACAAATGAAGTGACAGTGCTGCATTATCTTCCCAATACCCATATAGTACCATGATTAAGTGTTCAGATGACATTCAAATTGAGCAGGTGAATTTAGGGCTTCAATATCATTGTTCACTGTCAACAAAAAGGGAAAAGAAAACTAGTAGTCCATTATTATTTTCCTTCAGCTGTTTCATTTACGATGCCTTTCCTGTAAATACTAAAATGCTCAATAGAAAAAATGAATATAGTCCTTTGTTAGTCTAGTGCACACATATTAATAAATTTTTGTTTGCAAATTGAATTTGTTGCAGGGTTGTGGTGGATTATCTTACTGCGAGCGTATGGGAAGATTACTGGTGATTATGCATTACAAGAAAGGGTGGACATCCAGACAGGCATAAAGCTGATTTTAAACCTGTGTTTGTCTGATGGGTTTGATATGTTTCCTTCTTTGCTAGTCACTGATGGCTCCTGCATGATAGATCGAAGAATGGGTATTCATGGTCACCCTCTAGAGATTCAAGTGAGTTGATGTTTTCAAAATTCTTGTGAAGTTATCATGTCATTATTAGCCTGTGATAGGGTCTAGGGCTCCACTTGTTGTCATACTTTTGCCTACTTGCCTAATGAAAGAACTAGGTGATACAAAATTTATCAACTTTTTGTGTGGTAGATACTCTCATGAGCATGTATTTAAATGAGTTTTTCAAATTTTTATGAGGTGGCAACCATATGTTTGGCTTATCAGATAACTTACAAGGTCCTCTTGTGAGAGGTCAATCTTACATTCGAATGTGATGCATGTGTATACTATAGTTGTCAGAATCTTACGATACGCAATACGTGTCTTATGATACGATACGCAATACGTATCTTATGATTCGATACGATACGGAAACAGTTCGATACGTATCGCAGGGTGAATCTAAAATTATACCGTATCTTATGATTTAATTACGATTCGATATGATTCTTACGATACGATACACTGAACGATACTTTTTAAAAGCAACCAACTTGAAAAAGTTTGAATGTAGATCCAAAAGACTAAAAACAGAACTTTTAAGCCTTTTAATATTTCAATTGAAGAGGTTTTCTGGCACAAACATATTCTATATCGCTTCATGAGCCTTTAATAATTTTTTAGAGTATTATATCTAATTGAAAATGTCGCATTATTTTTTTTACGTCACTTTCTATAAGCAGATATATAAATCTCCACATGTTAATTTGAATTATTCTTTTTGTTTTATAGATTAAAGGTGAATCTGATTTTTTGTTTTATGTTGTTACTCTATAAAGATTACTGAAATAATATCTAATAAATCAATTTAGAGTATTTTGGCTACTGTTTAACTTTAAAATTTATTTTTAATCTATAATAATATTTACTTGACTACTTTTATATATAGTCAAATTTGTGTTTTATATGCTTAAATGTATATTACTACATTTTTTATTTTATTTCTGTATCTTATGATACGGTTCACGATACGGGAATTTTCGATACACGATACGATTCACGATTTGACAACTATGGTGTCCACCATCCGCCCCCACCTTTTTCCTTACTTCCCCTCACATGGAGCACCTTCTAGTGATTAATGCTGATAAGCTTGTTGAATATTGCCATAGGCCATGGATCAGATGTATTACAATAATTCCAGTACCTTTTCTTTTACAATTACTGGTACAAATATGTGCAAGCATGTTATTCCCTAATGAATATAGACACTTCTAAGGAGACATCAAACACATGTTGACACCCACAGGTTTTGGATTCTCTCGCCTATTCTGACACATCATGGAAGTCGATACTGCATTTGAAAATGATAATCTCAATTTTGGAATTTTAAACAACACTTTTGGGATGCTCCACCAACATGGGTACATTATTGAGTATTCTTAAGTTAAAAATTTCATGTTTCGGCTAAAGATATCAAAATTGCTTATTGTGACTTTTTTTTCAATCTATGCTATAAATTTCTATGCACGAAGTGTCCTTTTTATATTTTTTTGTTTCCTCATGGTGTTGATTTCCATTTCTTGATGATTTATGATGTCAATTTATCATTGGTGTTTATTAGCATCCTGTCTCCATTCTCCAAGTTAGTTATAGGTTGTTTCCTTTCCCAACTTGGGACACATTTTCTCTTCCTCTTGGCTTATCTTAAGCTTACGAAATTTGATATTGCAGTCCTTATTCTACTCAGCTCTAAGGTGCTCCCGTGAAATGCTTACATTAGATGATGGATCCAAGAATTTGGTGAGAGCCATCAACAATAGACTTAGTGCATTGTCATTTCACATCAGAGAATATTATTGGGTAGATATGAAGAAGATCAATGAGATCTACCGATATAAGACAGAGGAATATTCTACGGATGCCACCAACAAGTTCAATATCTACCCTGAACAAATTCCTCATTGGCTAATGGATTGGATTCCTGAGGAAGGCGGTTATTTAATTGGCAATCTACAGCCAGCTCACATGGATTTTAGGTTCTTCACCCTGGGAAATCTGTGGTCCATTATCTCTTCTTTGGGTACTCCTAAGCAAAATGATTCAATTTTAAACATGGTTGAAGCTAAATGGGATGATCTTATTGGGCATATGCCTCTCAAGATATGTTACCCTGCTTTGGAGTATGAAGAATGGCGTATAATCACTGGTAGCGACCCAAAGAATACGTAAGTTTCCTTAAACTGTTCATGCTTTTGTTGTGTCTGCACCTCTTGCTTATGTATATGTAGAGTTTGAGGCAATAACTCGCTGCATATCAGTTCGTTGAAAGTTGCACATAATAACTGACTTTATTTTTGTTGGCCTTTGCAGACCTTGGTCATATCATAATGGTGGATCTTGGCCAACACTACTGTGGCAGGTAATCCTCAATAGATATAAGAACATGTTTTTGCATGCTAAATGAACAACGTAGTACCTTTCTTAAACTGGGTTGTTTCATGCTGCAAGTCTAGTGTTACTTTCAGTTTGGCGGCCCTAGCAGTTGTTTCACAGGCTAAATTGGTTGATTTTGGACATGTATCCAGAGGATACGGTTAACTGCTGGCTTCTGGGAAATGGCCTCTTTATATAGACTTTGAACATTTGTGGGGGGATTGAATAAATGAGATAAACGTGATAAGTAGAAGACCTTTTGCTCTTTTTTGCTAACACTGTCTCCATAAGCGTAAAAGTCGAGTAGAGTTTGCTCCCTTAAGAAAGCAGCAAATTTGACCTTATTTGGATTTTGAGATGAAGTTGGAGATTAAGAACTAAGAAGATGATCTAAATATTATTGGGTCCAAGTCATTTTGAATGCACATTCTAACAGCCTGTTTCCTTATCACTAACTTCTAAATTGCTCTCTGTTTCTCTTTATCTTTTTCAGTTCACGTTGGCATGCATAAAGATGGGAAGAACAGAACTAGCCTCAAAAGCAGTTGCTTTGGCAGAGAAAAGGCTTCCGGCAGAGCATTGGCCTGAATATTACGACACAAGGAATGGGAAGTTTATTGGAAAACAATCCCGGCTCTATCAAACTTGGACAATTGCTGGATTTCTAACATCCAAAATGCTCTTGGAGAATCCTGAGAGGGCTTCACTCTTGTTTTGGGAGGAAGACTATGATCTTCTTGAAATTTGTGTTTGTGCACTTAGCAAATCTGGCCGGAAAAAATGCTCTCGTGGTGCTGCCAGGTCTCAGATCCTTGTGTAATGAGGATCTTTTCTCTTAAAGGTGAATGCCTTTTATACTGTACAGTCGGTAGTGAAGATAGACTGATAGAGTTGCAATAGTTTCTCTCTCTCCATTGAGATGTAATGTATCGAGTTAGCAGTATAATTTTACACATCGATGTAGAATGATTATAGAATCATCATATTGTCTGTTGCCCGATTAATCAAACTAGTTATCGGAGTAGGAATTTCGAATTAACAGGTGAGCCTCTGAACTGGTTTGCAGCCCCCTTTGTTATGTCCTTCGCTTGTATAATATACAATTTCATGATAATAATCAGATAGTAGTAATCTACTATAAACAAGCTGCAAGAAGAAGGAATTAATGGTGTGCCGAAGTTTCTAAATCAGCTTGGAGATTCATTTCATATGAACAAAAGTGCATGCCAAAGCTGTACTTATAATTAAGGCAACAAGCCTTCTACAACAGAAACCTATCCCGCTGGTTATATGTTATCTTCTACTTCTTCCGTTTTAATTTATAAGATTATTATTGACTTTTTAAAAATTAATTTCAAATTTTTTAAAGCTCAAAATTGGCATGAATTCATCTATTTTATGTTAATGCAACTATAAATATTATAAACTATCTAAAAAGTACTACAAATTATAAAATTTATTATTTAAAAAAATTAAATTAATCGGGTTAATTTTAAATTTAAAAATATTCTAAATTGTGACATTATAATTTGAAACAGATAGAGTATGTTGGTATAGTTTAGTTGTGTTGGTATAATTTTCCAAAAAAAGAAATTGTGGGTCATCAGCTCACAGTATATAATGTTAACTCGGCAAAAACTTATTACTATTTCTTCATAAATTTTTCTACTACTCTTTTCTTTTTTCTCCTCTTTAACATTGTGTTTATAAGTTTTAAAAATGAGAGAAAAGAAAAGAGACTAGAAAATTTTGGGATGAGATTAAAACTTAAAAAGCCCATTGCTTGAGAATTTTTTGAGGAGAAAATTGAGAAAAGAATAAGAGAATTTTTAATCAATTTTTTTTAAACTTGAGAAGATTTAGAAGAAAATTTATTACAAACTTAAACGATATATTAAAATACTGCAAAGGAAATCAAATGTGTATTTTATCATAACTAAACTTGACTACAGATATACTCATTTACGAATAACATTTTTATATTTTTATAAATGACATTTCAATCATTTCATTGTTTTATCATCAAATATTACGTAATTTTAAATCAAATTTATGGCCAAATTTGACCGTAACGTATGTCATGTCTTTATAATAGTTATTAAATATAATCTCAAAAAAATAAATTAATAATATAAAATTTAAATTAAATTTTTCTTCCAAAAACACAAACACAAAGCAAGTATTTTTTTTCCTCCCTCCCTCTCTTTTCTCCAAACTCACAAAAACCGCGTAAAACTCAAACACAGAGTTACAGCATTGCTATAAATTTCCCTCCATACTTCACCATACGTTTAAATTTGGAAATCAATTGCAAACAAATAAACTAATAACATAACCATTAAGAGGCAAATGCAACATCAAAGATGGGTTTCAGGAAAATAATACCCAACTCTTATCACCATCAAATCCCTCAGATAGTGCTAAACACTCTCCACAAAATCACCACCCCATTAACACCACCATTTCGGCCCCAAAACTGCTCAATCTTAGCCACCGGTCTTATCAAATCCTACTTTGAAAAGGGTCTTATCAAACAAGCACGTACACAGTTCGCTGAAATGTCTGAAAGAGATGTTGTTGCTTGGACTGCCATGATATCTGGGTATGCATCTTGCAACTACCACAACAATGCGTGGATGGTGTTCTGTGATATGTTGAGGGAAAATGTGGTCCACCCAAATGCTTTTACTTTGTCGAGTGCGTTGAAGGTTTGTAAAGGGATGAAATCGCTTTCTTGTGGTGCTTTGGTTCATGGTTTGGTTCTTAAGCATGGCTTGGATGATTGTTCATTTGTTGAGAATGCTTTGTTGGACATGTATGCTACGTGTTGCTGTAACATGGATGATGCGTGTGCTGTGTTTCGAGATATTAGGGTGAAGATTGCTGTAACATGGACTACAATGATCACTGGATATACTCATCGGGGTGATGGCTATGGAGCTCTTCGAGTCTTTAGACAAATGTTATTGGTCTGTGCTTACAATTTTGATGTTGTTTTCCAGTTTTCTAGTAATTTATCACGGCATGTCAATATCTCTGATATTGTGATAACCAAGGATATTATCAACTTTTTATTCTATATTGTTGAAGTTATTTCAATCTAATATGTGTATTTTCTTTTGTTTTTTTTGACAACAGGAGAAAGTTGAAACAAATCCGTTTAGCTTTTCTATAGCAGTTAGTGCTTGCACCTCAATTGGCTCTCATCTGTATGGCAAGCAACTCCATGCAGTAGTACTTAAAAATGGGTTTGATTCCAATATTCCTGTAATGAATTCTATACTAGACATGTACTGTAGGTGTAGTTTATTTTGCGAAGCACACAATTGTTTTCATGATATGGATCAAAGAAACTCGATTACTTGGAACATTTTGATTGCTGGATATGAAATGTCGCATCCGAATGAGTCCCTGTACATATTTTCCCGAATGGAAATAGAAGGGGTTTGTCCCACTAACTTTACATATTCAAGTGTTATAGCAGCCTGTGCTAATTTAGCAGTTTTGGGTTGTGGACAGCAAGTTCATGGAGGGATCTTTCGGAGAGGCCTTGAAGGGGACATAGCATTGGCTAATGCCCTTATAGACATGTATGCCAAGTGCGGAAGCATAATAGATTCATGCAGAATTTTTAGTCAAATGTTTTATAGAGATTTGGTTTCGTGGACTTCAATGATTATTGGGTATGGGAGCCATGGATATGGAAAAGAGGCTGTTAAATTGTTTGATAAAATGCTCTGCTCAGGTATTAAGCCTGATCGGATCGTGTGTATGGCTGTGTTGGGTGCTTGCAGCCATGCTGGACTTGTCGATGAAGGCTTAAGTTACTTTAAATTGATGACTGGTGATTACGACATTACTCCAAATCAGGAGATTTATGGATGTGTTGTTGATTTGCTTGGACGTGGTGGTAGAATTGAGGAAGCTTTTGATCTGATAGAAACTATGCCATTTAAGCCTGATGAGTCTGTTTGGGGAGCACTACTTGGAGCTTGTAAAGCTAATGGGCTTCCAGATCTTAGTAAACGGGCAGCTCAGAAGGTATTGGATTCAAGGCCTAATATGGCAGGAAGCTACGTGATGCTGTCAAA
Organism: Hedera helix; assembly: GCA_947179155.2. NCBI lineage: Eukaryota > Viridiplantae > Streptophyta > Magnoliopsida > Apiales > Araliaceae > Hedera > Hedera helix. Next base: position 33,321,662 of record OX359280.1, on the reverse strand, counting down.
TATTTTTGCAGCTCAGGGGAAGTGGGGGGATTTCGCAAGAATGAGGAAGTTGATGAGGGGAATTGGAAACAAGAAAGAAGCTGGTAGGAGTTGGGTGGAGATACGAGACCAGGTTTACAGTTTTGTTGTTGGAGATATGGTCGGTCCCCATTTTGTATCAGCGTGTGAGGTTATTGAAATTTTTGTTCAGCATATGCAAGAAGCAGGGTATGTTCCTGATATAGATTGTTTGATGCATGACTCAGAAGATGGGACTTGACGAGGGGCTGAAGAACAAAAGTCCCAACTAAACTACTGAAGGGTTGAAGAGAATTCAAGAACCAGGAAGAGTGTTTCAGGTTTTTGGCATGACTGAATTCCTTTCCTGGTCTGTGGCTCCAAATGTTGGTTCAGCATATGCAAGAAGTAGTGTATCTTCCTAATATAGATTGCTTTACTGAGAAGAAGGGACTCGACCACGAGATGAAGTTGAAAACCAAAAAAGTCCTGATTATATTATGTAAGTGTTGAAGAAAATTCAAGAACCGTGAATGGGCATGTGAGGTTCTTGGAATTTGGTTCAGCAAATGCAAGAAACAAGGTATGTTCCTGATAGGGGTTGCTTGTTTCATGATTCAAAAGAATAGACATGACCAGGAGCTGAAGTTGATATAGTACAAAAGTCCTAGTAATGCTATTGAATTTTGTTCTAGTGGAGGAACAACTAATGACTTATGTGAAGAGTAAGAAAGAGTTAATTCTGAGGAAAATTATTTTTTAAGAAAAAGTTTAGATTACATTATTGACTCAATATGAAGCAACATAAAAGGAAAGTAAAGCAGTGTAATGCTGAGGAAGATTATTTTTTTAGAGAAAGTTTAGATTACATTACATTATTGACTCAATATGAAGCAACTTTAAAGAAATTAAAGCAGTGTTAATGCTGAGTGGACATCACTCAGATTGAACAAATGCCTTGGCTTATAAATTATAGATTTATATTTTTATTCGTGTATACCTTTTATATACGTATATGTATATATTTATATATTGTGTATAATGTGTCCTCGCCTTCCTTGGTTGATTTATTTTTTGTTTTATACTTGGATTCTGTTCTTTTACTTCTATTAGGTTGTTTGGCTTATTTTCTGTGGTAAAACTAAACCTCGGGTTAGGTTTTTATAATCATATATTGTTAATTTGGAGTTTAATTGCCTATGGGTTTATGATATTGTTGAGTTCATGCTCAAAATAGATTCTAATCTACTTTCTCCCATGAATACATATCCAATGTGCAGTATATTAAGCAGGTTTTGTAAATTAGATATGGTAAGCCTGGTTCCCTGCTTGGTACTATATGGACTTTATCTTTGGCGTATTACTCATGAAAGAGCAGTTGCAGTATATTTTCCTCGTCAAGTTCAGTCATTTTGCAGTGTTAACTTGAACATTAAGAGTGTTTACCTTATACTGACTACTTCAACAAAGTTTCTTTGTTACACTGCAGAATGTGCAGCTGTACATGTGCCTTTCATTCTTTCACTGATCAGTTTTAGGATAGGAGGAAGAAAAGTTTTAGATGATATATTTTGTTTTAGGGAGACTTGAAAACAAATAAGAATGTGTCTTGGTTGATATGGAGGTGAAATTTAACTAGCTAAACGGATACGAGTAAAGATTAATTAAATTGTTTGGTTTTTTGTTCCCAATGAAAAATGTTGAGGGCACATGAGGATCTTTGCGCATGTCTCTGTAAATGTCTGTGTGCTTGTGTTATGTTAGTATCACTTCCCATTTGCTGCAACTCTTTTCTGATATATTTTACCTCGGTACATTCTCGTTCTGTACCTATGAACAAGTGTTAGGAGTGTGCTTTCCTTAAAGAGACCTGAGAATCCTAGATATCTAAATAATGGTGTCTACTTTGATATTGGCCACGTTTCGGCATTTCCAGACTCTTTTTAATCTTTTTGAGCAAAGATCACGGAATCAGTATCGATGTCGGAAGTCAAAACAGCGACTTTTTCTGGCAATGAGACACCGTGAGAGGGAGGAGGGCGGTTGTCTGCGTTTGGGGTGTCTTTAATAAGGCCGTTTGGGGTAGTTTTCAGATGGATTAAAAGTATTTCAAAATTTCTATAGAAGTGTTTGGTGTTTGACAACTCTCTGAAAGCACATTAAAATAGCAGAAGATCGTCCAGTAGTTCCATTGTATTTAAATTCTATTCAGGTGGTGGTGTAAGCTGTGGTTCACCAATTCCATCATTTCATTTTAACTGTGCCAACTGGATGTGCCATTGTTGGAATTTTTTCTTGTTTGCTGTTAGCTCGTTTTGTTGTACTACAACGCCTATTAGTGTGTACTAGTACTACCCTGGCATGACAGTACGGTGACTATTTTTTTCCCTTTACAATTTTGAAATTAGTACTACAATTTATTGAGTAATTATTGATTCATTAATAGCTAGGTTTTAAATTATTTTTTGCAAGTATAGTACAACTAGCTGTATATCAGAATTGCCATGAATTTATTGCAGCATTTATTACTCATCATTCATCCAACAATTTTGAGGAATTATTGTGTTTAACAAAGATAAATTTGTTAACCAGAAGGTTTGAATAGTTACCTAGATGTCATTGATAACGAACTATTTGATGTTATGCTAAATAGACCATATATACCTACAAAGCTTGCTCATACTCTAGAGGATCCAAATAAAGTTCCAATCAAACAGAGAGTGACATGAATTGAAAATGAGAAGAACCTTGTAGCTCTTGATAAAAGAGTTAAGAACATCTTTTTCATGGCTCTTGAAGAAAAGTTTTTCGAGAATGTGGTCAACTGCAAGACAGTTGAGAAAGTGTAAGAAACACTTCTTGTTATGTATGAAGAGATTGAAGAAGTAAGAGAAAATAAACAATCTCTTCTCACTCAACAATATGAGATATTTTCTCACAATGCTGGAGAATACATTACAGTAACATATGAAAGATTCAGCATGTTGCTTAATTCATTCAGAGCATTTTGAAAGGTTTACCTTAACAAGGATGTCAACATCAAGTTTATAAAAGCACTGCTCAATAAGTGGGATGTCAAGACCACTACCATAAGAGAGTCCAAGAATCTTTATGAGATGATTGCGCAAAAGCTTTTTGGAAACTAGCTAACTTATGAGGTAAAGTTGAACCAGAGAGTAGAAATAACAACAACAACAATAACAGAAACAAAAAAGAAAGATAAGAGTGTAGCCTTTAAGGCAATTGAAGTCTCCTCTAAAACCTTATAGAGGATGATAATGACATTGATGATGATGATGAGAATTTGACTTTATTATCTAGAAGATTAAGATAGTTCATGAAAAAAGGTAGCAACAACAACTACAGAAGAGCTAACAACAACAACAACAACCAAAGAAAAGACTCCTCGAAAGACCTATACTATAACTGCAAGAAGCTTGATCACTATATCTGTTGAGTGCAATAAGCCACTAAGAGAAGAGCTCAAGAAAGATAAGGATTATGCCAAGAAGGAAAAGAAGTTTCAAAAGAAAGACAAGGGTCTGGTAGCTGAAGGCTCTTGGAGTCAAAGTAATAGTGACTCTGATTCAGAGTCAAGTGATGGTGAAGGGTCAAAGATGACAAATCTTTGTCTCATGGTTATTGAAGCTCTTACTGGCAACACTATAGTCATAAAAAAATTGATATCAGTGAGATATTTGATTTTAACTCTCATGATATTGATATTTATGATTTAATAATCGCCTTATGTGATATTACATCAGAGTTGTATAAATATATGAAGTGGTTCATGGTGCTATCTAGGGATCATTATCTACTTCAAGAGGAGAAAGAAAGAGTATAACTTGAATTGGAAACAATTTAAGAAACTACTTATTCTCTCTCTAAGCTTAAGGCTGAGAATAAAAACTTGAGAAACATCATTGAGTAGTTTATACAGAAGGAGAAAATTCTCGTCTCTAAGATTTAGGAGTTGGAAAAGATAATTTTTATTTGGAATAACTCTTCTTCTTCAATGGACTCCCTGATCACCAGTCAAATATATTGTTATAACATATTAGGTTTAGGGATTTGAGGACTTGTCTTTAGATCGTAGTGTGGACACAAGCATAGAGACTAACAATAATAATACTTCTATTTCCCATAGAAGTATTGTATTTGTGAAATCAACACAGGTAGTTAAGTCTATTATTCAAAACTCTACGATTTTTGTTGATCAAATTGTACTATCTAAGAACATTCGATCACAGACTGGTCTAGGATTTAAGAAAGCACAAGGTAAAATTAAAGTTGCATTCAAACTTCGAAGGATCGTAGAGTCTGCGCATATTCACTATACGAACCAACCTAGCAAGAATCGTAGAGTTGATTTTTACCTTACGAAATCTCAAAATCTTAGAACAGTGTGAAAATAGAAAATGTATCAACCTAGAAAAAAGGCAAGAGGTTCCTTTTCCCCACACATGTCCTTAAAAAGAAGAAATCTACGCACATACACAAGCATGCATCATACAATTTGCTATAACTGTTATTATTATTGACATGTTGTTGCTATGTGTGATTTTAATACATATCCTATTTATGTGAGTCCTAAGATTAGGAAAATGTGAATTTCTAAAAGGACTAACCAAGAAGAACTCAAACAAGTATGGGTACCAAAGTAAAGTTTAATTTTATTTGTTAGATAAGAGCACCTCTTCGTCAATATGGTATCTAGACAATGGTTGCTCAAGACATATGATTGAAAATAAAGCCCTCATATCAAACTTTAACGGGAAAAAAGGATTTACTATTATCTTTGGAGATAACAATTTTGGAATGACTAAATGTTATGGCACCATATGGAATGGTGCTGTATCATTCAGCCAAATTGTATTTGTATAAGGTTTGAAGCACAATCTATTAAGTATCAATCAATTATGTGACAAAAGATGCCAATTTATCTTCCTAAACAACCAATATCAAGTAAGAGATTTAGAGACAAACTCTGTGAAACTAACTAGGATTAGAGCTGAATATATCTATGTGGTAAACCTAGCAAAGCTGAGCTCAACAGAAATAGCTTGATTCGTTGCTAAAACTTCAAAAGATGTTAGTTGATTATGGCAAAGAAGACTCTTACATATGAATTTCAAGAATATGTCCAAGCTGGTTTCTAAGAATCTAGTCTTTGATCTACCTAAATTAAATTTTATTAAAGAGGACACTTGCAAAACATGTCAGCTAAGGAATAAACCAAATTCTTATTCAAAAGTAAGATAATTAATTCTAACATTAGACCATTACAACTTTTACATATAGATTTGATTGGGTCTATACCAACTGTCGGCCTTAGAGGAAAGAAATATACATTGGTCATTGTGGATAACTATACAAGATTCACATGGATTTTCTTTCTAGCTTCTAAGGATGAAATCAATGTTTAATTAATCAAATTCTTTAAACTGGTTAAGAATAAAAAGGTAAAAAGATCAAAGCTATACGGAGCAATCATGGAACTGAAGTTGACAGGTTCTGTGGAGATAATGGTATTCATCACAACTTTTCAGCACCAAGGACTCGTTAACAAAATGATATAGCTGAAAAGAATAACATAACTCTTATTGAAGTAGGGAGGATACGTCAAGCAACAGTAAGATTACCACAACATTTTTGGGTCAAAGCTATTAACATTGCCTACTATATCTAATTTACTTTACTTATAAGAAGACACCCTACAAACTTTAGAAGATAATGAAGGTTAACATAAGTTACTTTTACACGTTTAGCTGCAACTGTTATATACTCAACAACGATAAGAGTTATCTAACTAAATTTTAACATAAGTTAGATGAAGGTATATTTTTTGGCTATTCAACTAATAGTAAAGCTTGTAGAGTATTTAATAAATAATTATTAAATGTTGAAGTTTCAAGTTATATTATTTTTGACGAAACTAACATTATAGAGCCAAGTAATGCTATTGTCTTTTATGAATTAGTAAAACAGGAACATGAGAATATAGAGTATGAAGACCTTACGATCAACAATCCAGAGATAGTTAAGCCAGTTGAAAATATCGTAGCGCCAGTTATTCCATAATTGAGAACTCTATGAATTGATGCTCCCCTAACACTAGAGCTTGCTGAACTTAACCTAGAAGATCTCATACAAGAAGGCACAAAGACGATGTTCTAATTGGAAGTAGACGGGCTAGAGACTTTACACAAGACCTATGATGCCCCCAAATCACTATACTTACTATAGATGACTTGGTGCTCACTATAAATGCTAAATCAATAGGTTTATAGATGATTTCCTTTATTCTCAAACAAAGTTCTCATCTTAATTCCCAAAGATCTTTCATTATTTTATATCAAGTCCTTGTAATCCATACAAGAGACTTAATACTTAATCATAACATTTTATCCTTAATGTTTAGATATTCTATAACTTTATATGTTCCAACATTCACGGCATTAAATCATTAGGACGACTCTTGGGAACAGAGAATCTCGCGGTGAATGTTTGCATCTTCACCCGTGATAAATGTTTGCATCTTTATCCGTGACAAATGGTTGTATCTTTGTCCGGTGCAAAATTCTCTTTCCGTACAGAACGTTACCCAAATAGTTAAAACCCTCATTCGAAACGTATTTGGTTATAGTGATATCTCTTCATATTAATAATCCTACTTATCCGACATTCAGAATAGTAATAACGAGTTATACCTGGGTCCGAGGAACCTTAACGATGGATTTGACTAGTCAACATCGCTTAGTTCTGTCTTGGATGTACAGCACTCACAAGTTATTTACCGATCCTCATCCAGATAAATAGATTATTATTAATACTATGTTAAGTTTTAACAATTCTAAGTTTAATCAAAGTAAAGACGTAACAAGAGAATGTGATAAAACTTGATAATATTTATATAATATTCGATTACATGTGTTGAACTTGTTCTTATTACAAAATGTCATTATGACTACAGTTAAGAACAGTTAAGGAAAACAGTAAACTAGTCTACGCATTTCTTCTTTCCTTTCTTCTTCGAGCCGGAGCTCTCGGGTTTGTTTGCACATTAGGGTTATATGCAAGGGTGAGCTAAAATGCTCAGCAAGTCTTAAACACATAACATATAAGTGAACTCACACTGATAAGGATTGTAAGGACTCATGGAATAACAATTGATATTTACAAATGTTTTAACATAGCAAAACTGAGTGGTGGTTAGACCTTGAACTATTCTTTGTCTTTCGACTTAGAACCTTTTACAGTGGATATAGAAAGGGGATCAACCTAACGACATCCTATGTTATGCATAACATACAATACACTGGACAGATCAAGAACAGTAATACATATTTGTTCATCTCAGTTTACTTCACATGTCAGGATCGCCCCAAGACGACTTGGTTTGATATAATAAAGCATGATTCGAATTTATCACGAATAATCATTTTATTTTGCAAGTTATGCCGAAACAAGAAGCAATAACTTTCGTATCAAAGATTTATAACACGTTGTATACACAAAATGTATAAATCACATAGAAAGCAAGTAAACAAAGTTTAAGGATAGAAAACTTGCCTTTAGCACAATTTAGGGTTTCCCGGTAATCGTTTAAAGCGCCTATACAAAGGGTTTCGCGTACCGAATGTTAGTTCATCGATTTTTTTTGTTCTATACGTGTTTTTATCACTAAGCTAGACTATTTTCATTGGTGGAATTTTTAGAAAATTTGGCTAACTCAAAAACTCAAAATTTAGTGCTTCCACCCGAATGCCCCTTAAAATTTTCAGCTTCGACGTCTTTTCCGGTAACTGTCATAACTTTGTCATCCGGAAACATTTTAAAGTGATTTTTGAGTCTAAATTTCTTAAAATTTCATAATCTACAACTTTCATTTAAGTTACTAAGGCATATTCTGACTTTAAAATATCGTAATTTTAGCAGAAATGTCAGTATGCTTACTTTGAACAATTTTCTTAGGGTTAACCATGTGAAACATGGTACCGCTTGCTTTAAATCTTTAAGAAATCATGTTGTAAGACTCAATATCATTTTATAACATAAAAATAACAAATCACAAACCTTCTCATAGAAAGAATCATGACTTTTGCTCAAGAACACACGAAGAACACGAAGAACGGTTAAACCGTACATGATAACGACTATGTTCTTGAGCTTTTGGTTTTCGTACTTGAAATAATTTGAGCATTATAACTGCTTACATAAGTGATTATAACACTTTATAATTGACAAAAATTGGTCATTATAACGGCTTGCATAATTGATTAAAACAATTTATAAAAATGCTCAAGAACATACGCAAACGCGGAGAACGGATGAACCATACATGACCACTACGTATGTTCATTAAACTTTAAACTATGAATTGAAATTCGACATTATAACTACTACAAAAAGTAGAAAGGCTCAAGAAGACGTGAAGAACACGGAGAACGACAATCGTACATGGCTACGACTCGCGTTCTTGAGCTTTTGAAATTTTAAGACGAAAGAAAAATCGAACATAAAAACTATAAAGGATTGTACCTTTGGTGTTTGCAAGCTTTAACTATTTCTTTGCAATATCCAAGATAGTAACTCACTAGAACTCTCTCTCAATATATGTATATCTTTGATACTTGATTTTTGAGCTTGAAAATGAATGATAGAATGGGTGAATATTGCTTGCTATTTATAGGCCAACCAAAGCTAGGGCAAAAGGGTCATTGTTACAAAACTTCCAAGCTAAGCTAACTTCAAGTGCACCACCCTTGCCCACTTGATATGAACGCCCAAAGGTCTGATTTTATGCCATTAAATGCTAGTAATCATCATGTTTAGTGACATCACAATAATCCACATGTTAGCTTTCAATTGGTCCACAACTTAGCCTACCAAAGGAATAGTTCTAGGGCTTGTTTGGTTGGTGAATTAACCATTTAATTGAGGGGTAGTCATGGTCATTTACCAAGCTTGATCAAGGTTAGATTAGTCCTTTTGATAATCTAGCTTAGTTAGGATTAGGTTAATTAGCAATAACTTAGGTTAAATAGGTTTATTAATTCACCGACTAGTTTAACATATAGATTAAGTTAATCTATAGTTTAATTAATCTTAATCCTAGTTAGGTTAAGTTTAATTACATGTTAATTAGGTTAAATGGTAATCTAGTTACCTTAACCTAGTTCAATTCTAACCGGATTAGTGATAATTACCTAATATGGTTAATTAGTTAGATAATTTAATTATCCTGTAACTAGGTTTAAGTCTAGATTAGGGTTCCTAATCTAGTTATCTCTAACCTAGTTCATTTCTAAATATTCCAGTTGAATTGGTCTTTACTGATTTTAAAAGTCAGATATTACGGAGTTTTGTTCCGAATAAACACTATTCTGTAAAACGAAAAGTCAAAAAGACGTTGCACGCTTTTTGGTGAATAGTGTTTTTGATTTCTATATCTCAGAAAATGGTTAGACGATCAAAAAGGCAAAAAAAATATTTTTCGTATTTTTCCTATTTCGTCCTATCCCTGACGCGTTTTTCGAGAAAAACTTTTATCGGCTATATCGTGTTTTCAAAGTGCGGGAAAGATGAATCCTGAAACAGAATGTCATTTCGATATCTACGTTTCGCTCGGGGGCTTAGGTTAGATTTTCTAGGGTTTAGACCCTAGGGTTTAGGGTTTAGGTTTTATCTTCTTTTCAGATTTTTTGAAAAAAAACTTTTATGCTCCTTTTTCGTGCTAAGGCTGGATACTTGATCCGAAACACATAAATAAACAATATCGAATATTCCATAACACATATAAGATGTAATTCAAGCTTTATTTATTCACATAAAGTCGGATTACAACTTTCTCGGAAGTTCAGAATATTACAAGACCTATTTATTGGTTATCCAAATGCAAGAGTTAGAACAAGACTTGCTACATAGAATGAATGTTTCTACTTGAGTTTTCTATCTCAAATGAAACCTAAGTAGATTGATAAAACTCTTCAAGGCTCCAGCTGGATTAAAATTATACAAGAAGAGTTGAACCAATTTGAGAGAAGTAAAGTCTGGATATTGATTCCTAGACCAAATGATCATCCTATTATTGGTACAAAATAAATTTTCAGAAATAAGATAGATGAAGATGGTGTGATAACAAGAAACAAGGTCAAATTGGTTGCCAATTGATATTTATAAAAATGAATTCACTATGATGAAACCTTTGCACCAGTTGTAAGATTTGAAACTATTAGGATGTTCTTTACATCTATAGCCCACATGAAATTCAAAGTCTTTTACATGAATGTCAAGAGTGTATTTCTCAATAGAGAACTTCAAGAAGAGATTTATGTTGAACAACCTTCGGGTTTTGTTGATCTAACTTATCCTAATTATGTGTTTAGATTAGATAAACAAGTACATTGGACATGGTATAACATATTAACTACATTTCTCATTGAAAAATAATTCACTAGAGGTAGAGTAGAGACAACATTATTTATTAGGAAGCACAAAGATAAAATATTGTTAGTATAAATTTTTGTGGACGATATTATTTTTTGTTATACTGATAAAAATTTATGTGGGATATTAGCTAATTAAGCTTATGTAGAGTAAAAATGAGATGATCATGATGAGATAACTGATTTTTTCTCTTAGATTATAAGTGAAGCAAACTGAAGAAGGTGTATTTATCAACCAAGCCAAGTACATTAAAGACTTACTTAAAAAAGATGGCATGAAATTAGCTTTTCCTATGAAGACTCTAATGACTACTGCAAATAAACTAGACAAGGATAAACAAAATAAAAGTTTTAATATAATACAATACACGTGTATGATTGACTCTCTCTTATATCTTACTGTTATTAGATCTGATATAATATTTAATTTCTATATGTATTTATGCTAGATTTCAAGCTAATACCAAGGAATCTTATTTTATGTCTGTTAAGAAGACTTTTAGATATCTTAAGAGCACTCCAAATTTAGGTTTATGATGTCCTAAATAGTCTCCATTTGATCTAATTAATTAGTTAATATGCTAATTTTGTAGGATATAAAATAGACAAAAAAGACTAGTAGGACTTATAACTGCTAGAAAACAGACTTGTCTCATGATTCAGTAAGAAGCAAAACTCTATGTCAACTTCAACTATAGAAACTGAGTACATTATTGCTGGTCGCTGCTGTGCTCAAATTCTTTTGATAAAGAATTAGCTAGATAACTATGGGCTTAAATTTAAGTCTATTCCTAAATTCTGTAATAATACTATTGTTATAGTTATCACTTTTTATATTCTAAAACTAAAGATATTGATATTATACAACATTTTATTAGAGATTTTGCTTTTCAATTCAACAGATAATCAATTAGCTGATGTGTTTACTAAACTATTAAATGAATTTAGATTTAATAAGTTAAAAAGTGAATTAGGCATGTTAAATTTAAGTACTTAATCTTTGTGTTATGAGACTAACCATGCAAAAAACAAGATCGTATAGTAAAATATGAAAATTGATGGATTGTAGAGTGAAACATATAGTACTTAGTGGATTATAAAGTGAAAGTGCACACTAAGATAGTATACTTTATGAATGATGACAAGTATAAATAGTGGATAAGATAATCTCAAGGCGCGTGGAGACAAAAGCGCATTATTTATAAAAAGTAATTGTTATAGCTGTACACTACAGTTACATTAGAAGGCGTCTTAAATAGAATTTTTACATGTGTCCTATTTAGCAATAAATAGAGGAAAGTACATATATTTTGAATTTTGAATTTTGAATTTTGAATTTTGAATTTTGAATTTTGAATTTTGAATTTTTCACTGGTTCATTGCTTTAATACTCTATCTCTTACTTTGCTTTTTTCAACCTTTGCTTTCTAATTTACTTTACGATTTCTAAACCCTAACTTTTAATCTCTCTATTTTAGCTCAAATTACTTACTAAAACCATGTAAACTAATCAGACCATGCCAATAAATCAACTCTAGTTTGACCAATTCAAAGGATCGAATTGACACTCGTTTCTAATTGTTCTCAAATTCCTGAGGAGTGTTGGACTAGAAACTATACTCAGCAATAACACAAGGGTCTATTCTAAGCTGGTTGTAGAATTTTATTTGAATGAAACTTGTGTTGATGGACAAGTCAAAACCAAGGTGAAGGGCATAACGGTAACTTTTAAACTAATTGAAGAGGGTATTGCCCTAAAATTACTTAATGAAGGTGTAACTGACTTTGGGTCGATCGACAAGAAGAAGGGACTTGATTTCATAGGTTTTAAGAAGAAAAACTCAGATGTTAAGTGTACGTATGAAGAAAAAAGATTTCTGACAATCCTTTGAGGTTCTTGTAGACATTTTGGGCAAATGTTTATTGTGTAAAGATTCTACTCACGACTCTATTAGTGACCTTCAACTATTGATCATGACTACAATTGCTATGGAGGTGAAGATGAACTTTAGAATTGTTATATACCATTAGATTACAAAGTGGTTCAATGACACGACTAAGAGAAAGAAAAAGGAAAAATCTCTCCTAAAGATGTATAATGGAAGGTTCATAAGCATAATTCTGAAGAAGAATTTTGTAGAAACATATTGGGGATAAAGAGGGTGAAGCCCTTAATATTAATAAAAATATCACAAAGAAGTTATTTGAAAATTGGAAGAGGAATACAGTATAAATCAATAAGTCTAAGTAGTTAGAGGGAAGTGAGAGGACCATTATAGAGGCCCATTAACCATCTAAAGCTACAAAGAAGAGGAAGACAACTGATAAAAAAGAAGAATCACAAGGGTCAGTTACTGTTAAAACATCTGCAAACCTGCCTTCAACTGTTGAGAAACCTAAAAAGATAAAGATGAATGCCATTAAGTTAAGGAATAAAAAGCCTGAAAAGGTTATGATGAAGTATTTAGGTGAACAAAAGGAGAATAAGAAGGAAAAAGAAAAGAAGATTGTCACTACGAAAGCTTAAGAAGAAACGGTTATAAAGGAGCTAGCTAAAAAGTTTAAGATGTTAAATATCACCACTAAACCTCCTTTAGTGACAAACTATGAATTGCAAATGCAATCGAGTTCCACCAAGAAACAACTGAAAGGAGGATAATTGTTGCTCTAAATCAGATAAAGGAGAAGAATAAAAAATGAAGCTAGCTCTAGTTGATGAAGAATAAGGAAATGAACAAATCGTAGAGTCTAATCAGCAGACTCCAATCGTAAAGTAAACTGAAGAGATGACTAGGAAGGTTGTTGAGACTAAGCTAAATAGTGAAATAATTGGGAAGACGCTTAAGCCTGAGCCACAAATAAAAGGGAAAAGGTTTGAGAAGATGGTGACTAGGAATGTAATAAAGAAGAAAGTTGTGAAAAAGGCTAAGGAGCCTAAGAACATTAATAAGTCAACTACTAAGGGGGAGACATAACTTAAAAGGTCTAAAGCTGCTGAAGCCAACCCTCTAGATGTTGAGCCAATGAGAGAATCTTCTAATGATTCTCCTATACTTACAAAGGTAGCTAAGGCTGAAAAACCAATTCTTATGAAAGAGCAGGTTGGAGGAAAGTTGCTTTACTATTCACCTGTATGTATCACAAATGTTCTACCTGAACCAGTTTCCTTCACAATTCAGTGGTCGGGGCATGCCTTAACTGAAGAGATTTCTAATCTAAAAAATGCTGAAATAGAGGATGCATAACGTGCTCAAAGGGCTAAAGATAATGAGGATATTCAAATGGATGTACATTCTATTCCCTCCATATTCGAAGAAGGGATAAGCTCTAAATAAAATACAGTTGTATTGGATCTTGACTGTGATAAAGGAGATACTGCGGCAACTCAAAGGGGATCTAGTGGAGTTAATACAGATGAAGAAGTTGATGATACACTCTATTGTTTCTTGCCAATGATTCCTCTCTTCAAAGCCCAAGTACTCAAAGACTATAGTTGGATCACATGGACATTCAAGCACTATACGATGTGAGGGTTATTGCACTCCATCATCCTCGTGTGTTCAAGTTTGAAAGATTAAAAATCAACAATTTCAGTGAAACTAAGTCATTCTCCTATGGATCTCCACCAAACATGTTTCAGAGGTTTGTACATATTAATCATTCTCTACTACACAAGGTTAGGGTGAGACTTGCCAGAGAAAAAGAAGATAAGTAGAACTTGCTCTATGAAGTGTTCATAGGGTCCAACACTATAAACGTAGAACGTCACTCTACTAGAAGTTCGTCCTTATAGATCGTAGGGTTCCTAAACTTTACGTTTCTATTTTTCTCTGATCCTTCTACATCTAACCTCATGATCTTAGAGTCTTAAAACTCTATGATTGTAAAGCCTGTATACACTTACACTTCTCCTTTACATAATACATTCTCACACTAAACCATGTATATTCTAGATATCCATTACCACAATCTCTATAACAAAACTCACCTCAAACTTTATCCATTCTTAATTCTCTGATCGTAGAGCTTCACAACTCATCGATCGGAGAGTCTTCTCACTCTACTAATCTAAACCAAACACCTACCCTTGTATATATAGACATACCTTCTACATCACACTCTTATACAAATATACATTCTTCATCACAAATACATACATCTACATATTCTTTTGTACCATCAAACATTTCATATACCTATACTTCATATATTCCTTTTTCTTCTAACACTGAACTCATTGTTCAACCTCCTGTTCTTTCACAAATCATTGAGACACCTTTTCAAGTTGTGAATCTAACTAACATAGTCAACTTTAAGAAGATGATGAATATTTTCTCCAGATTATGCATTGTGCTAACCAAAAATTAGCTTGCTGAAATGCTACTGAAATTGAGGATGGTTGTCTTGTCGGCTATCAACACACTTCAAAAAACTTGTAAAAACATATGAGTGATATGACTCTAGCAGTGACAACAGTTCTAGGTGAATTGAGTGATAAATTTGGCCAGAGGACACTACAGTTAGCTGCTACTATCCAAGACACGCTAAATAAGAAAGATAAATTCTAGTTTGAGAAAAATCGACACCACTAATGATAATGTCAAAACACTGCAAAAAGCCAATCAACAAGCTATCGAGTTGCTCACAGATAATATCTTTGACTTAAGTGACAAATTTATTGATCTTAAGGTAACTATCAACAATATGAATGAACAAACATACATTGTTCTTGCTCATCTTATTGAGACTATGATCAAAATTGAACAACAATTCACTAAGTTTCGATGAGATTTCTCTCTCACTACTGAACATGTCAGAGAACTAGTTGAAGCAGTTAAGAAATTGACCAAGGAGGTAGCTGAATTGAGGAAAGATGTTGACAAAAAGGGGGAGATGAGGCCTAGAACTTAACAACAATCATCCACTTTAACCCTTGAACCTATAATTTAAGCAATTCTATTAGGTTAACCATCCATATCTGCTTATTAAGGAATCATCGATTAGGGTAACTCCTACTGGTACCATACTTCCCACCATCAATGATCCAAGATATGATAATAAAAATTTTCAAAGGGTTCACATTAAAGGAGAACAATAAGTCCAACTTTCTTTAGGGCCAAGAAAAACTAAAGAAGAAATGAGTCAAAAGACAAGGAAGGTAGCAATTTGTACCAAAGAAGAATATAGTATGAAAGGGAGAATCCCTCTAGAAGCAGATCCTCAAAAAGGTCAAGATATTGGAGTATTTATAGTTTCCATCTAAATCTTTTGTAATACTTCCTTTAAATCTTTGGAATTCAATTTTATGTATTAATAAAATTCATATTTTTCTCCAAACAATACAGTTGTTCACTATATAAATTATGTTTATTGTGACGCCCCCAAATCTGGGCCCACACAGCCCAAACTTGAGTCGTCAAAAGACTACAACAAAATTATTACAACAAAGCACAACGTACAACAAAATAGTGTATAATAATACACAACTAAGTCTTCACTATTATTGACACACTATTTTACAAAACGTGAAGACTATGATAACTATTCCTCGGACCCTCACTCCATTCCCCGGCTAGACCCTGTTATGTTTTCATCTCCTGTTGAAAAACAATGGAACAAAAGAAAGGGTGAGCTCAAATAGCCCAGTAAGAAATATCATGACTAAGATAATGACGAATAAATTATCATTAGCCTTCAACAGTTGAGTTCTTGATAGAATACAATAGAATACAAGGTTTATATCAAAAACTGCAGTTAAATTCTTAAACAATGTTCAGATCAATAATAGCAGCGGAATGAGCAATCTATTAGAAGAATAATGCAGATTATAATGTCCACTCGCTTCTCTTTTTCGTAAAAACATCATCAACTTTTATCATCTGAAATACCATTAGTCATGATAATAAAAATTCACAGTTCCTGATCATAATCATGCAAATCAACAGTTCATCTTTGCACTACGGGCCAAAGATATTTAATTTAGCACCAGCGGTCATGATTATACCAGATTCAGCCTTTGGTGATAATCATACCAAACAACAGTTCATCTATGCACTACGGGCCAAAGAGAACTTTCACCACGTGCCATAAAAGACACCGAACAGATGTATCGCCTTTAACCTATTATATCGCCTTTAACCTATCATCTGTTCAACAAATATATCACATATGTGCCCCCGGCCACAGATATTCACAACAGCTTGATTTTTGGATGATTAGAATGATATAAATGATGAACAGAAGAAATAGGATAACAATAAGTATCGGAAGTTTACTTTGTACAGATTCAAATAATGTCCAAATTGTCAACATGATGTGGAGTAAAATTTAAAAATGATATTCAAGATCCACAGTTCAGAATAACGGTTACAATTCAATAGAAAGGTTCACGTAAATAGGAAGGTTCAGTTGAAATAATGAAGTTCAACTATTATGGAACATATAATATTTTCAGGAATTATAGAAGCAATAGTTCCATAATAAATTTTGATTTAGGAGTATGAAAGAAAATAATATCCCTTACCGTAGCAGGTTTGATTAACAAAAGGTGAAGGAAATTAATACAAAGGGTTATTCACCAACAGGCGGCAATCCGCTCCGTAAGGTTATTTCCACAATTTAATAGAATTTGAGTACAAAGAGTTATTCACCAAACAGGCGGCAATCCGCTCCGTAAGGTTATTCTCAGAGATTAATAATGAATGAATACGAAAGGTTATTCACCAACAGGCGGCAATCCGCTCCGTAAGGTTATTCCCACAATTTAATACATGGAAATAAAAGGCACGTCTTATGAGTAAGGAAGAAACAATATTATTATCGAGAATCAAATAATGATAATCCCTTACCATAGTACGTTTGAATAATGGAAGATGAAAAAGATGGTATCCCTTACCTCAACACGTGACTGGATATTGATTTAAATGAGGTTGATTAACTTGAACAGTACACGTATACTTATAGATCTTCACAAATACTCAAGATGACTTAAGCACACTTAGAGAGAACTTTCACAAGAAGTATTTAGAGAGAGAAAGAAAGAACAAGTAAGGAAGTTTATGAAAAATCCTTAAGTTAAGGCTTCTATTTATAGCCAAAAATCTTATCATTCATTTAATCTAAACCATTCATTTAAAGATCATCTTTTAATCTACACCATCCATTTCAAATATTATATTATCTTTAATCTACACCATTCATTTCATATCACCTAATAATCACCTAACTTTATATTATAAACAAATCAATTTAATTATTCAACAATAATTCACACTTTAATCTACACCATTCATTTCAAATCACCTAATAATCACCTAACTTTATATTATAAACAAATCAATTCAATTATTCAACAATAATTCACACTTTAATCTACACCATTCATTTCATATCACCTAATAATCACCTAACTTTATATTATAAACAAATAACTTTATCAATTCAATTATTATGACTAATTGTTATAAATACAGTATAGTTAGCTCTTAGATATCAAGTCAATAAATTAATGAAATACAACTGTTTAAATAACATCATAATAGAGATAACAATAATGTAAAATAAAGCATACGTTACTGTGTAATGACAATTATTGATTCAATAATGTGAATTACTGTGCATATTTTACTGTGACAATTATTAGGTTCAACAATTTTAAAAACAGTGCAACAACAATTATTGACTCAATGATATAAAATACAGTGTAATGACAATTATTAAATCAATAATACAAAATACTGTGTAACAACAATTATTGAATTGATAATATAAAATATTATGCAGTGACAATTATCGATGAAATGATGCGTAACAGTTACGGTGTCAATTATCAGACCAATAATATGAGACACTATGCAATACCGTGTGTTACTGTAGAGTACCGAGTGCTACAGAAAATACCAATAACTACCGTATGCTACTATTCTTTTATCACCGGTATTTTAACAGTTCCGTTGACTATTTTTATTTAAAAAGGTTATTTCTGTCGTTTTCTATATCCGACAAATATTCCGTTGTGGGGTCCACCAATAATTTGTTATTTCGGCGCCGTCGGACCAAACGAATATTCCCCGACCAAACGAATATTCCCCGACAAAGCGAATATTGTCCGACAAAATAAAATTTGCACATAACATCCTTAACTTTTAACTTTATCGATTTAACCACTTACTGTTTCAAAAAAATATATATATGAAGAAAAATTAAATTTTGTATTTCATAAAATTCGGGGTCTTACATTTATTTTGTATTGTCTTATATTTCTAGGGATTGATGATTGATTGAAACTACTTATATTGTCATCATCAAATAGGGAGAAATTTTTAGTACTTGTATTTATGTTATTCCCTATTTGATTTGATGATGATTATGCTATAATATGGATTTATAGAAACAAGTAAGTTTTGTAAAGTCCTTATGAGATTTTTATGTAAAAAGACTTAGTTAGAGATTTATTTTGTTAGGTAGATCCACAATTATAGAATAGTCATATATTTTTTTTATAACAACTGAAGATGATTAAGAAAACAAGTAATTCACTGAGTGAAAGCTGAGTTCACTCTGACATTATAGAGTAAAGAAAGCAAGTATACAGAAGAAACTTTGAGATCGTTGAGTTAAGAATCAGATCGTAGAGTCATATCGCAGAGCCACTAAAAATTATAAAGTCAACATCATTGAGTAATTAAGGACATTCAACTATCATAAGACCGACTCCACGATTCTACACTGAAGTCCACTTTTACTAATTTTGTGGAATTAGAAGTTTGACAAGACAGTGGCAGATTTATGACAAGGGTCATAAGAACCTTAACTCACACAATTCAAAATTGATATTCAAATGAGTTAGTGATAACGATGACGAGACAAATACAACAGCTAGCTTTGCAAGGATAATGACATGCGTTTATTGATGCATCAACCATAGTACTATCGAAAACAACAAATTATGGTCCAACAAACAGAAAATTGAAGTCAAATAAATTATTTATTGACAAGTGTACCAACAGGGAAATGTCAATGAGTAACTATACAAAAAATTGTTACAATAATTTTGAGCTATAAATGATCTTCAAGAATCAAGTGCCTAAAAGGTCAAGTGTTCAAGTTCTACACCCTACAATTTAAAGACTTACAACTTGCTGAATTTAAAGCAAATTAGCATCACCTCAAACAATCTTTTTATTTTTTGTGATTGTATTAAATTTTAATGATCTTTGTATTCCAAGTGTTTGTGACTTGAAAGATTCTAAATGAATCAAGAGTTGTAATATTTCTTAGTGAACTGTAGTTATTTGTAACCCTGATCTTTAGTAGATTATCCATACTCTCGGAGTAAAAGAAAGAAGTAAGAGACTTTTATACTCTAAACCTTTGAAAAATCTTGTGTTCTTTACTTTTCTGCATAGGTATTTTCTACACTATACTATCTCTGTCACTCTACAATTTTTTTTAATTATGACTAGTTTCTACAGTTACACTAAATTTAGGATTTTGAATTTTTATATAATCTTTAAAAGGGTTTTTAATCTAATTCTGATGTGCATATATCATTATAAATTAATTTTGTTAACTATTTGGTAACACATTTTAAAAAAAGAAAATTTCAAAGAATTTATTCAACATCTTTTCTAGATCTGTTTTGTAGCTTTGAGAATAACATCGTGTATTCAGAATTCTTGTACAATATATAAAGACACAAAATGAGGGCAATTGTCGGTTGATTTCATGGAGTTACGATTAGTATTTATATGTTAGCTATTTATGTCTAATCAAGTAAAGTCATGATGAGGATTAAATCACATGCTAAAATAATAGGCGGTTATATATTCAAAATTTATTATTTATAAATAAAAAATAAATTACATTAATTTTAAATCTATAAATAAATAAAAACTTTAAAACCCACAGTTGATTCAATAGTGAATAGCAAGTGTATTTTTATATGTTTTTCAATAAGAAATTCAAATAATAAACAATTTGAGATAGATTAGTCACTTATTATCCGTAAAAAAAAATTAAATATCTTTTTATTTTATTGAATAAAAATATATAACCGCAAAAAATTAAAGTAAATAATTTATTCCCAATAAGTTCGCGCCTTACACGGGTTTAAGAGCTAGTATCAATTCTTATATATAAAAGTACATAAAGCAATCCTTTCAATTGAAAAACTCACTGAGTCAACCCTTAATTAATTAGGAGTTAAATCGATTAATTTCTCCTCTCTCACGCGACTCTATAATACGATTTAATATATCAACTATTCATCTTCTCAATTACTCCCTTGAGCTGAACCAATCAATTCTTATGTATAAAAGTACGCCAAACGATCATTTCAATTGAAAAACTCATCGAGTCAACACTTAATTAATTAGGAGTTAACTCAGTTAATTTCTCCTCTCTCACGCAACTCTACACTACGGTTTGAAATGATTTAATATATCAACTATTTCATCTTCTTAGAACCAATTTACATAAAAATTAAATTGGGTTTGACATAATTTAATATATCAACTATTCATCTTCTCAATTACTCCTTGAGCTGAGCCAATTTACGTAAAAATTAAATTGGGCTTGGTCAGTTCGACTTAACTCAGTTAATAGGAATCATTCTAGAATTTGGATTCTAAAGTCGAAGGGTCGATCTTTCCCAAACTCTTCTTTTTCCAAAAAAACTCTTCAAAAAAAGAGTCATTAAGTCTATAAATACTCTGCTTCTCCTCTGTTTCTTTCTATTTCTTCATTCACAATTACACTTTTCTTGATCTTCTGTTTTTCTCTTGTTTTAGGAGGTCCATATAATTTTCTTTTCTGATTAATTGAACATCACTGATCAATGGCGACCACTTCCTTCACCCCCATTAAACAACCGAAAAAAGCTTTCCTCCAAAGGGTGACCAAATCAAAGCTCAAATATTTGAGAACTTGACTCTGAACAAAATGAGTATTTTTCTAAACCAAATTATTAATATTATATATGTATTATGTCAATAAAAAAAAATATGTATTAATAAAAAATTATTCAATAGTTGTGAAAAAAGTTATATAAACTAACTCGTGCCTTGCACGAGTTATAAAATTTGTATGTTTAATTGACAACCAAATTGGCTATCCATGTGGTTGCCTTCTATAATATTTATTGAAAAAAAAAAGAAATGCTCTTTAATGAAGCTTACATATGCTTGAAGCTTATATTGTATATATTGCTTCATCTGTTTCACATTAAAAGATTATTATTAATTTTTAAAATTCAAGTTGAGATATTTTTAAACTCAATACTGAGATAATTTACTAAAAATTATAATATAATAAATTTTACGATGAGTAATACTTTTTAAATAATTTATAATATTTATTATTGTATTTACTAAATTTAAAAAAAATTCATGTCAATTTTAAATTTAAAAATATCTTAAATTAACTTTAAAAAGGTAGTGATTATCTTAGATTTTGAAACGGGGAAAGTATATTACAATTTATAACTTTTAAGAAGTTAATTGAGTAATACTATAACCTATCAAAATCCACAACGAATTTTAAGCAAAGATAAATATGAAGGAATAAACAATTAGACATTAATATTGGAACGAAAATAAAATATTAATATGTAATACATAGTTTCATCATCATCCTAGGTATTAAAAATTTAATTAGCCATGTATAGCCACAGGGGAAAATAAATTGTAACCTAATCTACGATACATTGAACTTGGTCACTTTTCTTCAATCATTTAGACAAAATTAAATTCTTTATCTCTATTTTTAAAGTATTTTTTTTTGCACATCTCTCTATTGGAGTCCAAATAAAAATCAACTAGAAAGTATATAAAACTCTCATGTCAACTCAACTTCATTTATTTATTTATTTTCTATAAAATAAAATAAAATATATTAGTTAAATAAAATAAATATGTAAAATAATAAAGATGAAAATATTAAAATGCATAATTAATATGTATATCATTGATATTGTAATATTGACACAACTAATACAATAATTGTATTTAAATTATAGCTTAAAAACAAACATAATGTGCAAGTTGTGGAGAGGGTTTCAACTGAATTATAGTGTACAGATGGTGTAGTCATTTAATAAATTTTTTTCTTCCAGAAAAAACTTAATTTTATCAAAATCAGGAAACATATATTTTAAACATACCAGACCTCTAATTAATCGATTGTCAATAAGATAGTCTAAAAGTTCAATAGCTTTTAGTCTAGTACATGCACATCTTTAACAAAAAATAAATAAATTCAGTGCTTAAGAAAATGAAAAGAAATAATTTTGAAAAGAAAAAATTATTGCTCTAGTAAATTTTTTTTTTTTGTTTTCACTTTTTATATACCTCCGTTTCAAATTATTTGAACATTGTTCACTTATAAAAGTCAATTTAAGACATTTTTAAATTCTTTTAAGAAAACTCATTAAAAATTTTGAAACAATAAAGTTTATAATATTCATGTTGATTAAAATTAAAAGAATTTATGTTAATTTTGAGTTTAAAAATCTTTTAAGTTGACTTTAAAAAGTCAACAATGATCAAATAAACTTGTAGCGAGTATTACAAGTTTAAAAGAATTTTCAACCATTAAAATTTTGATGAAAAATTCACATGTTCATCAAATGATAATAAAATGTCGGATTACTTTTATTTTTTGAACAATTATGCTATTTAATATTATAAAATAATTGGCTGATGTTGATTTCAGTTATAATATATAAAATTATAAGAATATGATGTATTGAATAAAATTGAAGGATAACTATAATGCAGGAGATCAGAGTTGAAGATTTAGTTTTGTCTATTTTGAATTTTTTTCTTCTCATCCTTCAATTTTAAACCCCAGACTTTCCAATTCTTGCATTCAACACACCCCCACCATTATAAATGAAGGCATCTATCTTTATTTAGATGGAGTGATTGAGGAAGAAAGTAGAGACATAATAGTATACAGATTGTCTGAGTGACTTGTGAGGAAATTATTTGATTGTTGATGAGGAGGGACAAGAATGGAACTTCAAAGAAAAACAAATTTAACTTTTCTCTAAAAATAAATAAATTTCCTTAATGGTCTGGAGATTTGAAAAGAAAATAAATGATACTTTAATAATTTTATTTTACACAAAATATTTATAATAGGGTATTTTTTTAAGAAAAAAATAAAATAAAATTCTTAAAATACTTTTAAGAGCTAAGAATAAAAGTACATCACATTTTCTTTCCTTCTTAACAAACAAACAAACAGGAAAAAGGAAAAAGTTTACTTTTTCTCTCCATAATCTTCCAAAGTGAAAGAAAAAAAGTGAAATTCCTTCCTCCTTTCCAAGCTTCCAAAATAAAATAATGAAAATAATATTAAAGATAATTTTTTTAAATAACTAAATAATTAAGTTAAAATAAATTATTAAAATTTTAACTCATAATAATTTATAAATTAAAATAAGTTATAAAAATGATTAAAAAAAGACATTAATAAAAAATTATATCATATTAGGAGATTCAAATTAAATGTTTTATATCAATTTATAATTTAGAAGTATTGTAAATTAATTATAAATGGACAAGTATATATTAGAAATGCACAAAAAGCCTACGGCTCACAGGCCGGCCTGGCCCGGCCTGAGCCCGGCCTGGTCAAAGTCCAGACTGGGCCGGTTCGACCTACAGTCTTTGAATAGGCTGCTGCTTTGACGTAAAAGTCCGGCTTGACCCGGCCTATACAAAAGCCCGGCCCAGTCTAGGCAGAGGACCGGCCTGGCCCAACCTACGTAGAGGATCGGCCCAACCTAACTAATTCGTTTTAACTATAAACTATGTTTATGACCTCATGTTGGTGTGGTACAAAAATTCTTTGTTTATAACCTCATGCTGGTGTGGTACAGAATGGGTTTGAATTTTTCTATGGCAGTTTTATACAAATACCAAGAATGTAAGTATTATAAAACATACATATTATCAATATTTTTACTGGTGATCAATGTACATACATATTATCCTTTTTCATGCTCACCAGAAAAACAAAATAAAAAAAGGTTACATATAAGTATGGTCTTGCCAATGGAACAACTTTTTATGGTAGTGATTTGTGGGATATTTTTTTATCACAATTTGTGGTTACAACTTTCAAAAAGGTTATATTTTTTTAAAAATTTGAATTTTGAAGACATTTTAAAAATATTTTGAAGCAAAATATTTGTAACCGACTCATTATTTATTATTGATTAATTACTCATTTTTAATTTTTTGTCAATACATTTAATTAATATAGTAGTTAGTTTATTTAATATTTATATTTCACATTAAAAATTAGTTGATTACATTTTTAGGCCTAGACTGACCCGACCCGGCCTAAGGACTGGCCTGACCTGACCTGACCCAAAGCCTGACCTAGCCTACAGGCCTCAAAAGGCCAGACTTTGATTGAGAAGCCCGGCTTGGCCCGACCTACAGGCCCAAAAGTCAAATCTTGGCCTAGCCTGGTCAACGACCAAAACCTACCAGGCCCAGGCTAGGCCGGATCAGTCCGGTCTACTGTGCATGTCTAGTATATATACACACAAACCAAACATAACATCGTCCTCATTATTAAAAAATATATTTTTACATTGAAATTCGTACCACACAACATTTTTTAATGATAAAGATAATATTGTGTTTGGATGTTATGTTTGGATCATGTGTACTTAGACCATGGTTTTAAAATTCGAACTAGACCGGCGGTTAAATCGACACTCCGGTCTGATTTGGATCAGAAAATCGATTTTGATGTGACCCGGTCAAAATCTGGTTGACCACTAGTTGAATCGGTAGTTTAATCAGTAGAATTGAATTAGTGAATCAATTTTAAAATATTTTTTAATATTTTTTTGGTACACAAATATTTTTGTTTTTAAAATTAGATATTTTTAATAATATTATAATATAATTTTATTATATTTTAACTTATAAAAAATTTAATATTTTAAAAATTTATTAATTATTAATAATATATTTTTTATATATTTATAACGTTATTAAATGAATAATAATTCACTACCGATCGAACCAATAACCCATTTACCGATATCCTTCTCGATGATCAGTCTGAAAACTTTGACTTATACTTTTTAATTATAAAAAGTCAAAATATGATTCTCTTATTTAAAGATTTTTTTTTTTTTATTTTTAAACTTCTTCTAGTTTCCAGTTCTACATAGAAAGTTGTAAAGGCAATCTCAAACCCAGGCCGGGAGAAGATATCTCATCATCTCATCTCTCTCTCTCTCTCCTACTCAACCCTGGTGATCAACAACCAACTATGGCGATCGCGAACTCTTATTTCAAAAAGGGGGCAGACATCGAGATCAGCAGCAACGACGACGGTTTTCGCGGCGCGTGGTACGCCGGAACTGTAATTGGTCCATTATCGAAGGACAACAAGATGTTGGTCGAGTACAAAACCCTAATGGCCGACGAGGCCAAGACGAAACCGCTTAGAGAAAAGCTGGACGTTGTGCAATTGAGGCCGCCGGCGCCTCGGGAAAGGTGCCGGAGGTTCAAGTTTAGCGAAGAGGTGGATGCGTACCACAATGATGGGTGGTGGGAGGGAGTGATCACGCGAGTGCATCGGGAAGATGATATGTACACTGTGTTCTTTAGGACAACGCGGGAGGAGATGGAATTCGGGCCGTCGGAGCTCCGGCTTCATCGCGAATGGGTCGATGATAAATGGGTTCCGCCTTTGGAAAAGGAGGTATGGGGCTGTTTCTTATCTGGGTTATTTTTTTGTTTTAGGTATAAATTGAAATAAGTGAATTGCTGTATTTGATTGTTGGGTTTTTACTTTTCGGATGGAGTATCCGTCCCACAAAAAAAGACTCCCATTTGCTAAATTTGCAATTTTTAAGGTTATCATCAAGTTTATTTTTCGGCCAGTATACTGAGTTACCAAGTGTTTGGAGGTGGCGGCATTGTAATTGGTATTGAAACTTGGAACATTGTGTTTTTATACTACCATTTTTGCGGAACAATTTATTTATTTTCAAAAAGGACTTTTTCCCCCTTTTTTCTTTTCTTTGGGGGGGGGGGGGGGGGGGGGGGGGGGGGGGGTGGTTTGAAGAATATTTCTTACTTAAGTGGAAATGCATAGCTTTTATAATTGATTTTGGGGACATAAAAGAAAATTATTTCTCTGTTATCTGTCCACTGCATATACTTATAAGTTCAAACCATTCTAGAGTACTGAAGTATAGTTACAAAACTCCTAATTCCCCTACCCCGGCCACGACCAGTATAAAGTGTATTAATTTGTGGCAGCAGCATCTTGATTTTCATTTGTCATCTGATACTAATGTAGATTCTTCAATATGCATACAAAAGTGTTCAAATAAATGACTATTGTAATTATCATCCCTAGAAGATGTTTGTGTTATGTTTCATGTAAGAAAAATGGATATTTGCTGAACATCATTTGGTCTAAGCATGATAAAATTGTCTCTGGCATAAAGGGTTCCATGAATGAACTAAAACCTAATCCTTTTTTGAACTTTTTACCATTAGTTGATGCTGAAGGGACAATCGAAATTGAAGGCTGTGCCACTTGAATTTCCAGGGAAGTACCAACTAGGCACATAAACAATTTCAGAGCATTTTCTGGGACAAATATGTATGTATCTATATATGCCAAGAGATAGTTAACAGGTTGTTTTGTGATGATGAGAGTTAAACTACCAAAGCTGGTTTTCCCTCTTTCTTTGGGTGAGTAGGGATAAATAATATCCTCTCTGTAGTTGGAACATTTCTTCTCATAAATAAGTTACTTTGTAGTAGTTGCGAGTTTGCAACTACAATGTATATCATAAAGATAGTTGTATTGACTATTTTTGCATAATAGTATGCACATTTTGTTTCACTTGTTATATTGTTGTTCTGTATCACTTTTCTGTTTTGGTTCGGTTGTGGTGGGTATGCTTACTATTTCCACAAATACTACTGCAGACTGTGTCAATTTCAACTGTGAAGGAACCTTGCAATGATCTGGTAAAGGAGAAGTTCAGTAGAGGGACACTGGTTGAAGTTAGTAGCGACGAAGATGGTTTTCAAGGTGCTTGGTTTGCTGCAACTGTTGTTGAACAATTAATCAATGAAGAATATCTGATCGAGTACCAGAGCCTGAGAAATGACGATGATACAGAACTTTTAAAAGAAAAGGTTGATGGTCTGCACATACGGCCTTATCCTCCTGAAACTGTAGTGGTTGGTCCTTTCCGTCTGCTTGAAGAAGTTGATGCTCTGTACAACGATGGGTGGTGGGTGGGAGTAATTTCTAAAGTACTTAAAGACCAAAAATACATAATCTACTTCAGGGGAACCAATGAGGAAATGGAGTTTAAACACTCTGATTTAAGGCTACATCAGGACTGGATTGACGGCGAATGGGTTACCGCTTCTCAGGTACGTTTTCTTATGCCGTCTTAACCAACTTTCTACAGGTGGATTTTGCGAGATAAATTTTCAGTCTTTTCTTTTCTTAAGGTTTGCAAGATCTATTTTCAGTCTTCAATATGAAGATGATTGAACTGCAGCTGCTAGGAGTTAGATGTCCCCTAGTGTGGTATAGTTTGTTCTCGCCCTGGTTTTCTTTTTCTTTCTGATTTTCAGTTTCCCAAGTCAACAATGGCAATATCATGAACACCCCCCCCCCGTGTGGAATAGTTTGTTCTCGCCCTGGTTTTCTTTTTCTTTCTGATTTTCAGTTTCCCAAGTCAACAATGGCAATATCATGAACACCCCCCCCCCCCCCCCGGCGTCCCGTGTGGAATAGTTTGTTTTCTTTCTGATTTTCAGTTTCCCAAGTCAACAATGGCAATATCACCCCCCAACCCCCCAACACACTAACGTCTATGTATATGTATATCTATGTGTATATGTATATGTATATGTATATGTATATGTATATGCATGCATGTATGTATGTCTACACACTGATATTACTACCACTTGGTTCTCCTCGCAGGCATTGAAGTTATAATTCTTGAGGGAGGCGCAATGGTAGATGGAGATGCAACAAGTAGCTATGATTCATTTCTAATTTCTGTAAATTATTTTGCCTCAATGTTAAACACTATGTACTGCTACCATCTCTTAACTTAATGTATTGAGGTTTGATTTTCGGTCTCCTTGATATGACTTAATTAAACGGCATCTAGACAGTTTTATAGCCAGTGGGCATTAGTGGTCCTTGCAACCCCACACTAGGGGCATTTTTTCTAATTGTTTTATATGTTCAAGTTACTTTTAAGCAACATTAGTAGTATAAACCATGAAGTATTCTAAACATAAATTATAATGCTATATTTGGAAAAGGAATTAAGGTAGGAATGAAATAGAGAATAAAATAAAGCTAGTCTTTCCACAACCCATCTAAAGAATAAAAATGATTGATCCTGTAAGAATGAAAATAATTTATTTTATTTTAATGGGATTAAACACTTCAAAAGCAGCGTAAAGGTAATTAGTGTCTCCCCAAAAGATTTAAGTGTCCAATTTGATGCTAGACCATTACCCCCACTCCTTTTCCCTTTATGCATGGTATGGCATGCTTTTCTTTGTATCTTGCAAGTGAATACTCGAAATCTTGAAGGTAAGTAGTCAATTTTGCAATAATTTTCACTGACATTGATTGTGAAGGGGTTAGTAGGAGTAGTTTTTGTGTCATTGTTAGATTCTTTGTAGTCAGACTTTTTCCATGTGAAGTACTTGCGTAGTCAAACTTGAAAATTTTGATTAAAAATAAAAGTCAATTAAATCTACATTTTAATTGTAGCTTTCGTCCAGTACACTAAATTTTTAACATTGCTATTGAAATTACATTTTTTTTAAAGAAATATAATTAGTTAAAATTACATTTATTATTATTTTTTTTCTCAGCAATTTCTTGAAGACATCATGAACCTGATGCTAAGAATTGTAATGGGTGAATGAATGATTCATTTTATTTTAGCTGGAATGAGTCATTTCATAATTTCTATTTGGGAGGAATAAATATAAATACACAACAACTAAATATTATAGTCATCTACACAATTAAAATATGTGACATGATATTGAAATCCGTGTATTGCGTTATTTTTTAATTATATAGATGAATGTAATATTTGATTGTTATGTGTGTAGACTTATCTATTTGAAAGAAAAAAGAATAATCAATTCTACTTTAATAAAATAATTAAATATAATTTTTTTTATATAAAAATATTTTATTTTATTTTATTTTTATTCTTTTAATTCAAACGTAGGGTTTAGGTCAAGTATCTATTAAGCTGTGTCAATTCTACTGTGTGGGTAGTCATGCACAACAAACTGGCTTGGTCTGGGTCTGCCAGGCCTTGACCGTTGACTAGGCCGGGTCGGGCCGGACCTTTGACTTTCGGCCTGCAGGCCAGGCCAGACCGGGCTTGACGCTTGACAATGGGGCCTGCCAAGACCTGCAGGCCATGCCAGGCCAGACCTTGCATCAGGCGAGGCCAGACCGGTCCTATCCGATCCATTCAATTTTTTTTTAATAATTTCAAATATTATAAAAATATCAACTAAAATTTTAAACTTAATTGATGTATTAATTAAAAGTAATGTATTATAATTTACAAGTTACAACTTATAAATTAAAATAATGTACAATTTTAAAGATATTGTATTATTTTATACTATCATTAATAAAAAAGTTTATTTTTTATGAATGCTATTTTTTTTTTTTATTATTATTATTTTACAAATGATTTTCTAGTTTTTAACCTAAGTATTTATTAAAATGAAGACGTAATGAAAGTTCTGCAAAAAGTGTAGATTGCTAGATTGGTAAGAAATTTTTTTATATATTACATTACTCAATGTATTTTTATGAATTTATTTATTCATATATAAACAAACATGCATGAATAAAAAAAAATTGACAGGTCGAGCCGGGCTTTGAGTGAATCAGGTCAAGCCTCAAGCCAGGTTAGGCCTCAGACCAGGCCAGACCTTAGGCCGGATCTCAGGTCAGGTCATGGCGGGTTTTTTAGCAGGTCAGGTCAGGCCAGATCTGAGCCAAAAAAAATATGGCCTGTTCAAGGCCTTCAAACCGGATCAGGCTGAATCGGACCTTGATTAGGCCAAGCTTTGACTAGACCGAGTTCAAATTAAATCAAGACCGAACCACAGGTCATTTGTACACCACTATGCGTGGGTATGTTTTCGTGACCAATTAAGCTTTTGACGTCCAACATTTTCTTTATTTAGAATTATCACAAGTAACAACATTTCGACAAAACCGGTAACAATAAGTTATCTTTAACGCCTCACCTATATTAAGTTATTAACTGCCCTTTTGTCCTTCACCTATTTTTGTTTTTATTAACTGGCAGTAGATATCTGCAGCATTAATTAGGTTGTTGAGTACAGCACACGAATAATAAATTCATGTTCAATAGTCTCTAAAGTTGCGAAGCTGTAATAAGTAAATGGAGGTGATATTTTACATATAATTTTGATATTTTTATATATATATTTTTGAAATTTACTTTATTCTCTTATAAAAAAATTTATATAAAAATTAAATATATAAATAGCGCTCCATGTAAGTAATAAAATTTTGAGATATAACGATAAGTTTACATACATAATATTTAAATATAAAATAAAATATTATATTTATTTTGACTATTAAAAAATAAAACATAACACGAATTTTAATATTATATTTTATTTTTTAATAATTAAAAAAATATAATTTTTGAATATCGTGTATTTATATTTATTTAGGCATAACTCAACAATCGACCAAAAATGCATGGTAAGGGCGTGGTAAATCATAATTAGTCAATTTTCCAGAAGCCGTAAGAAGAAAGCAAAATTTGCTCCACAAGAAAGCACAAATAGTAAAAATTAAAATTTATCTTTTAAAGGCAAATTTATTAGCATAATAAGATGAGCAATGCAATGCAATGCTACGAAATTAAATAAAAATTGTCCAATTTACTTAGATAAATCTCACAAATGTTTTATCTAAATAAACTAGATAATTTTTATCTCGGACTTGACATAATAGAACCACTTAATGATTACAAACTTCTCTTAAGAGGCATGATCATATAACTAATCAAATCTCAACTTCCTTGGCTCCATTGACTCCTCCCTTGGCTTCCTTCACCTCGTTGGAATCCTCGATTTCGAACGCCGACACCGGAAAGGTCCTGAAAAGGCCCGTCGGAGTCTTGAACGTGATCTTTCCGGTGGGCGGATCGTCGACGTAAATATCACTCAGTGTGATCCACATCAACAGCTCCTTGGTCTTGACACCTGTCAGTTTCTTGATCTTGCCTTTCTCAACAACGGCAGTGACTTCATTTGCATAGGAAACAAGTTTCCCAATCTTCTCAAACTTGTGCTCGCATTTTTTCTTCTGTTTGAGCCAAACAAAGCCTGTGTCTTTCACATAACCACATTCCACCATGTCCTCCAGGGGTAGAAGGCCATTTGGTAGCCCCATTTCTGTGAGCAAAAACTTTGATTTTTCCTGACACTTTTCATTTCCTTGGTACATTTCTGATGCACTAGCCCTCACTTCCTCTGTGACTGGAGACATACTATATAGTTCCTGTTTGGTTGCTTTCTTGCTTTTCTCTCTCGATTTCTATTTGTGGTGATGGGGAGGAAAGAGGTGGGGGTGGGTACTTAATATAGTTGGCATGCTATAGTTTTGTCCTTGGATTTGTATAAAATTGCAAAAATGCCCTTTTTGGTGGAGGTGCTTTTTTTCTTTGTAGTTTTGTGTATGACACCTTGACACAAATATTTTCTTTTTTCTCATCGACATGGGTCCTTTTATTCCTGTACTTGAATCATCTATCCCAAAATTTATATTTTATCGGTTTTAAAATTAAAGATATAATTTAATTTTTAAAATCAAATAATAACATATTAAATTTTAAAATTCGTATAATTCATAAAATTTAAGAATAAATTTTTTTTGTGATTAATAATTTTTGTTATATATTATATAATTATAACAATTGTATCAACTAAAATTAAATAAACTTAAATCAATTTAAAATTTAATATGTCATCGTCTGACCTAAAAAATTAAATTATATATCTAATTTTAAAATAAAAGTAATTATTAATAGAGCAGTGTATTAAGATTATGTTGCTTGATGCGGGACCTTTTATCTTAACACGCTCAAATTAAATTGTATGAGTTAATTCAATCCATCTAATCTATTTTTTTTTTATGCAATCTTCGTAGTGGTTGTACCTTTAGCATTATTTTTTGATAATGGCACGATTAACTATGTTCAATATATGTAAGGGTATACTTTAAAATTTCATTTTGAGGGTAATATAGGTAGGAATGAGTATAATGCGGTTTAATATGATTCTGAACAAAAATGACACATAAAACAATTGTGATGCAGTTGTCTAAATCAAAAAACTACTTGAATTGGTGCAGTGTGATTTTGGCTTGAAAAACAGCTGAAAGAAAAAATATACATTACTTACAAGACAATCATGTTTTCAAACTTAGTCTTAAACTATGTAAAATCATATATTCTAAAATTAAATTTACAATCATATTTAACTAGATGTAAACAACTCTAAAACATAAGCAAAAATATGAGAAATATTAAATAATTTAGAATTCTAAATGGGTACGGTTCTTTAAGAGGTGCAATTTTTGTACCAAAACCTCAACCGTAAGGGGTGCAGTTTTTACTCAAAAAACAACTAGTATGTTACTGAAACTATGAGTGCAATTTTTTTGGTGCGGTTTTAATTTTGCGGGTTTACATGTAGTTTAGGTTGTGAAATCGGTTCCTTCTCTCCTCTAAATATAGATCGTCCTATTTTTCATAGGTTCCTTCTCTTCTCTAAATATAAATAGTCCTATTTCTCTCTCTCTCTCTCTCTCTCACACACACACACACACACACACACACATACACATATATATATATAGGAGAATGATCCATAGCAAGCGTTTGTTACGGACACCATTCCAGCAAATGCATATTGAATCGTTGAAATAATGATATTAATGGATGAGATGAATGCCACCCGCTATCTAAGTTAACGGGTGCAAAAAACAAAAGGTCGAAAAAAACAATCGAGAATCAAAAGTGTTTTTCAAAAAAAAAAAATTCATCTCCACCCAGCAACATAGGTAGCGGGTGGAGGAATTTTTATTTTATTTTAAAAACTTAGTTTAAACAAAAAAAAAAAAAAATTTCCTCTCCACCCAGCAACATAGGTAGCGAGTGAAGTAATTTTTTTTTTTTTAAAAAAACTTAGTTTAAAAAAAAAAAAAATCCTCTCCACCCGGCAACATAGATAGCGGGTGGAGGATTTTTTTTTTTATTTTTAAAAACAGTTTAAACAAAAAAAAAAAAGTTTCCTCTCCACCCGGCAACATAGGTAGCAGGTGGAGGAATTTTTTTTTTTTTTTTTAAAAACTTAGATTAAAAAAAAATTAAAAAATTCATCTCCACCCGTCAACATAGGTAGCGGGAATTTTTTTAATTTTTTAAAACTTAGTTTAAACACAAAAAAAAAAAAAATCATCTCCACTCGGCAACATAGGTAGCGGGTGGAGGAATATTTTTTATTTTTTATTTTTAAAACCTAGTTTTAAAAAAAAATAATAATAATTTTTCACTCCACTCGTCATCTAAGATAGCGGGTTGACTAAGAATTTTTTTTTTTTCCACCCGCTAACTTAGATAGCGGGTGACATTCATCTCATCCATTAATATCATTATTTCAACGGTTCAAGATGTATTTGTTGGAATAGTGTTTATAGTAAACGCTTGCTATGGATCATTCTCCACACACACACACACACACACACACACACATATATATATGAAAAATGTTATATAAGATAGTGCCATACCTACTTAAGAAAGACATAATTTTATCCTTAGGGTTAAGTTTTTTAGTATTTGATTTTATAAAAAAATATATTTAATTTTAAATTTTATACAAATTTATATCATTTTATTAAGTAGTCTTAATTATCCAAACTTGGCTGAGGTATACACACACGCGCGCACATTTTCTCTTTGTTACAAAAGAGAGGCGTTTACTATCATTTTGCATGGTGTAATATTGAGAAAGGAAATAAAATTATGTACTTTTTATTGTTTGGTGTTATAGAGCGAAGAAAAGATGAAAGAACGACTCTGAGCATATATATATATATATATATATATATTTCTTTTGTTGCTAATTTAGGCGTAGAGATTGAACCTAAGACTTCTTGCTTAACAAAGCCTAGGCAGCTAACCTAGTACACTAACTGAGTCAAAGGCAGTTGGTCTAAGCATATTTTATCATTATAACATCATTTGTAAGGAATGCGTATAAATTATGTATTTTATAATAAAAGATGAACCATGTAGCTTCTTCACATATAAAAATACTCACTTCGTTTTTTTTAATTGACCATTTAGGAGAAAATATAAAAATTAGAAAATACAATTAATATTTTGCTTAATTAATTAAAATGAATATAAAATTTTAATATTATCTTTTAAAAATTGATTAAAAAAGATGAAAGATAAACAAATTAATATTTAATGTAAGGATAATATAGTAAATGTAGTTATTAATACTTCTTTGAAATTTATAAATAATAAATAAAAAAGATTAAATTTTATTCTCTAAAAAACACAGAGGGAGTAGCGAGCAAGGATGGAAATTTTTATCCTTTCATTTTTCCATTTTCATCATGTTTTTCCTCCTACCAAACAAGAAAAAAAAATGCTTCCTTCCTTTCCTTTTCTGTCCTCTCACTTTTCCACATAACCAATCATACCATTAAAAATTTGATACCTAGTTCTACTACTATGAGAGGCAAGATTGTAATATTGGGCAAAAAAAAGGGGTATTTGGAGGAGGGACTGATGCATAATTATGTAATGAAGGCAGTTGAATAATTGAGGCTAATTTAAGTTGGGGGTAAAAGAGGTAGTTGGAAGGATTGGACATCTGATGTACAGTTGGGAAGGTTAGAATAAGTATGGAGTGCTTCTCCAGCTATGGGTTTTGATGATCGGAATGACGGTCAATTGTTCCACTTTTTTATTTTTATTTTTTGATATCGGTGATGTTGAATATGGGGTCGACAATCAAAATATGGGGGGTTTTTACACCATCGGAAGTGATCGATCGTCACTTCGGTCACTATTTTTGATCATCCCAAAATTTTTGATAAATATAAGTACATAATATTCAAAAACTATATATATTTTAATTATTAAAAAATAAAGTATGACATTAAAATTCATATTATGTCTTATTTTTTAATCGTTAAAATGAATATAATATTTAATTTTGTGTTTAAATATTCTATATGAGGTTATATCAATTTTTTTTACTGTACTTGACCCCAATTTACATATATATTATTGTACTGAATTTTTTTATAATCGAGTCATTGTACTCGATTTGTTTTTACAAAAAGTGAAATTTCCGTCAATAACCGTTAGTCATTTAACAGAAAAATGACTTTGCAGTATTAAATACCATTTTCATCATTGAACTGGAGGTAAATTTATAATTGCATCACTGAAGCGAAAATAATAATAATAATAATAATAATAATAATAATAATAATAATAATAATAATAATAATAATAACATCTCCGTTACATAAAAAAAAAAGTTTAAAAAAAAAAATTAATTTGATGTATTTTAAAAATAATTTTTTATTTAATAATAATAATAATAATAATAATAATAATAATAATAATAATAATAATAATAATAACATCTCCGTTACACAAAAAAAAAAAGTTTAAAAAAAAAATTAATTTGATGTATTTTAAAAATAATTTTTTATTTAATAATAATAATAATAATAATAATAATAATAATAATAATAATAATAATAATAATAATAATAATAATAATAATACGTCTGTTACACGAAAAAAAAAGTCTTTTGCTTATTATTATTAAGTCATAATTTATTTTTAAAATACCTCAAATTAATTTTTAAAAAGCAAAACTATTTTTTTGTGTGTAACCAAGATGGTATTATTATTAAATTAAAATTTATTTTTAAAATACCCCACATTAATTTTTAAAAAGCAAAACTAATATTTTTGTGTGTGTAACGGATAGGGTATTATTATTATTGTTGTTGTTGTTGTTGTTGTTGTTGTTGTTATTATTATTATTATTAGTAGTAGTATTATTATTAAATTAAAATTTATTTTTAAAATATCTCAAATTAATTTTTGAAAAGAAAAACTAATCTTTTTTTTTTGGTGTGTAACAGAGATGGTATTATTATTATTATTAAATTTTATTTTTAAAATAGCTCAAATTAATTTTTGAAAAATAATTTTTTTGTGTAACGGAGATAGTATTATTATTATTATTATTATTATTATTATTATTATCGCTTCAGTGATGCAATTGTAAATTTACTTTTAATTTAATGATAAAAATAATATTTAATACTGTTACGTTATTTTTTTGTTAAGTAGCTAATGGTCATTGACAAAAATTTTATTTTTTATAAAAAATTTCGAGTATAATAATTCAATTATAAATTTTTTTAGTATAATAATATATATATAAATTAAAATCGAGTATAATAAAAAAAATTGATATAAGTCATTGTATATGTGACGCCCCCAAATTTAGGCCCACACAGCCCAAACTTGAGTTGTCAAAAGACTATAATAAAATTATTACAAGGTAGAACAACGTTCAACAATACAGTGTATAATAATACACAACTAAATCTTCACTATTATTAACACACTATTTTACAACATGTGAAGACTACGATAGCTATCCCTCGGACTCTCACTCCATTCCCCTGCTAGACCCAGCTATGTTCTCATCTCCTGTTGAAAAACAATGGAACAAAAGAAAGGGTGAGCTCAAATAGCCCAGTAAAGAATATCATGACTAAGATAATGACGAATAAATTATCATTAGCCTTCAACAGTTGAGTTCTTGATAGAATACAATAGACTACAAGGTTTATATCAAAAACTGTAGTTAAATTCTTAAACAATGTTCAGATCAATAATAGCAGCGGAATGAGCAATCTATTAGAAGAATAATGCAGACTATAATGTCCACTCGCTTCTCTTTTTCGTAAAAACATCATCAACTTTTATCATCTGAAATACCATTAGTCATGATAATATAAATTCACAGTTCCTGATCATAATCATGCACATCAACAGTTCATCTTTGCACTACGGGCCAAAGATATTCAATATAGCACCAACGGTCATTATTATACCAAATTCAGCCTTTGGTCATAATCATACCAATCAATAGTTCATCTTTGCACTACGGGCCAAAGAGAACATTCACCACGTGCCATAAAAGACACCGAACAGATGTATCGCCTTTAACCTATTATATCGCCTTTAACCTATCATCTGTTCAACAAATATATCACATCTGTGCCCCCGGCCACAGATATTCACAACAGCTTGATTCTTGATGATTAATACAAATAACAGTGATATAAATGATGAACAGAAGAAACATGATAAATAATAAGTATCAGAAGTTTATTTTGTGCAGATTCAAATAATGTCCAAATTGTCAACATGATGTGGAGTGAAATTTAAAAATGATATTCAAGATCCAC
This sequence comes from Hedera helix, assembly GCA_947179155.2. NCBI lineage: Eukaryota > Viridiplantae > Streptophyta > Magnoliopsida > Apiales > Araliaceae > Hedera > Hedera helix. The sequence goes on along the minus strand of OX359280.1, from coordinate 33,283,575 downwards.
AGTTCAGAATAACGGTTACAGTTCAATAGAAAGGTTCACGTAAATAGGAAGGTTCAGTTGAAATAATGAAGTTCATTTATTATGGAACATATAATATTTTCAGGAATTATAGAAGCAATAGTTCCATAATAAATATCGATTTAGGAGTATGAAAGAAAATAATAACCCTTACCGTAGCAGGTTTGATTAACAAAAGGTGAAGGAAATTAATACAAAGGGTTATTCACCAACAGGCGATAATCCGCGCCGTAAGTTATTCCCACAATTTAATAGAATTTGAGTATCAAGAGTTATTCACCAAACATGCGATAATCCGCGCCGTAAGGTTATTCTCAGAGATTAATAATGAATGAATACGAAAGGTTATTCACCAACAGGCGATAATCCGCGCCGTAAGGTTATTCCCATAATTTAATACATGAAAATAAATACGAAAGGTTATTCACCAACAGGCGATAATTCGCGCCGTAAGGTTATTCCCACAATTTAATACATGGAAATAAATGGCACATCTTATGAGTAAGAAAGAAACGATATTATTTTTGAGAATCAAATAATGATAATCCCTTACCGTAGTAAGTTTAAATAATAGAAGATGAAAGAAGATGATATTCCTTACCGTAGTAAATTTAAGAGTGTGAAAAGAATGATATTCCTTACCTTGATATTGTGAAACAAGTTTATAGCCGAACAAATCCTTCATTGTTTGTAGCAGTAAAGAATCTGATTTTTGAGTCTTCTAGAGTTTTTAAAATCTCTTTATGTTTTTAAAATAATGTTACTCTCGGAAAGATAGACGGCATAGACTCAAGAATCACTCAATTCGGAGTTAATATGAATGAGTTATGAATTTTCAAAACTAAGACTGAAAATAGTGACGAAAATCAGAATAGGTTACGGTTTTTAGTATTTTAAGGCATGAAGATGACTTCAGATGACTTTTCTTCCTTCTTCAAAGTTGTAGAGGACGAAAAACTGAAGAGACAGGCTTTTAATTAATTAAATTCTGACAAATAATGAATTTACTATGATTTTTCGAAAGAGTTACTGTACATAAGAAAATTCCACTCGGGAATTCAAAGAAGAATGCAAAAGATTTCAAAACTAGGAATGACTTAAGAACACTTAGAGAGAACTTACACAAAGAAGTATTTAAAGAGTGAAAGGAAATGTATGTAAGAATGTTATGAAAAATTTCTTAAGTTAAGTCATCTATTTATAGCCAAAAATCTTATCATAACCAAAATTTCCTAATTTAATCCAAACCATTCATTTCAAGATAATGTTTAATCCATACCATTCATTTCATCTTTTAGGATTTCTTTAATTTAAACCATTCATTTAAAGAGCATCTTTAAACTACACCATTCATTTCAAATTATATATTATCTTTAATCTATACCATTCATTTATATATCATCTTTTAATCTACATCATCCATTTCAAATTCTATATTATCTTTAATCTATACCATTCATTTTACATCACCTAACTTTATATTATAAACAAATAACTTTATCAATTCAATTATTCAACAATAATTCACACTTATTCATTATTATGACTAATTGTTATAAATACAGTGTAGTTAGCTTTCTGAGTTAAATACCAAATCAATTAATAATGAAATACAACAGTTTAATCGACATCATAATAGAGATAACAATAATGCAGAAAGTATGTAAAAGAAAGCATACGTTATTTTGTAATGACAATTATTGATTCAATAATGTGAATTACTGTGTATATGCTACTGTGACAACTATCAATTTAATAATATGAATTATTGTGGATGTGACAATAAAGTCAAATATTGTACGATAACCAATTTATCAGTTCAATAATACGAAACACTGTGCAATGCCGTGTGCTACTGTGCAATACCGTGTGCTACTGTGCAATACCGTATGTTACTTGTAATACCGTATATTACTATTCTTTTACCACCAGATATTTTAACAATTAAAAGTAATAGTACCATTGACCATTTTAAAAATTGTTTATGTCATTTTCTATATCCGACAATTATTCTTTGTAGGGTCCACCTTTGTGGGGTCCACCAATGATTGGTTCGTACGGCGCCGTCGTACGAACATTCCCCGACAGAACGAATATTCCCCGACCAAAAGAATATTGTCCGACATAATATAATTTACACATAACATCCTTAACTTTTAACTTTATCAATTCAACCACTTACTGTTTCATAAAAATATATATGAAGAAAAATAAATTTTATATTTCATAAAATTCGGGGTCTTACAACCTCCCCTCCTTATGAAATTTCGTCCCCGAAATTGACGTACCTGGCATATCGAAGAGGTAAGGATACTTAGATTTCATTTCAGATTCTAGCTCCCAAGTCATTTCCTCAGTATCTTGGTTCCTCCATAAAACCTTAACTTGAGGTATAACCTTTGAGCGTAGGATCTGCTCCTTCTTATCTAGGATCTTAACAGGTACCTCCTCGTACGTTAAATTCTCTGCTATAACGTCTGGTTCTAACTCAATGACGTGGTTTGGGTCCTTCACATATTTACGTAACATAGATATGTGAAAAACGTTATGGATGCGAGACATACTTGGTGGTAGGGCTAGTCTGTAGGCTACGGTTCCTATTCGATCGAGGATTTCAAATGGGCCAATAAATCGAGGGTTGAGCTTTCCTCTCTTTCCGAATCTCCTAACCCCTTTCCATGGAGAAACACGTAAGAATACATGATCTCCGACGTTGAAACTTTCGTCTCTCCGATGAAGATCAGCATAACTCTTTTGTCGTTCTTGTGCGGTCTGTATTCATTGTCGGATCATTTGGATCTTTTCTGTTGTCAAGCGTACCAACTCGGGTCCCAACAATTTTGCTTCTCCTACCTCATTCCAACATACTGGAGAGCGGTACTTCCTTCCATACAAAGCCTCGAATGGAGCCATGCCTATGCTTGCTTGGTAACTGTTGTTGTAAGAAAATTCCACCAATGGCAAGTACTTATCCCAACTTCCTTTGAAGTCTAATACACAAAGTCTCAAAAGATCTTCGAGGGTCTGGATCGTCCTTTCCAATTGTCCATCCGTTTGAGGATGGTATGCAAAACTAAAACGTAGTTCAGTGCCCATAGCTTTTTGTAGACTGATCCAAAAGCGTGAAGTGAATCTAGGATCTCAATCAGATACTATGGAAACTGGCATGCCATGCAATCTCACGATCTCATTTATGTACATACCGGCAAGACGTTCAAGTGAAAAGTTTTCTCGTATAGGCAAGAAATGAGCGGATTTGGTCAATCTATCAACGATGACCCAAATTGCATCTAAGCCTTGAGAAACTTTGGGAAGACCCGTCACGAAATCCATATTGATGTGTTCCCATTTCCATTCGGAAACCTCAAGTGGTTGTAATGGACCCTTAGGTACCTGATGCTCTGCCTTGACACGTTGACAAGTTAGGCACCTTGAGATAAATTCTGCAATCTCCCTTTTTATATTGTTCCACCAAAATGTATGTTGAAGATCTCGATACATCTTGGTACTCCCTGGGTGGATTGCAAACGGCGTGTTGTGTGCCTCCATTATGATTTTATACTTCAATTCAGGATCGTTAGGAACACAGAGTCGAGAGTTAACTCGAAGTATTCCTTTCTCGTCGATTCTTGTCTCAGGAATAGCACCTTCTTGTACTTTCTTCATCATATTCATCAACTCCGGATCAGTAGCTTGAGCAGCTTTAATTTTATCGATTAAAGCTGGTTCTACTCATACGTGCGCAATCTTCAAGTGGGTCATATGTGTTTTTAGCTCTATCCCCATCTTTTGCAAGTCGTACAAAATACGCTTCTGTTTTGTCAGCAGTGCACTTGTACTCGTATAAGATCTTCTGCTCAAAGCGTCAGCTACAACGTTCGCCTTTCCCGGGTGATATTAGATCGTGTGGTCGTAATCCTTCAATAGCACAAGCCAACGTCGTTGTCGCATGTTGAGTTCCTTCTGGGTGAAGAAATACTTGAGACTTTTATGATCCGTATAGACATCCACTTTTTCTCCGTACAAATAGTGTCTCCAGATTTTCAACGCGAAAACGACTGCTGCCAACTCTAGATCATGAGTAGGGTAATTTTTCTCATAATTTTTCTCACCTTTCCATGTTGCATAAGGACACAACCTAGACCTTTGTCTGAAACATCGCTATATATGACGAATTCTCCCGATCCCGATGGTATGGTCAGAACAGGAGCTGAAACAAGTTTCCTCTTGAGTTCTTGAAAACTCTTCTTGCATTCCTCGCTCGATATAAGTTTTGTACTAGAACGAATGGTACAAATATCTAATAATTAAACTTTCAACTCTTGGCGTTCTATAGGAGCCATTCGGTATGGGGATTTGGAAATGGGCTTGGTACCAAGTTCAAGATCAATATAGAATTTAATTTCTCGGTTTGGGGGTAAGCCATAAAGTTTTTCAGAAAAAACGTCAGGAAACTCATTAACAATGGGAATATCATTCAAGTTTGACGTATTTTTGTTCAAATCAGTGACATGAGCTAAAAAGGCTTGACATCCGTTTTTCAATAAACGAATGTCTTTATGGCTAGAAATAACAGTTATAGATTTCAATGGTTTAGTTGCTTGAATTTGCATGACAGGTTGATTAGGAATATGAAAACTAATAATCTTATGAAAACAATCAATTTTAGCATGGTGGGTAGTCAACCAATCAATTCCTAAAATCACATCAAATTCATGTATCTCCAAAGAAATAAGGTCAACAAGTAATGTGAGGTTGTTGATTTGAACTAGGCAAGATTTATAGACAGTAGATGTAATAGATATTTCTCCCAATGGGGTTTCAACTGATAAGTCAAAGTCTAAGTTTTTCGAAGTCAAATTTAAACATTGAGCACATATATGTGAGATAAAAGAATGGGTAGAACAAGTATCTAACATGGCATAAACTTCACAAGAATTTATAAATAGCTTACCGATTATCACTTCATTCGGTTCTTGACTGTTATCGTCAAATCGAATCCCGAGTACTTCATTCGGATCTTCACGTATTTCAACCATAGGAATACCACTAAATAATTCTCTAACGAATTGTTTCTCGGATTCCTCAACTTCATCAGTAGTAACGTACCAATGATTTCTATAAGAATAGTATTTTCGATAGACTGCAGTTTCCACGATAGCGACTAACTTAACCTGAATTCCTCTAAATTGTAATGCCCAAAAGTATAGAAACATCATTTTTAAATAATCTTGAAAATCATAGCTGGAACACCATAAATCCCAAAGACTGATATGAAAAGTCCATATATTCTGATCATTTGTTATCGTGCATAACCAAGTGATATGATCCTTCCAATTAGTGAGCAGATTAAAGGCAATAATTTCTGCAAGTTCATTACATTCTATAATTGCTTCTAAGAAAGGATCTGGAACGACTGCAATAGAGCTTTCTCCTTCATCCTTACTGGATAGAACACGCATAAATTTTGCCTTAGGCAAAAGATTCAACTCTGAGTTTGTAGGAAGATTATTCGTCGTCTCTTGATTCGCAGGTACATTTGTTTCGGGCACTCCATTGTTAACTTCCTGATTTTCATATGCCATATTCAACTGTAGTCACAAAATAATAGTTAGTTCAAACAAACTGACTCATCTCTTCATGTTCCTACATTCAAATCGATTCATTAGATAACAAAATCTAATTTAGGTAAGACACACTAGTGATTGATTCTATTCGTCTCTCCCCTCCTAGTTCTAACCCCAGATCTCCATTAAAGATCATATCCCTAAGCTCTGATACCAACTGTGACGCCCCCAAATTTAGGCCCATACAGCCCAAACTTGAGTTGTCAAAAGACTATAACAAAATTATTACAAGGTAGAACAACGTTCAACAATACAGTGTATAATAATACACAACTAAGTCTTCACTATTATTAACACACTATTTTACAACACGTGAAGACTACGATAGCTATCCCTCGGACTCTCACTCCATTCCCCTGCTAGACCCAGCTATGTTCTCATCTCCTGTTGAAAAACAATGGAACAAAAGAAAGGGTGAGCTCAAATAGCCCAGTAAAGAATATCATGACTAAGATAATGACGAATAAATTATCATTAGCCTTCAACAGTTGAGTTCTTGATAGAATACAATAGACTACAAGGTTTATATCAAAAACTGTAGTTAAATTCTTAAACAATGTTCAGATCAATAATAGCAGCGGAATGAGCAATCTATTAGAAGAATAATGCAGACTATAATGTCCACTCGCTTCTCTTTTTCGTAAAAACATCATCAACTTTTATCATCTGAAATACCATTAGTCATGATAATATAAATTCACAGTTCTTGATCATAATCATGCACATCAACAGTTCATCTTTGCACTACGGGCCAAAGATATTCAATATAGCACCAACGGTCATGATTATACCAGATTCAGCCTTTGGTCATAATCATACCAATCAACAGTTCATCTTTGCACTACGGGCCAAAGAGAACATTCACCACGTGCCATAAAAGACACCGAACAGATGTATCGCCTTTAACCTATTATATCGCCTTTAACCTATCATCTGTTCAACAAATATATCACATCTGTGCCCCCGGCCACAGATATTCACAACAGCTTGATTCTTGATGATTAATACAAATAACAGTGATATAAATGATGAACAGAAGAAACATGATAAACAATAAGTATCAGAAGTTTACTTTGTGCAGATTCAAATAATGTCCAAATTGTCAACATGATGTGGAGTGAAATTTAAAAATGATATTCAAGATCCATAGTTCAGAATAACGGTTACAGTTCAATAGAAAGGTTCACGTAAATAGGAAGGTTCAGTTGAAATAATGAAGTTCATTTATTATGGAACATATAATATTTTCAGGAATTATAGAAACAATAGTTCCATAATAAATATCGATTTAGGAGTATGAAAGAAAATAATAACCCTTACCGTAGCAGGTTTGATTAACAAAAGGTGAAGGAAATTAATACAAAGGGTTATTCACCAACAGGCGATAATCCGCGCCGTAAGTTATTCCCACAATTTAATAGAATTTGAGTACCAAGAGTTATTCACCAAACAGGCGATAATCCGCGCCGTAAGGTTATTCTCAGAGATTAATAATGAATGAATACGAAAGGTTATTCACCAACAGGCGATAATCCGCGCCGTAAGGTTATTCCCATAATTTAATACATGAAAATAAATACGAAAGGTTATTCACCAACAGGCGATAATCCGCGCCGTAAGGTTATTCCCACAATTTAATACATGGAAATAAATGGCACATCTTATGAGTAAGAAAGAAACGATATTATTTTTGAGAATCAAATAATGATAATCCCTTACCGTAGTAAGTTTAAATAATAGAAGATGAAAGAAGATGATATTCCTTACCGTAGTAAATTTAAGAGTGTGAAAAGAATGATATTCCTTACCTTGATATTGTGAAACAAGTTTATAGCCGAACAAATCCTTCATTGTTTGTAGCAGTAAAGAATCTGATTTTTGAGTCTTCTAGAGTTTTTAAAATCTCTTTATGTTTTTAAAATAATGTTACTCTCGGAAAGATAGACGGCATAGACTCAAGAATCACTCAATTCGGAGTTAATATGAATGAGTTATGAATTTTCAAAACTAAGACTGAAAATAGTGACGAAAATCAGAATAGGTTACGGTTTTTAGTATTTTAAGGCATGAAGATGACTTTTCTTCCTTCTTCAAAGTTGTAGAGGACGAAAAACTGAAGAGACAGGCTTTTAATTAATTAAATTCTGACAAATAATGAATTTACTATGATTTTTCGAAAGAGTTACTGTACATAAGAAAATTCCACTCGGGAATTCAAAGAAGAATGCAAAAGATTTCAAAACTAGGAATGACTTAAGAACACTTAGAGAGAACTTACACAAAGAAGTATTTAGAGAGTGAAAGGAAATGTATGTAAGAATGTTATGAAAAATTTCTTAAGTTAAGTCATCTATTTATAGCCAAAAATCTTATCATAACCAAAATTTCCTAATTTAATCCAAACCATTCATTTCAAGATAATGTTTAATCCATACCATTCATTTCATCTTTTAAGATTTCTTTAATTTAAACCATTCATTTAAAGAGCATCTTTAAACTACACCATTCATTTCAAATTATATATTATCTTTAATCTATACCATTCACTTATATATCATCTTTTAATCTACATCATCAATTTCAAATTCTATATTATCTTTAATTTATACCATTCATTTTACATCACCTAACTTTATATTATAAACAAATAACTTTATCAATTCAATTATTCAACAATAATTCACACTTATTCATTATTATGACTAATTGTTATAAATACAGTGTAGTTAGCTTTCTGAGTTAAATACCAAATCAATTAATAATGAAATACAACAGTTTAATCGACATCATAATAGAGATAACAATAATGCAGAAAGTATGTAAAAGAAAGCATACGTTATTTTGTAATGACAATTATTGATTCAATAATGTGAATTACTGTGTATATGCTACTGTGACAACTATCAATTTAATAATATGAATTATTGTGGATGTGACAATAAAGTCAAATATTGTACGATAACCAATTTATCAGTTCAATAATATGAAACACTGTGCAATGCCGTGTGCTACTGTGCAATACCGTGTGCTACTGTGCAATACCGTATGTTACTTGTAATACCGTATATTACTATTCTTTTACCACCAGATATTTTAACAATTAAAAGTAATAGTACCATTGACCATTTTAAAAATTGTTTATGTCATTTTCTATATCCGACAATTATTCTTTGTAGGGTCCACCTTTGTGGGGTCCACCAATGATTGGTTCGTACGGCGCCGTCGTACGAACATTCCCCGACAGAACGAATATTCCCCGACCAAAAGAATATTGTCCGACATAATATAATTTACACATAACATCCTTAACTTTTAACTTTATCAATTCAACCACTTACTGTTTCATGAAAATATATATGAAGAAAAATAAATTTTATATTTCATAAAATTCGGGGTCTTACAGTATATGTAGATTTGTCCGGGAGGTTAACCGATTAGTGTGGTAAGTTGACTCGCGGTCAATCGATACCTCGATTTTACAAATAAAATTTCTGAATTCTGGCCTATAAGAATCATCTCTAATTTATTACTCCACTTTTAAGAGTAAACATACAATTAAAACACATAAAATTTATTTTTTGTCCGACTAATTAAATTAAGTATAAAATATTAATATTTTTTTCTTAAAATTTATTTAAAACATAAGAGAGAAAGAAGAAATGTTATCCCATTGGAGTCAATTCATTAAAAAGATGAGAATAAAACAAGTTTGTATTTAATATTAGGGATAATATAAGAAATTAAGTAATTCCTCCATTCTTTTTTATTTTTTTTAAAAAGTGATAAATTTATTTATTTTTATTTTTCATTTATAAATTTGAAGAAAATATTAATAACGTAGTTTGCCATATTATTGTTATATTAAATATTAATTTATTTTTCTCTTATCTTTTTTAATAAATTTTGAAAGGTAACATTGAGATTTTATACTTATTTTAGTCAATCAGATGAAGTATTAATTATATTTTTAATTATTTTAATATCTTTTAAAACATTAATTAAAAATGAACCAATGTTGAGTAATTGATAATATTTGTTTGAAATTTACAAGTGACAAATAAAAAATAAAATAAATTCTTTCTCTAAACTGATTGATAAAAAGGAATGGATTGAGGAGTAATGATCTATTCGTCTCACAAAAAGAATTTTATTTGTAAAAATTACAAATTTTATGAGTATAATTTTTTTTCATATTTTTTTTAAATTTATTAAAAATTTAATTTAATAATAATGACATAATAATAAAATTGGAGTACGACTGTCAAATTCAACGATATCTTATTTTATACTACCATAAAAAAAGTGAAATTATTTTTTAAAATGAAAAATTCAATAAATAGAATTTCTTTGTAGAACATATGGAATAGTATTGTTCAATGAAACATGAATGAGGTGGGTCCCACTCGAATTATTACAACTCAGAACTGACAAATAACAAATTAAAATTTACCACCCACCCAGTTATTACAACTCAGAACTGACAAATAACAAATTAAAATTTACCAAAAAAATTCAATGATTCTGGATTTTGGAATACTCGACTTTTTATATTTTTATTGAATTAAATAGAAGTAATAGTAAAATTAGGTTCTTTTCCCATGTTAAAAAATTTAAATCAAAACTCAATAAAATAGGTTCTTTTCCATGCCAAAAATACCCCTGTTTTTTTTTAATTTAATTTTTTGCATAATATAAGGAAGTAAAAAGAAGAAAACTGATATTTTTCACAGGATGTTTTGATATTTTTACATGAAAAGTGTCGTTATACGTCTATAATAACGATTTTGACCGTCACTATAGGTCTATAGCGACAATTTACACGTGAAGATATCAAAAAACTATGTGAAAATATCACTTTCCAGAAAGAAACGTAGACCACATCCAGGGCCACTTGATTGGATCCCCTCATTTGTTTAAAATTTTGTTAACTCTCTCATTATGAAATTGTAACTATTCAAAATTTGAATTGTTATTTTTACAAATAAATATTAATGTTTTCACAAGATCTTTTTTCACATAAAAATGTGACTCACTTATAATTATATGAGAAGTACCTTGTGTAAATAACATTTTTACTTGTAAAAAATATCTATTCCCTAATTTAATTACTGCAAGCTTGTAAACATATTTTCATGAGGTTATATATGTTAAACAAAATAACTGCAAGATGCTCTATTTCTTAGGGCAGGAATTTGTTATCCCCCCCCCCCCCTTTTTTTGACATTTACACAAAATCTCACTTGCAGAAATATGAGTCTTATTACTATTCATGTGAGGAGATCATTACGGAAAGAAAAAAAATGATATTTTTACTTGTATTTTGATATTTCTATATAATCCTCTTTTACATGAAGGTATGACTGATAAGGTCTGTTAATTCCCAAAGGCACAAATGATCTAGAACGGGGAAGGGGGTGAGAGGGAGGGAGGGAGGTAGGGAGGGAGGGGGGGGGGGGGGGGGGGGGTGAGGGGGGTGAATAGAACTTTTTAAAAATTTTGTACTTTAAAGAAAATTTACTAGATAATAAATTAAACAAGTTAATTTATTAAACACAACGAAATATTTGTGTAAGAAAACCCTTTTCACAAACTTAGTGAAATTTTTAGTTCTGAATCGAGTTGAACTTGTGAAAATCAGTCACACACAGTTAAAGTATTATGCAGAAATGTAAGAACAGAAAGTAAATGGACACATAAATTTTATGTGGTTCGAAGCACAAAAATCTCATAGTCCACTCTTCTGCACTTTTGGTAGGAAATCCACTAAGGATGCAGGTCACTAAGGCCTGTTAAAACAATGAATCACTAAGATTCCTGTAGGTCACTCAAACTTGACAGATGTTACTAAGACAAGGTCACTAACACCATATCACTAAGATTTCTTCAAGTCACTTAGACTTGACAGCTCTAAGGTCACTAAGACCAGATTGCTAAGATCTCTTCAAGTCACTTAGACTTGACAACTCTGAGGTCACTAAGACTTATAATCACAGGTGATGAAGTGATTTGAGAGGTGTTGCTAAGTTGGTGTTTAAGTTCTCATTTTCTGATGGAATTTAACATCAGAACTAGTAGTTATTGATCATAGAGTAGAGCTTTTAGAACTTTGATAGCAATTTGGCTTGTAATATTTTCCTTTGTGTTTTGGATTGAATCCTGATGTCTTTTTTATAGAAGACCTTGAGATTTTTTTGTTGATAAGTATCCGTTGCTCATTTAATGCCTTGATTCTTGAAGATCTTTGATTCTGATATTAAGAGATTGTGTCAGCTTGCTTTCGGCGCTGCCATTCCATCAATTTTCTAAAAATGGTAATTTTGTGTCTAATGTCACTTGGTCAAATAGACGTTAGACATAACCCCTTTCTGACTTTTATTTTGAATTTGGTTTGACCACTATACTTCTCGAAGTTCTTGCCCTTCAGATCATCCTGATGTTAGTCCACTGTCAGACTTGTTATAATTTACAATTTTGTTAATCGTAAAGTTCCTTAGATCCTTTAACTTTACGAAATGCATTTGTATTGGCTTGCTCCATGATCAACTTTGCAAAATGTACTTGACCTCAAAGTTGTCTTTACAATCCTCACTTTTCTTTACGAACTAAGAGTCATCTTTACGATCTTTATTTGCCTTACGATTTCAGAGTTCACTCCACGAGTATGACTTGTTTTATGATTAAATTTAAACTCAACGATCCTTATTCAGCTTAGCTTAGTAAGGCAGATGTCAAGCTTTTCGATTCAAGAGTAGACTTTGTGATATTCTTTTATCTTTATAATCGTTGATCCTAAAATCTATACATTCTTTAAGTTCATAAGATCGACCTGACAAATTTGATCTTTTTATTCTAAGTCCTTATACATCAATTTCATTATTAAGGACTTTACAAAAGCTATTGGATATAAATATACATTATCAATCAATTCAAATCATCATCAAATCCTTTAAATATGCATTTGTACTAACGAGGTAAGAATTTATAATAATTAATCTAGAAAGGGGAGGGATTGGATAGATTAATTTACTTTTAGAAAATCTTAGACTTTTTTATTTTATTTTATAAATTTAACTCTACTTCTCTAAGTGAGTTTGTCAAAATATTTGTGAATTTTGTTGCTAACAAAATAAAGAGATAAGAATAAAGAAATACCAATTAGAGAACACAGTGAGATATATTGGTTTGTTATATATATATATCTCTACCAGATATATGTAACCATTCTAGTTCCTAAACTCCTATCTAGGATTTAAATTTTTTCTCTAAAAACAACTTAACTCCTTTTGTTGGTGGAAAAACCTTTATATAAATCTGATTTTGTCTTAGGAATACTCTGCACTATTATACTTCAAGAAATACAGATTTCCTTTTAAGAGTGTTTGTATTCCTTTTTCGACTGGTTTTGAAACTTGATATTTTTTCTCTTCCTCACTCATTTAGAAACATAAACCTAGGACTTTTCAAAGTCTTGGAACTATAATCACTAAATTTCTCACATACTAGAAGGATATTTAACTCTACCCCTTGTTTTAAAAAGATTTTTAATCGTCTAAATTAATACTTCTTAAATAAGCAGATTGATAAAGTTTGAGTCCAGATTGTTAGACAAATTTATGTGTATGCCTATTTGGATTTAATGATGACAAAATAATAATTGATTCATGAAAATAACTGTTTATCTGTGAAATATTGATGTGCCAATCGTATGATTTATTTTGTGATATTGTGTTTTCGAAGAGTTAGTGTTGATTGTAGAGTTATACAAAACAATGTGTGTTATATACTCTTTAAAGTCATATTCGAAGTCATTTACTGTTTGTGTTCAAAAGAAAAGAGAGAAATTAGACAAATGAGAAGTTATAAACACTTGTTACAACTTAATACAGTCTTTATAAAGAACAATCAATGTAAAATGATTTAATTAGAGGATCAAATTTCTTAGGGTGATCCATATAAAAAAAGATAGACTAGGATTAGGGATCAAACTTGTTAGGTTGATCCAAAAGATAAATTTTGTATTGTACTTAAAAGAATGAATAAATATAAAAGGACACTAGGGATCAAAAGTTTTAGGTTAAATCTAGATATAGAGTAATATCAAAGATGTAATAGATTAGGATTAAAATATAAGAAGACGGAACAATAAAAGAATTGCAAGATCAGATCGTAGTGCACAATATGGTTATATGATAGAAGAAGGATCGTATAGAAGATTCAAGGCGTATTGCCAAGTCCAAGATCGAATTACAAGAGTTGAATCGTATAACAAGTTTAAGATCGTTTTACAAGAGTTGAATCACATTGCAAGTTCTGAATCATTAAGATCGCATTAAAATGACAGATCATATTATAAGAACTGAATCGCATTACAACTACTAAAGATTGTATTACAAGCTGATTCGTATTGCAAGTCAAATCGTATTGCAAATTTAGTTCATAAAGATAAGATCGTATAGAAGAATTCAATTCGTAGTGTGAAGACAATATCGTATTAAAGAACTCAGTTCATATTATATGGACAGATCGTATTACAATAGCTGAATCGCAAGATCAACAAAATCTAAAATCATTAAATCGTCATGAGAAGTGTAGAAAGGGGATTTTGAGCACAAGAATATATCAAGGAGAAAGAACTAGAAAAATGCAAAAGTCATCCCACAAGATCAACATAAAAGAAGAGTTCGTAGAATTCTATCAAGAAGACTCATTAAAGCACTACAAAAATAAAAGGTTCTAGCTAAAGAAGTAAAGATAGAAGCTCATAGATGCTGAAAAGACTAATGTACTCAAGATCGAAGAATGAAGCCGAACTAAAGATTCTTAGATCGTTGAGTTACAAATTTCTTTGAGTTACTTCAAGGTACAAAGTTACAACAATAATGAGATGTTTCATTGCCTTACTTATCAGAGTTCACAAAACAAATGACATTGAGAGATAGACTTACTGCGACGTATGATTGGGATGTTATTACAAAAGAATTCTTCAGCAAGAAGCACTGTGACGACCCCAAATCCGGGTTCCATAACCTCGGGTTTGGTTCTCACTGTACAATACTTCATAACAATTAAATACATAATTTCATTTAATCTTCACAAAATAATACAAAAACTTCCTTATAAAAAGGCTACAATCCCAAGGTCGATTAACCTTAACATAAACAGTACATATCTCAAGGTATTACAAAATATTTACAAAAGAAATTACAAATCTCAAGGTATTATTCCATGTTTTGAAACTATCTCCTTGATGTACAATTTAGCCAACTGATCCAAACTGAACTTAATCTTGATCGGCAAAAAGTGCGCTGACTTTGTTAGTCGATCCACAATTACCCATATAGTGTCGTATCCCTTTTGTGTTGTTGGAAGTCCTACCACAAAATCCATCGTGATATGCTCCCATTTCCACTCAGGAATCTCTAACGGCTGAAGTAATCCACTTGGTCTCTGATGTTCGGTCTTTACCCTCTGACAAGTTAGGCATCGGCTGACACATTCTGCAACCTCCCTTTTCATATTCGGCCACCAAAAATGCCGAGGAAGATTTTGATACATTTTTGTACTTTTCGGATGTATCGAGTATCTCGTACTGTGAGCTTTTTGCAAAATCTCCTTTCATAATTCAGGCACTAACGGTACCCAAACACGATTCTCAAACCTTAGCAATCATTTGCTATCCACTTTGTACTTGACCTCTTCCCCATTGGTCATCATATTCCTTATTTTAACATATTCTTCATCATTGTCTTGAGCCTCTTTCACCTTATCTAACAAGGTTGGACTTGCTTCCATTTCTATAGACTCCTTTGGATTTTTCACCTCTAACTCCTTTCGAGCCATCTCCTTTACTAGTTCTTCCTGGTTTGTCAATACAAACAACTTCTCCCTGCTCTTTTTACTTAGAGCATCTGCTACTACGTTGGCTTTGCCGGGATGGTATAAAATTTCACAATCGTAGTCTTTAATCAATTTCAGCCATCTCCGCTGCCTTATATTCAACTCCTTTTGTGTGAAGATATACTTCAGACTTTTATGGTTTGTGAATATCTCACATTTCTCTTTATATAAGTAATTCTTCCAAATCTTAAGGGTAAACACTACCGCTGTCAGCTCTAAGTCGTGGGTAGGGTATCCCTTCTCATAATTCTTTAATTGTCTTGACGCACACGCAACGACTTTGCCATTTTGCATAAGCACACAACCTAGTCCCTTGTGCGATGCATCACTATAGACCGTAAAACCTCCTGTATCGTCCGGTAAAGTCAATACACGTGCTTCACTCAATCTCTTCTTTAACTCCTGAAAACTTTCCTCGCACTTCTTCGTCCATACATATTTCACTGTCTTCCTTGTCAAATTGGTTAACGGCGTTGATATCTCGAAAAGTCTTTGATAAATCTCTGATAATAACCCACTAACCCTAATAAACTCCTAAACTCCATTGGCGTGCTTGGTTGTTCCCAATTCATCACCGCTTTCACCTTTGCTGGATCTACTAAAACTCCCTCCTTGTCAATAACGTGACCCAGAAATTGAACTCTATCAAACCAAAATTCACACTTAGAAAATTTAGCATACAACCGCTCCTTCTGTAATATCTCAAACACTAATCTTAGATGTTCTGCATGCTCCTCCTCCATTTTGGAATAAATCAAAATATCATCAATGAACACAACTACAAATTTATTCAAGTACTACATGAATATTTTGTTAATCATGTCCATAAATGCGGCTGGCGCATTCGTTAGTCCAAACGACATCTCCAAAAACTCATAATGGCCGTAACGAGTTATGAATGTCATCTTGGGTACGTCCTCCTTCATAACCTTTAACTGATGATAACCAGTCCTTAAGTTAATCTTTGAAAAGTTCTTCGCCCTTTTTAATTGATCAAAAAGATCGTCAATTCTTGGCAATAGGTACTTATTCTTAATTGTTACTTTGTTCAACTCCCTATAGTCCATACAAAGTCTCATCGATCCATCCTTCATCTTTACAAACAACACTGGTGCTCCCCATAGAGAAACACTAGGCTGAATGTACTTCTTATCTAGTAACTCCTGCAACTGAACCATTAACTCCTTTATTTCTACCGGAGCCATCCTATATGGTGCCTTTGATATCGGTGCTGTCCGTGATACTAAATTGATCACAAATTTTATCTCTCTATCTGGCGGAAGACATGACAGTTCATCTGAAAAAACATGCATGAACTCCTTAACTACTGGTATTTATTTCATCTCAGGATTCACCATTTGTGTACCCATAACATGTGCTAGATATCCTACACATCCCTTTTTCAACAGTTTCTTGGCCTACATCATCGTCAGACAAGAAGATTATCTTGGCGACTTGCTGCCATAAAATACGACCTTAAACTTGTTTGGTGTTTTAAGGTGTATACACTTCTTCTGACAATCAATTACCGCTCCATGGTTAAATAACCAATCCATTCTAAGTATAACGTTAAACTCCCCCAGACGTATCAAAATTAAATTCACATTCAACTTCTGACCCCTGATATCAGCACAATAATTTCTATGTATATATTCTACAAGAATCACTTCTTTATTAGCAACTTCTATATTCATTGAGTTTTCTAGTTTTTCTCTAGGCAATTCTAACCGTCAAGTGAAACCATCAGACACAAATGAACAGGTAGCACCCGAATCAAACAATACATATGCATTTATATCATTGATCGGAATAATACCTGACACCGCGTATTTTGATTCCACGGCGTCTTGCACCGTCATGTTGAAAGTCCGTGCTGTTGGCTTGTTCTGTTGCATCGGACCTCCAATGGTGAGCTTGGTATTGTTGCCCTTAAATCTAGTACTTCCCCAGTTATTCATTCTCTTCGGACAATCCTTAAATTGATGGTCCACAGCTCCACATGAGAAACCTCTCTTCTTTGGTGTGGGACAATTAGGAGCGATATTCCCTTCTTGCCCACAGTTGTAGCAAACGTTCCTCCCCTTCATACATTCCCCTGAGTGATTCTTCCCGCAATTACTGCATTTATTTCCTTTCTTTGGTTCGCTTTCTTGAGGTGTCCCCAAACTGTCGTTGTTGTTCCATTTGCGCTTGTTCGAGTTACTGCCGCACTGCTGACTTCTTTGTTTCCTCCTTCATTTCTTTTCTTGTTCTGTTCTTGATTGTGCTTACTTAGGGCTTCATTTCCCCCTACTGCTATTATAACTTTCTCCAGCAAAGTTGCAAAATTGATAATCTGAAGAACAACGACCTTACTGTAAACCCATGGTTTCAATTCTTGCTCATCTTGCTTCAGTGTCCACCTGATGTGGAGCGACTCTTGCCAATTTGTTAAACTTGGCGGCGTAATCAGATACTGACATGTTACCCTGCTTGAGTTTCAAGAATTTGACTTCCATCCTGGCTTGTGTGTTTTTCGAAAAGTAGTTCTCTAAGAACACTTCCTTAAATCGCGCCCATGCGATAGTTCCTTCTCCTGCTCTGCTTTTGTTCGCCTTCCACCAATAGTTTGCTTCCCCATTCATCATAAAGGTAGTAAATGAGGTCATTTGCTCCTCTGCTACTCGTGCAACCTCGAAGACCTTTTCCATCTCCTCTATCCAGGTCTGTGTTTCTATGGGATCCGTTGTTCCTCGAAATTCAGGTGGTCCTATCAATTCGAAATCTTTAAAGTTTGCTAGTGGAGCGGCAGGGTTTGGCGCTCCAGTGATATTAGCGTTGCGTCCGTGGAATGCTCCCATTAGCATTTTCACAAACTCTTGTACTGAGTTTGGATGTACCCCATCATCGTTGTTAACTGATTCTTCTACTCTTCGATTTCTTGGTGGTTGTATACGGGGTGACATTTTCTGTATAACGAAAATTTAAGTTATTATTTTTATTTCATCTTTTTACTTTCATTTTGTAGCTTAAGCAATTTAAACTAAAGTAAGCATACCAACACATATAAACATAAACAAATCTGCATTTATATTCATATGCTAAAACAGTAGTGCATAGCACCTTACATCATAAACATACTGCTATAAATGCTACTATCCCTGAAATACTACAAAAGACGGAATCTAACCATAATCTTATCCCACAACTTCATAGAGTTGGGATTTACATCATACTAACCCTCTGTCAAAACAAAAGTTGGGTTTCTACTGCATCTATATGCATACATCATAAAGAAAGCTACTACTGCTGACTGCGCATCCCTCGATGAATGGCGTTATCGTACTCCTCATCCCCCATGGCCATCACCATGCTCCTGCTGATAGTGTGCATGGACTGACCTTCCTCTGCTGGGTAGTAGTGTACCATACTCTGAAATCTACCAAAAGAATAACGATAGACATAATTGAGTCTATCGATCCTCACCCTCTTCTCGCGAACCTCATCCTCCACCTCCAGCTCCAGCATTTGTCCATGAGTTGCATCTCTCTGCATCTCCATCTAGATCCTAGCATTTACTGCCTGCTACCACTGACCTCTGATGGCCTCCTTCTCTGTCTGTGTTTGCTGAACCTTCAGCTT
The DNA here is from genome assembly GCA_947179155.2 of Hedera helix. NCBI lineage: Eukaryota > Viridiplantae > Streptophyta > Magnoliopsida > Apiales > Araliaceae > Hedera > Hedera helix. Next base: position 33,264,412 of record OX359280.1, on the reverse strand, counting down.
AGCCTCTGCTAACCTGGCCTCCATCTCTGCCATCTTCTCCTTCAGCTCTATGTTCTCGCCAGAGAACTGATAAGTTGCATCTATGTACTGATTATTCATATGCTGGTGAGTCAGGTTCTGCTTTTCTAAGTGTTGAACTCTACCTTCCAGCTCATCATTCCTCGTAGTCAGCCCCTCGATGATGTCACTGGCAGTAGTGCCCATGCCATTAACGTACTCAGCTGGCTCCTCATCTTCAGACTCCTCAGACTCGGTCTCATCCTCACTATATGACCTCATCACTCTACCCCAGACGGGCTCCTCCCTATCACACTTCTCTGGATCAGACTCAGGATCCTCTATTGGTGCAGCCACTAACGACTGGGCAGTATCCATATGGATATCAATGTAATCCTCTTCAGCAACATGACTAGACTGTCCAATCTCTGTCATCCTATATCATAAAAACAACACATGTTAGTACAACAATAAAATATATTCATTGATTAAATGAAATGATATTTTATCATGTACATCTCGGCTCGATGGATTTTCTCAATTCACCTCCAAATATACACAACAAAATGAATCTCCCCGATTCATCTCCTAACGCACTTGATATGAGTTTAGTACTAAGTTTATATAATAGGTTTCACAATCCTAACGTTTTTAACCTACAACTCTGATACCAACCTGTGAAGACCCCAAATCTGGGTTCCATAACCTCGAGCTTGGTTCTTACTGTACAATACTTTATAACAATTAAATACATAATTTGCATTTAATCTTCGCAGAATAATACAAAAAGTTCCTTATAAAAAGGCTACAATCCCAAGGTCGATTAACCTTAACATAAACAGTACATATCTTAAGGTATTACAAAAGATTTACAAAAGAAATTACGTAATTAGTAATTAATTTAACATGCTTTAAGCTAATCTAAGCATTTGGTTTTTCCTTACCTTTGTCCTTTTTAGAGCATGCTGGCTTAGCTGAAAAATATGTTATGATATAGCAAGAATGAGCAACTAGCTTGCTCAGCAAGTTTAAGAACAGATGACATAAGATATATCATGATGAATGAGAAATAACATTGAATGTTTCAACAATAGATAATAATTGTGAAATATCAAGAATCAATTTTCAATAAAAGAATGCATTGACTCTTTACTACTGAGTGGTCTCTAAGGACCATGAACTGCTGCTAAGGTAGAATAGACGTATAGATATCTGACACCTCAAAAATTTGGTACGCGAGGGGATCAACCTCATATACCCTATGTATATGCATAACATTGAGACATCTTGCGCAAGTTCGGTTTCCCGAATATAAAAATCCCCCTTATTTAGGGTTGTTCATTCTCAGTCTTACTATAAGAATCCGTACCAACTAATGGTTTGGATAAGTTTTTAAAATATTCAATTTGATGAATTTAAACACGCATTGTCTAGCCGAAATAATTAGCTTAGACATTCTTAAATAGTTCTTGAAATGAACTAAAACATTTGCGAATGCACGATGTGCGATTACAATAACAATAATGATGTGGAATAATTTTAAAGAATTAAACCACTTAAAGCTTTGGCAAGTAAATACAAGTGTAGATACTTGCTCAACAATAATATAATTGCTTAATATAAATTCGAGTAAGGATAAAGAAAGCGTGCAACAATAAATACAAGTCTAATCAATTCAATTTAATTCTCTTTGAATAGACCTAACAATTAATCAGTTTGATCTTAAATTAGTATCATATACACATTCATATGATAACCTTTATAACTCTTACATAACCGCATAATTATATAATTACGGGTATTTAAAGACTTAAGAAATATTATCACTACTTAATAATATTTCAATCACATAAAATCTATATTAATTATTTAATATAGTTCATACACTTATCTAATATTATTAACAATATAATAATATTTTTATTAGCCTTGTAATATTATTAATTATTTAATAATATTTTATTAATCACCTAATATTATTAATCCTTTAATAATATTTTATTAATCTTATAATATTATTAATCATTTAATAATATTTATTAATCTTATAATATTATTAATCATTTAATAATATTTTATTCATCTTCTAATATTATTAATTATTTAATAATATTTTATTTATTATCTAATATTATTAACTACCTAATAATATTTTATTAGTTATCTAATATTATTAATCATTTAATATTATTTATTTATTATATAATATTATTAATTATTTAATAATATTTTATTAATTATCTAATATTATTAATCATTTAATAATATTTTATTAATTATCTAATATTATTAACCATTTAATAATATTTTATCCATATTCTAATATTATTATTCATTTAATAATATTTTATCTATTTACTAATATTATTACTCATTTAATAATATTTTATTGACTTTATAATATGATTATATATTTAATAATATTTTAATGATTTTTTAATATTATTATTTTAATAATAATATTTCATTAATTTAATTATATTTATTAAACCTTTAAGAATATTCATCATCTTTTAATTATTAAATCAACTATTTATAATTTTAAAAATACATTTAAATCAAACTTTTTAACAGGATGTTTTACCGCTGCGGCGGTAGTTCAAAATGTCAGATTCCAGGAAGTTTAACCACTGCGGCGGTTGTTCAAATTTTAGTTTACAGGAAGTTTAACCGCTGCGGCGGTGAGGACCACCACTGTGGCGGTAGTTCATATTTTCAAAACCCTAATTTTTTTATCTTTGACAGTTTTGATTCAAACATGCATAGAATGAAATCTACACATTTAAATGACACAAAATCAGTGTTGATGTGTTCCTAACTTCTTGTTTTATAATATTTTATGGTTCGATCATATTTTCGAAAACGTTATGATGTGAAATTAACGATCGAACCACTTAAGGGTTTCAAAACGACCTATTTTGTGGTAATAGCCATAACTTCTTCGTTTTTCCATATTTTTGAGAGATTCAAGTTGTGTTGTCTTTATAACTCACATATACAACTTTCTAGCCATAGAAATTACATATCTCCCTTATACATTTCAAACTACAACATTAAATAGCACATGCTCAACTAGGGTTTAAACAGTAAAGTTCAATATGAGCATTTCTTTCATTTTTATGCATACCATACATACCAAAACATGACTTAAACAAATCAAACCATGAATATACATATATAACATAGTTTTAAGACTTCTAGATCATCAAAACAAGTTTTGATCAGTTAAAAATATATTTTAACCATTTAAAACACATTTAGACTACAAAAATGAAATAAGAAAGGAGTTGGAGCACTTTTAAACCTTATAAACTTGTGTACTCTTCTTCTTCTCTTTCCAAAGTATGTGATGAAGTTATGTGACATTCACCAAGCTTCTCTTCTAGCAATTTCTTATAACTCACAAGTGATCTATCTATTCTCTAGAATGCTCTCTCTTTTCTCTCCTGTGTTCTAGTAAAAAAACTAACAAACTTAGCCTTATTAGTGAAGTTTCATATTTATACTACTACCAAGATATACATATACATCATATAAGTATACAAAATCTCCTAGCTCATATTATCCTTTATCTCCACTTAGCTAGAATTTAAGGATTTTCCTTACATAAGAGGACTAGGGTTGGTAGAAGTTGTTCACCAACTATAGTACTCTTCCAACATAAAACAAACAACAAGAAAATTTGAAATCCACCCAAAGTGGGGCCCCCCTCATTGCCGACCAAATGGGGTTCCCCCCCTTTTTGGTTTATTTTTATTGTTTTAATTATAAATATATACATCTACACACACACACACACACACACACACACACACACACACACACACACACACACACACACACACACACACACACTCTTTAGACCTAAGAATTAAATAAGTTGGGCTCATTCATTTAATTTGTTTGGGCTCAATTTATTTATCCCATTGGGCTAACATTAAATAACATATGTTACATTTAATTAAAATAAGTATTGGGCTAGTTTAATTATTACATGGATCAAGGCTTAAATTAATTACATGGACTACTAGGTTAATTAATTTGACCTAGTTTAATACCTCATTTGGACTTAAAATATAATCCAATAAGATGTGCTTTAATTAATTCCACTACCTTGCCTCCTTATTAAATAAATACACACATATATAAGTATATTCATTTAATTTACATAATACACAATTAATTACTACAAAATTTTTAATTCATTGCTAATTATTTAATAATTATAATTATAATGTCTAATAGAATTTGTGGTTATTACAAGCACTCTGTGATAACTTAGCCAAAAAAGACAAGATGTGAGTGCTAAGGATAGCTAATTAGAAGAAGATACTACCCCAGACATTGAAAGGAAGAATAGTATAAGAAGATTGTAAGAATTGCACTGTCATGGATCGTAGAACAGGACAAAAATCAAGAAGTGACAATATTAAGGACAACTCTAAGTTCGCAAAGTAAAGTTACCTTCACAGTGCTAAATGAACATGGTGCAGATAAAAGAGTAATGAAATCGTAGAGTAGATCACAAGGACAACATGACGTAAAGCTGATGGATCGAAAGGTTGATTGAAGAATTATAGAGCATAAGTCAAACTAAAGAATCCAAGAAGTTCTACAATTAATGAAGCTAAAACATGATTGATGATAGACTAACAAAAAGATGACCTGAAGTATAGAATTGACATAACAATGACAGGTCATCTAACGCTAATATGAAGGATCAGACAAGCAACGTCTAACAGCTATCTGTTCGAAGTAGCACAAGACACGAAGTTTCTATTTATGATAAACTGATAAGAAGACAGAGCTGAAAGTATGCTAACGCCTTCTGCAGAATAAAAAGAAAGAAGTTTTGCAAAGATTAAACTTTATCCAACGGATAAATAACGTTGGCAACTGACTGATGTGATAACTCAAATAAAGAAATCAAGCTGACACCACAAAGAAATATTTACAATATATTTGATCTTCAAAGTAATGGCTATCTCTCAACGGATAAAATTGTCAACAAGCGAAATTTTCAATGGACAAAATGAAGGAAATCTCCCTGAATATAAAAGGACCATCATTCACAAAGAAGATATAGAGTAGTAGTGGAAAATGGGAAAAGATATACATACAAGAAGAGAGAGAACTAAAGGAGCATAACATTGGTGAGGAGTATTAAAGATATACACTTAGAAAACTCGCCAAAGAGAGAATAATAGAGAAGTAATGGTCAGAGATCAAAACAAATAGAATGACTCATACGTTAAAGGAGAATAAGGATGAAAAAACCATTCTACTATAGACCGTAGAGGGAATCGATCATTTGAAAAGACATATCTTTAACCCAAAGTCACTCTACACTTTAGATGATCGATTACAACATGGTTGCCAAGTTCGTTCGATATGAGCTTAATGTCAACTTGACAACACCCTCAACAACAACAACAAATAACAGCAAAATCTGGACTTAGTAACCTATCTGATTCAGAGGAATTAACCATAAGATGGGAAGATGACTTAGTGTCTTGAGGAGGAAATTGGGTGAGGCCCGACTGATTCTTAGTGAATAAGCCCTTGTTGAGGGAAGATGACTTAGTGTCTTGGAGATTTGAGAGAATTAAGTGTCTTGGACTTAGTGTCTAAATTGTAAGTACTTAGTGTCTATTTATCCTTAGTGGAATATCCTTACTCAATGGAGCGGAGGAGATTGAAGAGTAGGAGTAATTCATGCTCGGAGCCTCTTAAAAATCCCTGTGTGCTTAATGTCTCTTTAGCTCATTCTTTATCTTTTATAAATAAACTATGTATGATATGAATGCTGTATTTACTTATAATCTATTTCAAATAACAAATCAGAACTGTATATTCCTTTTGATGATCAGATGAGGCTTTACCAAATACTCTAATTTCGCTGCACATATAACTATCTATTTATTTGGTAAAGATGTTTAAAGATAAAAAATTTATACACAATTGTATAATGATCTATTCAACCCCCACTTCTAGATTATATTAATGTACCTCTGGAAACCAACACAGATATGTCAAGTATATCACTTTACAAAAAACAAATAATGACAACAATAGATAATTTTTTGCAAGATAGATAAATAAATGATCACAATAAGTATGACAATTTATCAAACATGAGAGATTAACACTTTGGTGTAAGATTGATATTTGACTATTTATAAATCAAGTATATATCACTACAAGAAAATAGGTCATTGCCAATAGACATGCCCATCGCCAATTTGCCATCGACAATGAGGTTATTGGCGACGGGCATGTCCGTCGGCAATGACCCAGGGGTCGTCGCCTCGTGCTATCGTCGACCACCGTTGGTAATAAGATCGTTGGCGACGGATTGTCCGTCACCAATGAGTCATTGGTGACAGATAGTTCGTCATCAATGACTCGTATAATAATACTAAAAATTAAATCATTGGCGACGGACAGTCTGTCAGTAATGACTTATTACCGACGGATAATGTGTCGCTAATGCATCCGTCGCCAATGACATTTATTTATTTATTTTAATTTTAAATTTGCAAAACCCTCTATTCTTTTACATGTACATAATTGTACATTTACACCTGTTATACACGAAAAGTAACGAATAATTATTCATTAATACATACCAATAACCATTAAATGCACGTGTTATAATTGAGCCCTTAATGTATGAATTATATCAATGTGGATTTTCAAGTACTGTTAAGTAAGTATGTTGGACACAAATTGGTAATATAGTAGTTTTTTTATCTGAAAATAATGACGTGACAACTTTTTTCGATGGAAATTAGGTCAGAATATTATATTTAGGTATGTATCAGTAACTTAATTGTAATTTGGAGTTTATATCGGGAGGATTGACACTTTAGGGGTTCAATTATAAAATGGGTAGAATTTTGAGCAACTAAAGTGCTACTAGCCCCTAAATATTTAACCATGACTCTCAAATGGAAAATCCAAAACTTGAGATGATGATATAATTTAATTAGGGATAAAACGTTTAAAAGGGTAGTACACACTTGGACTACGTTTATTTGTAAACAATATACTTGGAATTGGATTATTTGTACTAATTTAACGCTACTTCAAACTATTTTATCCCATGATGGGAGATTATAGTCTTTTAAATAATCCTATGGACTATTATTATTATTATTATTATTATTATTATTATTATTATTTTTTTTTTTTTTTTTTTTATCATTCATAAGACTAATTATGAGAGATTATATAATTCCATAAAAAAATGTGGGATTAATAGTCTCTCTCATTTTAAGCTATTAAATGGTTTTATGAGACTAATAGTCTAATATTAATGGACTAATAATCCCCATCATGGGATTAAATAGTCCCAAATAGTGTTAAATTAATACAAATAATCCAATCTCAAATATATTTTTTGTAAACAAATATAACCTTAGTGAAACAATATGACAGAGGAGATAATAAATAACAATGATACTTATAAGGTGGGATTCATATGCATTCCTCCTTGTCCATGGATACTATATGTAGTAAATATAAATACTGAGAATAGATTGCAGATTAAAAAGTTGACAGATTTGCACACTTGCCCTAAATAAAACATGTGAGTTCTGTGTAATTAATTGAGAAATATGTTAAATGAGTTTAGGAAAAATCTTATAACGTTGACATCGACATAATTGAGACAGAGAATGACCATGTCGTACCACTTTCTTAGTTTCAAGCACATAGGACTAGGATAAAAGTATTGTAGACAATTGAGGAAAAACGTGTTGATCGAAAATACGTGAAGATCACTAATAATAGTTAACAGGATTAATTAATAAGAATATTCATCTAGCTAGTAGCTTATGCTGTGATAAAGGGATAAAAACATGCGACAATTTGCTGCCAAAAATAAGATATATATTGACGGCCATCCAGTGACTGTCACTATAGACTATATTTAAATGTCTATAGCAACAGTCAACCCCTGACCGTCTCTAAATTCCCTCTATCGGTGCCAAAAATAAGCACTACCCCGACATCCATCAAGTGACCGTCACTATAAACTCCTTTTAAAGGTCTATAGCTACGGTTAGGACTTGACCGTCGCTATATATATTTATAGCGACGGTTCTGCCCTGACCGTCGCTATATCTCGTTGCTATAGGTCGATTTTCTAGGAGTGTTTATTGGAAGAATTTTCAGATGAAGACCAATTTTATTTTATGTTTATAGTTAAGATTTTTGTGTGAGAGCATGTGATTAATATATATACATATGTATGGATTTTGAGTTATATTTATAGGTGGCTACATCCTAGGGTCAATCTATCCCATTGGCTGGATGTGTACGTGGCACCTGCGATGGTATGTCTGAGACGCTCTAGATACGTGTAAAAATTTATAACTTAATATGTTGTTTATAATTTTTAACGTCAGTCATTCATTAGCATAATTAATTATTTATAACTTATGTAATTTATAACTTGATGATAGGAATGCATTAATGGACGATCGATATCCTGCTAGCACCTCGCAACACATGCAGTTCTGCTATGCAGTCTACTTAGTCATTAGGCCATACGTCGACGCCACATACTATTGATGACTGTATCAGAGCTATCTGTCAAGATCGTGAGCTTCTTTGTACACTAGGCACACATCTATAGACTCTGAATTCAGATGAGTTAGTAGATGCAGTGGCGAATGTAGCACAACAACCGGATAGCTCCGAGGTAATCTTAGTACATATATATATATATATATATATATATATGCTATATATTTAACATGTTTTATTGTTTTAATTTGTTACAGGTCTGTTTGGACAATGAAGCGTAAAGAAATAATATTTTTCTACCTTTGTATTATTTTTATTTTTTTACCAACTATATGCATGGATGTTTATATTTTGATGACATTTGTATATAGATTTTACGTTGGTTTAATGAATTGTATTATAAATTTTTAGATACAATGAATGAATTAGTCGATATTATAAATGTATGTTGGAGTTTCTTTATATATATGAATTGCCGTGTGTTAGGATATAAAACAAGTACAAACAAGTACATTTTTTTTGGAAAATCCATAAAACAACCAATTATTATTTTTTATTTAGTATCAACGACCGACAGTGATTGCTAATTACTTTCAGCGACAGCTTCATCAGTGACCGCATGCAGACGCTAAAGGCATTAACGACCACAAAAATGCAATTTAATTAAAATATTTATTTATTATTAGCGACTGAACGCGGTCGCTTATATCTTTTAGTGACGCTACATTAGCGACTATCCACGATAACTGGAGCTTTTTAGCAATTGATACTATCAGCGATTGAATGCGATCATTGGTGCTGGTCGCTGACACATGGCACCTCGTGAGTCTGAAGCTGACTAAGCTTAGTGGCAACGATGATCACTATTATTGGTCTTTGATAGCGTTTGCTGGAGCTCACCCAACGACCAGATAATCTGCGACCACCATCAACGACCGAATATGATCGCTGATATGTATCTGCGACTGACCACGGTCGCTGATATGCGGTCGCAGATACGCTTTTTTTTTTTGTAGTGTTAATGAACTAAGACGGGAAAGTCAAAAATAAATATACAAGACAGAAATAAATAATTGAGACCTGAGAGGTGCCGTCACTAGTCCCAAGGTAGAAGGCTCGTGGGGGCAACTCATTTTTGGGAATTGATTGATGGATTTGATTGGTGGCTAGAAGAATTGAATAATTTGGGCATTATCTGGGTAATTAAGGGTATTTCAATAATTTTTCTATTACTAAGAATATTTCCAGAATATCCCCCTAGAGTCGCATGCCTGACATAACCTTAGCTAGGAACTCTATAAATAGCCCCCTTATTTCATGAGGAGGGGATGTTTGGAGCCTTAGCCATTCGGAGGATTCTCTTTCTGGATGCAAGAGAGCCTTGAAAGATTTTCTGAACGTGTGAATGACTTTGAATTAAGTTTTGGCGTGGGACACTTGTGACTGCACTTGGACCCCTGAGCCTAACTTGGATTTACTCGAGACCCCCAAACAACTGACACGACTTTTGGACACTAGTGACTACGCTAATACCTCGAGGGTTCTGCCACGTGTTACTCGGGTAGTTGCTCACCAATTCTTTTCCCTTCTCTAATCTGTTGACCGATTCCTTACTCTTCGTGAATTTCTCTCCTGCACCATTAGTACGAACCCTAACCCTAGCAAGGTATGATATTTCCTTGCTTACATTCTAATTTTGGCAACTCTGCTGGGGAGGTGTGAATTTGTGAAAGGTATGTCCACAACTCGAAGTGGAAGAGTCACGAGAAGAGTTTTACCGACTACGAGCATCACTTCACCACAAATGGTTAATAAATGACTCATCGACACCATGCAAGTAAACACAAAAGTGCAAAGAGAGGACAATGGATGCCATGCAATGGGAGATGTTAAAGGCATTAAAGGAAGTGCGTGAAGGACAAGAAGTGATGATGTCCATGTTGCTGGAAATGTAGAAACAACAGGAGAAGATTATGAGTTTTCACCAACAGTAGATGTAAATCCCGACCTTGAGAGCCATGCTCTCGAAAAAATCGCATACAATGTAAATAAGAGTTAGAAATGACAATACAGACATTTAGAATGCACCTTCAAGAATGGAAACCCAACAAATTTCAACTGTTACTCTAAAGACCCAAGAGGGAGGTGGCATGCCACCACCTAGGATAGAGACAAACCTCGACCTGAAAATAATGAGGCACTTGAATAATCAGCCCTCAACCTAAAAATAATGAGGCACCTGAAGAATCAGTCCTTATACTGAAAAATAGTGAGGCATCTGAATAATCAGCCCTCGTCCCAAAAATAATGAGCCTTAACTGGAAAAATTACACTTTATCTCTAAAAGTGATCGAGACACCCCGACCTGACACAAGTCTTCAAACCCGACAAGTTACACTTTATCTCTAAAAGTGATCGAGGCACCCCGACTTGACCAAGTCCTCGAACTTGATAAGTTACACTTTATCTCTAAAAGTGATCGAGACACCCCGACCTAACTAAGTCCTCACACCCGACAAGTTACACTTTATCTTTAAAAGTGTTGAGGCACTCCGACTTGACTAAGTCCTCAAACCCAACAAGTTAAACTTTATCTCTAAAAGTGGCGAACGTTATGCTTTATCCGTCAAAAGCATGATTGAAATTGAAAAAATTAGATTTTTATTTGAAACGTTATGCTTTTTGTTAAAAGCAAGATGATTATTAATAAAATTAATATTTTAAACTTTCACTTATATCTTGATAAATTATACAAAGTGATTGTTTTGTAAATGGTCAGAAAATACTTATCCATGTTATATTATGCACGTTTTTGAAATATTAATTTAAAATTTTATGATTCAAGGACTAAATATTGATTCATAAGGATTCAAATTAAGAACGACCCATAACAGTGCATAATGAATGAAGAATTTTTTTTGATAACTGAAATATAATATGAAAGTGAATTCTTTTGAAATAGGAAAAATAAAACACTACTACAGAAGACCATGAGTCAAAGGCAATGGCATATCAAACCGAAGTACGGATATAACCAATGACTCTAAATCAGCAATAGCTGCACCACAACCTCTAGCGGTGGTTGTTATTATTCCATTAAGATCTTGAATAACATACGCATATTTTCGGAGCTTGGTCTTTAATTTGGCTATGACTTCCTTATTCTTCGAACGCTTTTATGCAAAATGACTGTATTCATGATGCTGCAAGGTGACCTCTAAATGTAACATAACAATACGAAGATCCTGAACAAAAAGGTCCAACCTAGAGCGAAAAGGAGATAAGTTAAAGCCAATCGCAGAGAGATCTTTGACCTTGCAGTTTAGCCTATCTAAGGCTTCTGCTCGTAAAGTATAGAGAGAGAGGCCTTGCATATCGAGAATAAGGCTAGCAAACTGATCTAACAAGAGAGTCAATAAGGAGGTCCCATGAATAGGAAAATGATCTAGAGTTTGTGAAAACCAGACTAAGAGATGCTCAATAATTTATTGGCTGAAGTAAGTGACCTGAAAGCCTTTCTAAGTAATAAGTCCTCCTGTTGGATTGAAGGTGGGCTTTAGTATGGGCTATCTTTGAAGCTACCATGGCATCTGGAATAACGGGGTTCATAAGCTCTGAAATCGTTGGTGGTCTTACTAGATCCAAGCCATCGGGAGGCCAACCAATGTCATTTAAAAATGAGGCAGCATAATTAAGGTAAAGAGAATCGAAGGTATCAACGTCCTTGTAAGGCACATGCATGTCTTCTAGCCATTTGGCATGGAAAAAGAAATGAAAGCATAATAAAAAATTATGCAAAAAATAAAGAATAATTAAAAAGGTGGATATATGATAACAAAAGAAAAAAACTCATAAAGTATCCCATCAAGAGGGTGTCAAGGGTCGCCCCACCCGGTAAGTTATCACCTGGGCCCTCCTTCTCTAGTGCTCTCTTGAAAGAATCTTTTTGGGAGGATGAAGATCAATAACAGGGCTAGAAGGATTCTCTCTCAGAGGAATAAGACTCGGCAATATAACATCCACATTATGACTATCACCGATATCCTTGAGGTTATCAGGAACTATGTTACCGATGGCCAAAACTGAACCTACATCAGATAATGAATCATCTGTACTAAGACTAACACGACGATCATTTGGAGAAGAAGCCTCAACTATAGTCTTGCTAGGCTGAGATGGCATCCTAGTGGTAGAACCAATCTTATTTCTAGCAGCTTTACGAAGTGCGATAGGAACATCATCTTCATTGTTCGCTGTCCTCGATGACCTAAAAAGGTAAGTGGGACATGCCATGAGAAAATAGAAGATGAGTATGCACCTATTGAAAGTAAACGAGTACAAATAATATAAAGTTTACCACAAGCTTTTGGCGTCTCCTAGCTGGATCCTCAGTGACTGATATACTGGGAACTGCATCAGCATATGGGCGCTTGGATAAGGGCCTCTAAATGATTTTAGTGCCATTAGCTGTCTGCTTGATGACATCCTAATCGGTGGAATTTGTAGAAGTCTCCATAGGGGGCAACTCCTCAAAAGTAATGACAGTAGGTCCCCTTGCTCTCGTACGTGCAAGCCTCGTCTCCTTAACAATAGAGGATACTTGGGGAGGAGTTCAAGGAGGTGCACGAGATGAAACCCATGGTAAAGGACGATAGGAAGTTGTGGCGGCCTGATGCGAATAAGGCTGAGGCACAGAAGCCTAATGCTCAAGGAGTCGGGCACTGACAGACCATTTTTTTGGATTGGTCTTCGGCTTGGGGCACACAGTAGCTTGGCCCATTCGAGTTTCTTGGGAGGATAGACTGATTGTGAAGGTAACAGGGTATTATCTTGCCACAATTTGGTGACAAGGAGCCAACGATTTTGTTCACCGGCAGAATAACGTCCTTGGTGGGTAGTGCTAGGAATAACAAAAGGCAGAGGATCACTATGGCTGAGAGGTGCTATAGGAATCTCCTATGAAAAAGAATCAGATGAAGAAATAAAATTCTTTAAAGCTTCCTCATAATCTCCACCGTCAGATGTGTAGAAGGAATGATCCTGGTAGAAGCCGAACTGTCTCATTACTCTCTGAGGAGAATAAAGCATGGTCCTAAATTCGTCGTCCTTTATAAAGTAAGGTATTTAACATCTTGGAAGAAGAGAAACCAAGATAGTGCTAAGCCCCGCAGGTCCATGACGTTTGCAAAGGGGCAAGACTCATCTCTATAAAAGTGAGGAAGAACATCACCATCATGAATTATGGTGAAAGGACGGGCGACAAATGACTAGAAGTCATCAATATACAGTAGCAAACCGAAAGTGCATTTTTGGTCGATCCGCCGTGAGATACGAAACACAATGTGGGGTGACATGAAAGGCAAATATGACATATTTTTCTTCTTTAAGATAGACAATGACGCAACATGGTTGGGAAATCTCTCAAAGAGCAAAATCTAAAGGAAAGAACCCGGGGCAAAGTAGTTCACATCATACCTAGATAAATAAAAAAGAATAGGAAGTGAGAGAAATGCATGATGTAAAGGAAATAGTGATTGTGAAGAAGATATACCTTATGTCATATTCTTTCATAGACATAATAGTCTCATCTAGACAATGGTATAACGTCCCTAGAAATAAAGGAGTAAGAGGGACCAATATACCACATGTTAGCAAAGTAGCAAGACAGAACTTGCACGATGAAGGACCGGCCACCGATGAGCCAGGAAAGATGAAACGGGAGAACTACATGACTAGATAAGCGGCTAATGGAAAGGGGCATGGGGTCCCAAGAGTGATCAAGACTGAATCGCTGTAGACTGTGATGTCCTAGTTGGTTGGATTGTAGTCGCGAAAGAAGTACCGCACCTAGGAAAGCCAGAAAGTCTTTTGGCGGTTAAGGATATCGAAGTCTAGAAGAAGTTCATCTCCCTTATACTGTGAGCCTAAGCGTGAGGCTTGCTTGAAGGCTTCTATCAAGTATGTCACACACTGCGGTCTCTGTCGGATAAGCTGGCGGGAACACAAGGATATGAGCTGCGAATAGGAAGGCTAAAAAGAAGACATAAGTTAAAGTAAGTATGATTTAAAGAAGAAACAAAAATTAATAAAGGAAAAGGTGAAAAGGAAAGATCGCTAATAGAGAGCATAGACATCCTCCAAGGTAGGAGTAAACTTTCCCTAGGTTGTGACAAATGTGGAAGTGGAAGAACACCAACGGGAGAATAGTGTGCAGAGTGCATCGTGGTCTTGATGAATGTGGAGATCCCTACACAAATGGATACACACGAAGGATGCCAGCACTCTCGAGCCTCTTCACATGGTTAGGGTTCTTCAAAATCTCATATTTTTAGTGTTTCCATCCATAAAGCCGATGGCTTGAATCTGGTTAGAAGCGAACCAGACTGAATGGGTATTCCTGTATCTCAATGCACATGCAGGGAATACGACTAGCACTATGATAGCTATCCTAACTTTTGTAAGCCTTATCATAGAGATACAGGCCTTCATTGTCGGAACGAGAAAAGGAGTGCTGATTATAACTCTTGACACGGTCCTAAAAAATATCACGATCCCTGAAGAAATGAGTTCTCCCCCAATCAGTAATGGGTAGTGGTGACTTCGTGGCTTTGGGATCTATGGAATAATCTTCGGATCTGGCCTGTAAAGATGAACATTTAACACAAGAAGTCTAAGGTGAAGAAAGCATCTGAAATAATTAATTTGCTTACCATAGCGAAACTTGATTGCAAATGCGCCTTGAAGAAATGTCTCTTTGTCAATAGCTGACGAAAACTAAGTCCGATGCTCAATGAGTAGACTTGGTCCAGTAAAGAGATTAAGGAAACCTGAAAAGAAAAGTTCTAGTATGAAAAATTGCACGAACGAAAAAAATGAAAAAGCATAAAAGCACGAAAGGAGGAGCCAAAACCCCTAGGGTTCAACCTTCCTCTAGGATTCGCCCCCTAGGGGGTGATCCAACCTTACCCTTTTTTAGATCCTTGTTGTTTTGTTGGTTGTTTGACCCCAATACTTTTTCAAGGTAATCTCTCTTTAGAAAGGCAAGGTCCCATTAAGGTTAAATAGCTTATAAAAAGAGAAGATTGAAGACACCTGCACAAGGAAGAAAAAATCATTAAGAAAGATGAAAGTACACAAACTACACAAGCATACAAGAGAAAGGAAAAAGAAAGACATAACCATAAACAAGGAAAGAACCCTAGGGTTTGTCCACACCCTAGGGTTCGACTCCTAGGGTTCAGACCTTAAGGTGCACCACTTAGGGTTCGCCACCTAGGGTTGGTGGCAGCATCTTACCTTGACTCGTTGCTTTGCTTACGCGACGTTGGCTTGACCTTGTGACCCCTCTTTGAACAAAGAAAGAAGAAATTGAAAGAAGGAGAGAAGTGGGCTGCTCTTGAAAGAATGAATTGTGAAGTACTTGAGACCTCTATTTATAGGATCCCAAGTACTAAGGTTAAGTGAAACCAAAACCTAATAGGTTTAATAATTCTTTCCTAAGCCAAAAAGCAGGGAATTTATTTTCCAAATATGAGAAGAATTTAATTACCAAAAGATAATAAGAAAAATATTTGTTGATTTAGTTTTCAAAAAATAATTAGAAAAAAAATATGTAAAGAAATAATTTTTATAAAAAACCATTCCTAGCCGCAACAATGAGGAAAACTTCCCTTAGGAATCGGATTTTTTATTCCATCTAGCCAGGGGTGAGGCTATATGTATTATAGTGGGGTCAATTGACCCCACTGAAAAAAAGTAATTGCTTTAATAATGTAGAGTAAATTTAAAAAAAAATTAAGTATTATATATAAATTGACTCCACTTAAATTTTATAATTTTTTTATTATACATGTTCAAATTGAAAATTTATAACTTTGTCAATCAAATTTTAACCGCATGACTCATGTTCCCTCAATATATGTATCTCTCTATAATATTTATAAAGTAAATAATAATCTAATTTATTTTATTTTTCAAAATAATTAATGAATTAATTATTTATGAACGGTTGTCATTAGAAAAGTTAATTATGAATTAATATAGTGTATATATATAAAATTAGCTCGGGGGAACTGTCTCCAAACCCTCGTCAAATTATTTAATTTTGACCCTATCGAGATATGCTTCTGCCTTCGCCCCTAGGATTCGGGAATTATTCCGCCTAGGATTCGGAAAATTAATTGATGTTAACCTTTGTGAGTTAACGAAGTAACAATTGGGGGTTAACTCACGTGGTTGCAAGAAAGTATAAAGTATTGCTAAGGAAACCTGATAAAGCGGAGAGGTTATTATATCATTTAAATATACATGTATATGCATGGTTGCCCCGCATGGATTTTAGATGCCTTTGAAGCTTCAAGGTTTGCACGGCATTTTCAAATTAAGACTAGAATTTGCATGGCATGCTTTTAAGGATTAAAGTTTGCATGGCTTGCTTTAAAGATTAAAGTTTGCATAACAGGAACTTATAATAAAGCTTAAGTCTTAAGTTTTTATGCCACAAGGATTCGGTAATGACATGAGGGTTCGGAAATACCATAAGGGTTCGGTAATGCACCATAGGATTCGGCCCTATGATTGATTTTAATTCTTGACAAGTATTTGAAGACTTGGACTTTCAAGCACGATCGTCACTTTAAGGCACAATGCACGTGCATGGGACAAATGTGAGTCCATGTGTAAAATTAGAGTTTACATTTTACCTAATGAATTTATTGAACTAAGACGGAAAAATCGAAAATAAATGAACAAGACAGAAATAAATAAATGAGACCTGAGAGGTGCCGTCACAAATTTCGAGACAAAAGGCTCATGGGAACAACTCATTTTTAAGAATTGATTGCTAGAAGAATATGATGATTTGGGCATTACCTCGGTAACTAAGGGTATTTCGGTAATTTTCCTATTTCTAAGGGTATTTCAGGAATTCCCTCCTAGAGTCACATGTCTGACACATGACCCTAGCCAGGAATACTATAAATATAGCCCCCTCATCTTTCATGAGGAGGGGACTTTTGAAGTCTTAGCCACTTGGATGATTCTTTCTCTGAACGCAAGAGAGCCTTGAATGATTCTTTGGACTTGTGAAAGAAATCGAATCAAATTTTGTCTTGGGACACTTGTGACTACATTTGGACCCCTGAGCCTAACTTGGATTTACTAGAGACCCCCAAACACTTGACATTGACACTAGCTCTCGGGTAGTTGCTCACCAGTTATTCTCTCCTCTCCAATCTGTTGATCGATTCCATACTTTTTGCGAATTTCTCGTCTCCACCATTATTACGAACCCTAACCCTAACAAGATATGAGATTTCCTTGCCTACAATGACAAACCAAAATCATAATTTATACATATCATTTTGTATCTCTTTTTTATAACAATTCTTTAGTCACCATAATACTATTGTTTCTGAAAATAAACTCTAAAAACTTTGTCCAAAACTAAAGCATACTTATCATATTAAAAATTCATATCATCTCTTAATAAGAGTTTTTTTTCCCTTCTCCTCGTCCATAATTTTATAAAGAATAGGGCTTACACACCCAACATAGTAAATTAGGGTTTATTTTTCTTCTAATGTGCTAAATTAGCTACTATTTTACTGCCACAACAAACGAAAATTACAAGCCAGCAACAGAACACAATAATCATAACCAAACAATCCACAAAAGATCAACAAATTAAGAGCTTCAACTCTACTTCACAACAAATGAAACAAATCTGAATTTTTCACAAAGCACATATATAGTTTGAAGATGAATGGTGTAGCATCAAGAAGTTATATTTTAATTTGTAAAGCAGATCTTACATTATACATAAGGTTATACTAAATATTACATCAATGCTTTCATATCCCTAATGGGTTAAATGTAACAACTGGGATGCGACAAATTAAGGCCTATGCTGGTCTGAAATGGACTCCTACAATATTTTTAAAATTAGAACTTGAAATGGTAGCTGATTAGGCTACTTTCAAGAAGTTTGCTCTGTTGATTAACCCTGATAAGATTTCTCGTTTTCCCAGCCGGTGAAGCTACATGGTGCTGGACAAAGAAAAATAAATTGTTACTTTGAAGGGCAACAATTGGATACCTACAATAATTATATGGTTATTTTATAAATCACATAGTTATACAGTAATGAAATTACAACGATTGTATACTATCATCGGAACAAAAACTCATAATTTGTTAATAAAAAGAGGGAAATGAGACTTTGCTTATGATTAACTTTTGTTCTTAGCAAAGGTTTATTATACGAAACTAATACCAACAGTTAATGAGGAAGATTAATTTAAGTTTCAGATATCCATGATGGTTAACATTTTGTATTAAGTTTCTAAATTTTCAAAATAAATTAATGCACCATTGGACACCACACAACAGAAGGCCAAAAACAAAATCCCTAGCTAGATCTCTACAAAAAATTGTGTGCGTGTGTAATAAAAGAGAATTTTTGAATGATTGGATTTGAATTCAAATTCAATTATTTCTATTTGGAAAAAAAAAAAATAAAGGAAGAAAGAAAGACCGGAGAACGAGAACGAAATCAAGAAGATGGAGGAAAGAAACCCAAACCTTTGAGGAGATATGTCTTGGTGATATTACCAACCCGATTTAATTATTTCATTTGTTGATGAACAATTCATGGTTATATTCCCACCTTCTTCCTCCTTATCCCCTCCTCCTCGTGCAGGCTCCATAAGTTTAGCAGCGGCGTCATTTAAGAAAATAAGGGTTTATGTTCATGTACATACTTCTCTCCCAGTGTTTCTGCACCCTTTTCAATTTTAGTGCCCGAAATATCCGTTTGCTTTTTTTCTCTTTAATTTACATTTTAGTATAATATATGTGACGCCCCCAAATCTGGGTCACTTCGACCCCGGGTCCGGTGCTCACGATACTACACTACCATAACTCCAAAATCCATACATTCATTCAAAATATAACTTAATTGCAATATCTTACAATAAAAGTCTTTCTGCCAATCCCCCAGGTTTTTCTAACCTTTACCAAATACAAAATTTAATAATGTCAAGTCATATTACATATTAATATTTAATAAACATTAAGAAATAAACGGAGTAAACGGAGTGAAAATAGATGGATACATTTTATTTTTTTTGTTAATCTATGTGTTAGTAAGAATCTGGGAGGTTCAAGTGTTGTAGAACCCTGAAAATTTTCTCTTGGAACAGAGATGCCTTAGAGGGGCGAGTAAATTAGTCATTAACTCAGGATGCGATTAGTGACTCGATAGATAAGAGAATTATAATAAAGATAATTCACTAAGGTAAAACAAGGTAGTATGATACCTTTAAAATTCGATGAATTATTTGATAGATAAGATAAGCTAGGTATTGTTGCGGTAATTTGATTTAAGCCAACCTAGTTGAAATGAACCCCAAAATTTAATAATGTTATAAATAAAATTTAGAATTTAAATTTCTAAATTAGTAAATTAATGAAGGGTGATTATTGCAAACCCTAGGAAAGGGTATTATGAATATTTAAATATTCGAGGATTTATTTTAAGATTGTTCGATCAAAGGGGTTATTAAACTGATGAGCAAACCTAGGAAATTAATTAATACCAAGCGAGTGGTATGTTGAGAAACCCTAATTAGGATTCAATGAAGTTTAATTATGGCAAGTCTAATTGGGTTATGTAAATTTATTAATATAATTATTAATTAATAATAACTATGTGAAATATTAATAATATTAATTAATAGTCCAACTAGTAGTTAAATACTAGTAGGCTAGCTCATATATATATATTTTTAAACAAGTCCACTTAATTAATTAAGTATGGATTTGTATGTTGGTTGTATTAATGTAATTAGGTAAGCCCAATGATTTATTTAAATTGGGAGACTAATAAATTAATGTTTGAGCCGGATGTTGGTAAATTAATTTGGTGTTATAGTAGCCCAACCAAATGTTGGACAAATTGATCATGTTTGGCCCAATATAAATTAATTCCAAGCCCAAAACCCTAGCTCACCTTCTAGAAGACTTTAATTAGTAAATTAGCAATAAAAATAAATGGAAATTGGTGAAAAAAGAGGAGCATGGCCGGTTGTCCTTGGAGGGATGGCTTGGATGACTTTTTGGTTGACATTAAGTGTGGAATACTCAACCTCTTTTGGCTAGAATTTATAGAATGCTTGAAATCCAATTTATATGCTTACAAGGTGTGTATGTATAGGTTGGCTCCATAAATAAATCACTTGGTTCATTGGCTAAGAGTTTACAAAGCTGCAAGAGAGAGCTTTTATATTGGTGCTAGTGAGTTTGGGTGAGTTAACTAGTGAGTTTAGTGTGTTTTAAAGCTAGAAAGCTAGTGAGTTCATAGTGAGTTTTACCGAGTCAATCTTAGGTCAAGTCTTGGAGGTTCATCTCTTACTTTGGAAGGAAGAGAAAGTAAGCACACAAAACAAAAATGTTAGAAAATCCTAAAAACTCTAGTTATGCTTGTTATGTGATTAAAATAACAAATAAATGGTAAAAATACCATCTTTATGTTCTTTAAGCCTAGATACATGCTAGATATGTTAAATAAGTGTTTCATAGATTTTTGGTACGGATCCATAAGCATTTATGTGGAAAAACTTAGCAAAAGTTGTAAAATGATGTTTACTGGAAAACTAAAAATCGAGTAGCCTCATTCCCGAAATTACTGTTCATGATTCGTAAGTCGGAATCATAATCCGTCAATTTTGTATGCTAGATCTTGAAGTTATGTAAATTTTACAACTTGAATGACTAAAATCTAATTTAAAACAAGTGAAATATAAATTTTCTACTCAAACACTCCACTGTCGAAAGTTTTACGTGAACAGTCCGGTTCTAAGCTGTTTTCAGTGGTCAAATCATGTCCTAAAAATTAACCCGATAATGGAAAATTGTAGTTCGAGAAGATACGAATGCAATAATATAAAGTGAAGCTTAATCGGAGTTATAGAACTCAAGTTATTAAGGTTTTAGTGAAGGACCCCAAAACTGGGCAGGTTTGAAAATCCTAAACAGCCACTGCCGTTTTTTTTTTTATGAACCGGCCGGAACATTCCGGCGACCGGTTCACCACTTTTTCGACCGGTTCCGCCGAAGACCTGAACTGGAAAGTTGCTTAGAATTTCATTTAATATTTTATAAAATTTAGTTTGTATTTTTAGTATGTAATTTGGTAATTTCTATAATTATTAAATGATTAAAGCTAACTAATTACATGAAAAATTGTTAAAAGTATTTTTAAATGCTGGAAAAATGTTAATCACCCTACTTACTTATTATTCAAGTTGTATTAAATTGTAAGTAAGGTTAAATAAAGAAAAAAGTATTTTTTTTATACTTTTTGAGGTGATAATGTACACTAGTTGGATGTTAATTGACTAATAATTGAAATAATTGTTATTAAATTATTATTAAATAATAAATATTGTGACGACCTCAAATCCGAGTTCTTTAACCTCGGGTTTGGTTCTAACTGTACAATACTTAACAATAATGAAATACATAAATTGTATTCAAACTTTGCGGAATAATACAAAAGGTTCATTAACAAAAGGCTACACTTCCCAAGGTCTATTACCTTAATCTTAACATTACATATCTTAAAGGAAAATATAAAAGATTTACAACAGTAATTACATAACAGTAATTTAAACTAGCATGCAACTACTAAAATTAAGCATTCGCTTTCCCCTTGCCTTTGTCCGATTTAGAGCTTTCGAGATTGGCTGAAATATAGTCATGATATAGCAAGAATGAGCAACTAAATGGCTCAACAAGTTTATAAACAACAATCATACGATATATCATGATAAAGGGAAATAACTTCAACGTTTTCAACAATAGCAATTGTGAAAGATATCAAGAATCAATGTTCAATAAAAGAATGTATTGACTCTCACAAGTCTTCGTTGAAGGAACCTTGCTATCTGTTTCGTTATTTCCTCTAAATTTACAAAGAAATAGGTGATTTAGAGCCATATTACTTCGTTCAACCTTGGTTAGCCTCAAAAGGAGCAATCCTATCACACTCGTATTAAAAACGATGCATACAACGCCCACAAGTCTTCGTTGAAGGAACCTTGCTATTTGTTTCGTTATTTCTTCTAAATTTGCAAACAAATAGGTGATTTAGAGCCATATTAGTACGTTCAACGTTGGTTAGCCTCAAAAGGAGCAATCCTATCACACTCGTATTAAAAACGATGCGTACAACGCCCACAAGTCTTCGTTGAAGGAACCTTGCTATTTTTTTCGTTATTTCCTCTAAATTTACAAAGAAATAGGTGATTTAGAGCCATATTACTTCGTTCAACCTTGGTTAGCCTCAAAAGGAGCAATCCTATCACACTCGTATTAAAAACAATGCGTACAACTCCCACAAGTCTTCGTTGAAGGAACCTTGCTATTTGTTTCGTTATTTCCTCTAAATTTATAAAGAAACAGGTGATTTAGAGCCATATTACTTCGTTCAACCTTGGTTAGCCTCAAAAGGAACAATCCTATCACACTCGTATTAAAAACGATGCGTACAACGCCCACAAGTCTTCGTTGAAGGAACCTTGCTATTTGTTTCGTTATTTCCTCTAAATTTACAAAGAAATAGGTGATTTAGAGCCATATTACTTCGTTTGAGTGGTCTTTAATGACCGTGAACTGCTACTAAGGTAGAACAGACATACAATGACTGACACCTTGTTAAAAATAACGGGACACTTGAGGGGATAAGTCCTCTCATGTCCTATGTATATGCATCACATTTAGATTTCTTGCGCGCTGTCAGTTTTCCGACAAATAAAAATCCCCTTTAACTAGGGTTGTTCTTTCTCAGTCTTACGGTAAGAATCCGCACCAGCCAATGGTTTGGATAAGCTTTTATAATATTCAATTCAATGAATTAACATACATTTGTCTAGCCGAAACAATTAGCTTAGACATCTTAAACAGTTGCAAAAGCACTATGTGCGAATACAATAATCAATAACAATGTGAAGAAATTTTCGATAATTAATTCACTCAAGGGTCTGTCAAATATTTACGAGTGTAGATACTTGCTCAACGATAAATGAATTGCTCAATATAATTAAGGTTGAATAATAATTGCAACAATAAGTACAAGTTAAGGGGTAGAAAACTTGCCTCGTGCGTGGTCTACTGCTAACCAATTTAATTTAATTCTCTTTAGATAGACCTAACAATTAATCAAGTTGATCTTCAAATTAGTATCATATACGCATTCATATGATAACATCTATGCATGTTATACCTAACCATATAATTAAATAATTAAGGGTATATTAAACACTTAGAAAATATTATCATTACTTGATAATATTTAAATCACATAAAATTTATATTAATTACTTAATATAGTTCACATTCTTATCTAACATTATTAACAATTAATAATATTATATTAGTCTTATAATATTATTAATCATTTAATAATATTCTATTATCCTTCTAATATTATTAATCCCTTAATAATATTTTATTAATCTTTAACCATTTAATAATACATTGTCACATTATTAATATTATTAATCATTTAATAATATTTTATTCATTATCTAATATTATTAATCCTTTAATAATATTTTATCTAATATCTAATATTATTAATCATTTAATAATATTTTATTATCTTATTAATATTATTAATCATTTAATAATATTTTAATCATTATCTAATATTATTAATTATTTAATAATATTTTATTCTTTATCTAATATTATTAATCATTTAATAATATTTTATTAACCTTTTAATATTATTAATAATTTAATAATATTTTATTCGTCTTTTAATATTAATAATCATTTAATAATATTTTATTCATTATCTAATATTATTATTTATTTAAATAATATTTATTGACTTATTAATATTATTACTCATTTAATAATATTTTAATCTCTTACTAAAATTATCAATCATTTAATAATATTTAATCGATTGTTAATATTATTAACCATGTAGTAATATTTTAATACTCTTTAAATAATACCAAAAGTTAACTTTTAAATTGGGTTAACCTTAGTATTTAATTTAAACATTTAGCTAACATTTATTTATAATTAGACTTCATATATGTTAGTTTAATATCCAAATATATATTCATTTTACACCTATTTCAACTTAATTTTTCAAAGAAAACTCAATCCGGACCGACCCGACCAGACCCGGACCCGACCCGGACTGCCCAACACTGTCCGGCAGCGTGTTCTGACGCAGCTGCGTCAGTTTTGACGCAGGTGCGTCAGGACATTTTGTCCGAAAATCAATTTTTTTGACTGCTCGACCCTCCGACAGCCATAACTTCTTTATTTTAAAATATTTTGGGGTGATTCTTGAGTCCATTCTCATCACCATTTCATGATCTACAATTTCTCTTTGTATCATAAATCCAAATTCCAAACGGAAGTATCCGTAAAATCGCTCACAAGGACAGAATAAAAACTAGTTTCATAAATCCTTGGTTTTAATGGTTCAAACTTGAAATAAATGAACTCTACACATTCAAATGACACCAACTTAGTGTTGTTGTCTTCCTAACTTCTTGTTTTACATTATTCCATGGTTCAATCATATTTTTGAAAACGTTTTACACGAAATTTAAAGATCGAACCATCTAGGGTTGAAAAACGACATCCTTTGCGGTAAAAGCTATAACTTCTTTGTTATTCCATATTTTTAAAAGCTTCAAGTTGGGTTTTTATTTAAAACTCATGTATCTAACTTTCTAGCCATAAAAATCCAATTTCCAACTCGTACATTTCAAAATAAAACATTAAACACAACATGCTTAGTTAGGTTTTACCGGTAAAAATCAATATGAGCATTTCTTGTAATTTTATGCAATCTACACATACCAAAACATGATATAACCACATCAAGCTATGAATATACATACATTACATAGTTAAATACTTCTATACCATCAAAACAAGTTGATCGGTTAAAAATAGATTTTAACCGTTCAAAATCGTTCTAGGCCCTAAAAAATGAAATAAGAAGGAGTTTAGAGCACTTTTAAACCTTTGTGATTTGAAGGCTCTTCTTCTTCTCCTACCAAAATATGTGGTAAAGCTTTGTGTCATCCACCAAGCTCAACCTCTAGCTATATCACTCAACACTTAAGTGTTTCTTCTATTTTTCTCTCAAATGCTCTCTATTTTTCTCTCTAGAATTCTTGCAAATGAACTAACCAACATCACGAAGGTTGTAGGAGGTCTTATTTATAGCAAACAACTAACCCTTCATTAACTTGATAATTCACCCATGTTGGTGAAATTAAAGCCTAATCAAGCTTACTATTGCATGGATTGACTAGGTGATAGACATATGGAATGATTAGGGTTGTTGAACAACTTATGACAAGGAGTGATTTAGAAGCAATCTAGGAAATCAAGCAATCCAAGTGGGACCCTCAAAAATTCAGCAAAAATGGGATTTCCCAAGCCATTTTTCCTTAAAATTTTCTACTTTAATTATACATATATATATATATATATATATATATATATATATATATATATATATATATATGTATATTCATATATGTAACAATTTTGATCAATTTTGACTTTCTATTGGACTCCACTTTGGACTCTAGGATTAAATATATTGGGCTCATTCAATTAGATTGTTTGGGCTCAATTTAAATAACACATTGGGCTCACATTAAATATTCTAGGTTACATTTAATTAAATCAAGCATTGGGCTTGTTTAATTAATTACATGGACTAGTAATTAAATTAATTACATGGGCTACTAGGTTAATATCTTTGACCTAGTTTATCAACTCATTTAGATTTAAAATATAATCCAATTAGATTTGCTTTAATTAACTATACACCTTGCTTTAATTCTTTAAATAAATATACGCATACACAAGTACATTTATCTAATTATCTAAAGTACAATTAATTAGTACAAAAAGTTTAAATTCATTGCTAAATATTTATTAAGTATATTTACAATGATTAATGAAATTCGTGGTCATTACAAATATGATATTTAAACTATATCATATTATTTAATGGAGAAAAATAATTATTTATTATTTAATTGATAATTAAATAGTAAATAAAGGAAGTAACTAAGTAATTATTATTTAATTGATATTAAATAGTAATTAAGTTATGAGAAAGTGTTTAAACTAATTATTTATTATTTATTTAATAGTAAATAATGAATAAAGATAATTAATTATTTATTATTTAATTAACATTAAATAATAATTAAATAGGGTTAATTGCTTACTATTTAATATATTAAATAGTAATCAAAGGATGTTAGAGTTAATAGCATAATTGTTTATTATTTAATTAAGATTAAATAATGAGTACGGATAATTAATTAATTAATTATTATTTAATTCATATTAAATAATAATTAAATGGTAATTAAGTGGAATAAATTATTACTTAATCGGAAGAAGATTATTAAGTAATTAAAATATATTAATAATATTAATGATTAATTATTAAATGATAATAGTTAAGAATTAAATCATTATTCAATAATTAATAATGATATGTAATTAATTTAAAATATTATTAAAGGATTAATAATATTGTTTAGCATTTAATTAACTATTAAATAATAATAGTTAAGAGTTAAACCATTATTAAATAAATAATAATGATAAATAAAGATTTAAAATATTATTAAAGAATTAATAATATTGTTTAACAAGTAATTAACTATTGAATAATAATAGTTAAGGGTTGAATCATTATTAAATAATTACTAATGATACGTGAGAATTTTAAATATTATTAAAAGGTTAATAATATTGATGAACAATTAAATTATTATTAAAATCATTAATAATAATGAGAAGTCAATTAAAATATTATTAAAGGGTAATAATACTAGCAAGCAATTAAATTATTATTAAAAGATTAATAATAATGATTAAGGTAAACTATTATTAAAAAGGAATTAATAATAATAATGATTATTTAAAGTGTTATTTAACAAGTAAATAACATTATAAGTTATTACTAATCAATAGTAAGAGTTTAAAATATTATCCAAGACAGGTAATATTATGATAAATCATCGAGTTAAATGATGTGATTAAGTTAAACCAATGGTATGATCCATTAGTGACTAATTAGTTGTTCGATCTAAACTGAAATAAGGTCCAGACATTAATGCAGTGACATTAATAAATTTCAGAACTGCATAGTTTGTACAAAAGATTTATGGTGTTGAATATGAAATATTGAGTTAAGTCAACGAGAGACTAAAATATAAAATTAACCCTATTGATTTAAAAAGGGACGATAAGAAGAAATAAATATCTTTAAAGATTTAGTATTGAGTCAAACTGTGACTGAAATTGTGCACCGTTGATCTCACATACTGTATAGGTGATGCAAGGAATGTGAAAGATTAGCGTAAGCTGGTTATACAAGTCCAGATAAGTTTTTCAGAACGTGTTGCATTATGTGCCTAAATTAAAATACTATAAAATTATTATATGTGCATATGTTATTATGTGCAATAATGTGATAATGTGCTTTTGTGATACAAGTTGAAATAAACTGTTGATATACAATAGATGATTAAGTTGATTGTTCTATATATATTGAACTGTATGAAATTGTAAATGACATGCATGAATAACGTGAATCATAAAGTAAATACAAAGCATGATATGCATAAGATATGTAGTCATTGCAAAGCATGAGATGCATGAGGCATGATGAAATATGTTTATATGTTATGTGAAACTGTTAGACTTGCTGAGCCGTCGTGCTCACCTTTGCTTAAAACAAAATATTACAGAAAAGCTTGAGGAAGCTGATTACTCTGGTAGAAGCGAAAATGAAGATTGACTAACCAGTCATCAAGATCGAAGCGTAGATGCTTTTATAGTAAAACCCTGCGATATAATAACTTATCTCTGTGGGTATTACTGGTGAAGATTTTTATGTCTTAAATGTGCTATAGATTAGCAAACCGAAATGTTAAAAGAACATATATACATTATTTTAAATCATTTTCAGATGTTGTCCTTTATATATAAGGGTGACAGGTTGGTATGCTAAATCATTATTCATATGATTAGAAAGTGTAATAAAAATGTTTAAAGATTTCGATTCTAGAATAGAATGATATTGAAAATTGTACCCATTTAAGGTTTAATACCTGGTGTATAGTAATAATTGTATTTGCTTGTGGGTTATAAGTCAAATATAATTAGTTTAAACTCAAGATTGAAGTTACTTTTAACAGACCAGATTCGGGGTTATTGGAGCCAGATTTTGGGGTCGTTACAGTTGGTATCAGAGCTGATAGATTATAGTTCTTAGGTAGTTGTACTTTAGGCTATAATCGTGGAAATATTTTGAAAGACAGTGAAAGGATAAACTCATATAGAGTTTAAGCAATAATAGTTTAATATATGAAATTCATAAAGAAGAAAATAAGGTATATTTGAGGAGATTCAAAGGATGATCTTCATGGACGTATTCAAAATGAATGAAAAAGAATCAGGGAACACTTGATTCAAGAATTTAAAAAGAAGGATCGTAAAGTAAAATGAATAAAGACGAGTGAGAAGATGGTAGAATTAAATGATCATAGAATAAACGAGAAATTGTAAAGTGAAATAAATTATAAAATAAGATCATGGTGATTAGAGTAAAATCATGGAATGACATATGGTTTGTTAAATGATTAAGAGGATGTGTAGGTAGCATAATGCTATAAGAAGGAGGATATTATAAAATAGTAAGAGGTGAACTCGTAAAGCGTTGTATGTGATAAGGTATGAATTGACAAAATTCATATCAAGTTAAGATAAGTTAGAGGTTTGTGAGTTTTTAATTGAGGACTCATGTTAGTGGCTGAGTTGTACAATTCCTTGTATGGGCGAGAAATTTGTGCTTGGTTTTAGAACCGCTTAGCTTCCTATATTGATAAAGTGGTTTAGTTGAACAGTCCTTTGTATGGGCAAGGGATTTGTTCTTGGTTTAACAACCGCTTAACTTCTTATATTGATTAGTGGCTGAGTTGACCAATTTCTTATATGAGCAAGAGATTGTGTTTGGTTTGATGACCATTTGACTTTTTATAGTGATAATCAATTGAAACCTGGTGTCGCGCTATTCGTTATATGTATGTTGAAAAGGTGATTCTTTTCTGATGTATATAACGGATAGGTAGAGGATGTTAAGATAAGTTCGTGTTCTGAGAACCGACACGTATTATAAGTTCGTGACTCATAGTCATGTGGTGGAGGCCCTCAGCGAATGGGTGACTTTGGTCTGACTAAGACAAGCTCCTCAAACCATATGATTGTGGTAAGTTCCTGAGCCCAAATACGTGGTATGTTTGATGAACAATGAGTGTAGGTAGAGTTAAGTAGAAAGATTAAAGCTATACTAGATATAGTTATTAAGCTTGAAAAAGATGAGGAGTAAAAATTGGTAATTATTTAAGGTTTAAGGATATTTCAAATCTTCTAGCTATGCTAGACTTTGAAATTCTTGAAATCGTGCTAAAATTCGTACTTATGTGCCTTTAAAAATAATCGACTTTCAGTGTTTTTGAAACGTTTAAAGAAGAGTCTACGCTACTTGTTTCGGCTAGACCATAATGATTTGAAAACATCAAAATGTATTTCCAAAAGCGTCAACACACTATGTGGTGTTAATATGACAATGACTGAATTCTCAACGCATTTTCTGTGAAGGTACAGTATCATGATATCATAAAGTAATTTGCACCATAAAGATGGCGTCAAAATTACTATTGATAGAATCCTTAACGTATTGTGCCAAAGATGCGATATCATGAAGTCATAAAATTACTATTTTCACTTTCCTGAAGACTCCTTCAAAACTTTGATGTGAAGCGTGGATCTCTGTCTGACATAATCGATACCGGCACTCCATGTCTTGATACTATTTATTTTATGTACAGTTTAGCCAACTGATCCAAACTGAACTTAATCTTGATCGGCAAAAAGTGCGCTGACTTTGTTAGTCGATCAACAATCACCTAAATTGCATCGTATCCCTTCTGTGTTGCTGGAAGTCCTACCACAAAATCCATTGTGATATGCTCTCATTTCCACTCAGGAATTTCTAACGGCTGTAATAATTCACTTGGTCTCTGATGTTCGACCTTTACCCTTTGACAAGTTAGGCATTGGCTGACACATTCTGCAACCTCCCTTTTTAAATTTGGCCACCAAAAATGCTGATGTGGATCTTGATACATTTTCGTAATTCCCGGATGTATCGAGTATCTAGTACTGTGAGCCTCTTGCAAAATCTCCTCTCGTAATTCAAGCACTAGCGGTACCTAAACACGGTTTTCAAACGTTAACAATCCCCTGTTATCCACCTTGAATTTGACCTCTTCTCCATCGGTCATTCTCTTTCTGATTCTGTCACATTCCTCATCTTTGTCTTGAGCCTCTTTCACCTTATCTAATAAGGTTGGGCTTGCTTCTACTTCTATTGACTCATTTGGATTTTTCACCTCTAACTCCATCCGAGCCATCTCCTTTACCAGTTCTTCCTGGTCTGTCAATATAAATAACTTTTCTCTACTCTTTCTACTTAGAACATCTGCTACTACATTGGCCTTGTCGGGATGGTATAGAATCTCACAATCGTAATCTTTGATCAATTCCAACCACCTTCGCTGCCTCGTATTTAACTCCTTTTGCGTGAAGATATACTTCAGATTTTTATGATCTATGAATATCTCACACTTTTCCCCATATAAATAATGTCTCCAAATCTTAAGGGCAAATATTACCACTGCCAGCTCCAAGTCATGGGTAGAGTATCCCTTCTCATAATCTTTTAATTGTCTTGACGCATACGCAACGACCTTGCCGTTCTGCATAAGCACACAGCCTAGTCCCTTGTGCGATGCATCACTCTAGACCGTAAAACCTCCCGTATCATCCGGTAAAGTCAATACAGGTGCTTCACTAAGTCTTTTCTTTAACTTCTAAAAACTTTCTTCGCATTTCTCCGTTCATACATATTTCACTGTCTTCCTCGTCAAATTGGTTAACGGCGTTGCTATCTTCGAAAAGTCTTTAATGAATCTCCGATAGTAACCCGCTAAACCTAAGAAACTGCTAACCTCCGTTGGCGTCCTTGGTTGTTCCCAATTCATCACCGCTTCTACTTTTGCTGGATCTACTAAAACTCCCTCCTTGTCGATAACGTGACCCAGAAATTGAACTCTCTCCAACCAGAATTCACACTTCAAAAATTTGGCATACAATTGCTGCTTCCGTAATATTTCCAACACCAATCTTAAATATTCGGCATGCTCCTTCTCCATCTTGGAATAAACCAGAATATCGTCAATGAACACAACTACAAATTTATCAAAGTATTGCTTGAATATTCTGTTCATCATGTCCATAAATGCGGCTGGCGCATTCGTTAATCCAAACGACATTAATAGAAACTCGTAATGGCCATACCGAGTTCTGAATGCCGTCTTGGGTACGTCTTCCTTATTGACTTTCAACTGATGATAACCAGTCCTTAAGTCAATCTTTGAAAAGTACTTCGCCCCTTTCAACTGATCAAAAAGATCGTATATTCGTGGTAACGGGTACTTGTTCTTAATCGTCACTTTGTTTAGCTCCCTATAATCCATACAAAGTCTCATCGATCCATCATTCTTCTTTACAAACAACACAAGTGCTCCCCATGGAGAAACACTCGGCTGGATGTACTTCCTATCCAATAACTCCTACAACTGAACCATCGACTCCTTCATTTCTACCGGAGCCATTTTATATGGTGCCTTTGATATCGGTGCTGTCCCCAGTACTAAATCGATCACAAATTCTATCTCCCTATCCGGCGGTAAACCTGACAGTTCATCTGAAAAAACATCCATAAACTCCTTAACTACTAGTATTTGCTCCATCTCGGGGTTCACCATTTGTGTATCCACCACATGAGCCAAATACCCTACATAACCTTTCTTCAGCAGTTTCTTGGCCTGTATCATCGTCAGACAAGAAGATTGTCTTGACGACTTGCTGTCATAAAATACGACATTAGACTTGTTTGGTGTCTTAAGGTGTATACACTTCTTTTGACAATTAATTATAGTTCCGTGGTTAAATAACCAATCCATACCCAAAATAACATCAAACTCCCCCAAACGTATCGGAATTAGATTCACATTTAACTTCTGACCCTTGATTTCAGCACACAATAATTTCTATGTATATACTCCACATGAATCACTTCTTTATTTGCAATTTCTATGTTCATTGGGTTATCTAGTTTTTCTCTAGGCAATTCTAACCGTTTAGCGAATTAATCAGACATAAATGAACAGGTATCACCTGAATCAAACAATTCATATGCATTTATATCATTGATCGGAATAATACCTGACACCACATCTTTTGATTCAACGACATCTTGTACCGTCATG
The DNA here is from genome assembly GCA_947179155.2 of Hedera helix. Taxonomy (NCBI): domain Eukaryota; kingdom Viridiplantae; phylum Streptophyta; class Magnoliopsida; order Apiales; family Araliaceae; genus Hedera; species Hedera helix. The sequence continues at coordinate 33,231,416 of OX359280.1, read as the reverse complement.
TTGAAAGTCCGTGTTGTTGGTTTATTCTGTTGCACCGGGCCTCCAATGGTGAGCTTGTTGTTTCCCTTATAGCCAGTACTTCCACTGCCATTTTTCCTCTTCGAACAATCCTTGACTGACGGTCCGCAGCTCCGCATGAGAAACAACCTCTCTTCTTTGGTGTGGGACAATTAAGAGCGATGTGCCCTTCTTTCCCACAATTGTAGCATACATTTCTCCCCTTCATACACTCTCCCACGTGACTCTTCCCGCAGTTGCTATGCTTGTTTCCCTTTTTCGGTTCGCCTCCTTTAGGTGTCCCCGAACCGTTGTTGTTGTTGCTGTTCCACTTACGCTTATTCGGGTTATTGCCCCCACTACTGTTACCTTCTCTGTTTCCTGCTTCACTTCTTTTCTTGTTTCGTTCCTAATTATGTTTGTTTAGGGCTTCATTTTTCCCTTCTGTTATTATGGCTTTCTCCAATAAGGTTGCAAAGTTGGTGATTTGTAGAACAACGACCCTACTGTTAACCCATGACTTCAGTCCCTTTTCAAACCTCCTAGCTCGTCTCGCTTCAGTGTCCACCTGATGTGGAGCGAATCTTGCCAATTCGTTGAACTTGGCGACATAGTCGGATATTGACATGTTACCCTGCTTGAGTTCCAGGAATTTAACCTCCATCTTGGCTTGCATGTTTTCTGGAAAGTAATTCTCCAAGAACACTTCCTTAAATCGCGCCCACGCGATAGTTCCCTCTCCTGTTCTACTCTTGTTGGCTTTCTACCAATAATTCGCCTCCCCCTTCATCATAAAGGTAACAAATGAGGTCATTTGCTCCTCTGCTACTCGTGCGACCTCGAAGACCTTTTCCATCTCCTTTATCCAGGTCTATGCTTGTATAGGATCCGTGGTTCCTCGAAATTCAGGTGGTCCTATCAGTTTAAAGTCTTTAAAGCTTGCTAGTGGAGTGGCAGGGTTTGTGGCTTTAGCAGCATTTGCGTTTCGTCCGTGGAATGCCCCCATTAGCATTTCCATAAACTCTTGCACTGGGTTTGGCGGTACTCTCTTATCGTTGTTAACTGACTCCTCTACTCCTTGATTTCTCGGTAATTGTCTACGTGGCGGCATTTTCTGTATAAAGAAAATTTAAATTAATAATGTTGTTTTATCTTTTAACTTTCGTCTTCTATCGTAAGTAATTTAATCTACGACACAAATAATAATGGCAACACATATAAACATAAACAGATCTGCATTTATATTCATATGCTAAAACCACAATGCATAGCACTTTTATATCATAAACATACTGCTATAAATGCTACTATCCCTGAAATACTACAAAAGACGGGATCTAACCAAAAACATATCCCACAACTTCATAGAGTTGGGATTTACATCATACTAACCCTCTGTCAAAACAAAAGCTAGGTTTCTACTGTATCTATATACATAAATAAAGAAAACTACTATTACTGATTGCGCATCCCTCGACGCACGGCGTCATTGTAACGACCCCGAATCCGGGTTCCTTGAACCCTAGACTTGGTACGTCACGATACATCATCTTCATACATGTTCTATAACTAATGCGGAATATATAAACATAAATTATTTGTTCTACAATATTTCCCAAGGTTTCTAACCTTAACTTACATATATACCTTTAGATTCATAAAAAGGTTTACAAAATTACTTACATCATATAACAATTTAGTTATCATGCATAACACTATAATCTTGTCTTTTGCTTCTGTCTCCGTCTTTCCTCGGACATTCGTATTATTCTGAAATTTGTTATCATGATATAGCAAGAGTGAGCAACGACTTTGCTCAGCAAGTTTAAATACGATAACGATATATCATGATTGAAAGAAAGAATAAGCTTTTGGATTTTCAACAATATAATAATTGTGAAAGAGTACGAGTCATAATTTCAATAATTGAATGACTGAATTAATTAATGTTGAGTGTCAATAATGACCATGAACAAATTTAACTGAACCTTATGGTAATAAAGGTGATCAACCTTTCATACCTGATGAACACATGCAACAAGCACTATGTGCGAATCAACAATTTAAAGAGGTGGAATAATTATACAGAATTAAACCATAGCATGCTTGAAACATAATAACTTGAGTTTGAGTTAGGAACTTGAACAATAAAATAATATATCCTGCTCGAATATAAATTGAGTAGGGTTTAGGAAACTTGTCTGTTTGCTCAGCTACAATTAATGTCTACTTTAACTAACTGGCTTTGAAAGACCTAACATTAGTAAAGTTGGTCTAATAATTAGTACAGCGTATTTGTACAACTATTCGCTCATTAAGAAACTTATCTACCACACATAAGTACTAACACATAATTTACATCAGTCAAAACAATATTATTAACCTTATAGACCCTCAATCAAATTAGGTTAATAATTTAATAAATTAGAAAATATTTTTCTTAAGTGTTGGACACTTATTAAACTATTAAACAATTTATTATAATTGTTTAAACAAAAGAGTTAAAAGACATTTTTGTTATTTCATTTAATTACTATTTAATATTAATTAAATAGTAAGTAATTAACTACTTTTAGTTATTATTTAATAGTAAATAATAACTTACTAGATTTATTTATTATTTAAAGTTAATCAAATAATAAATAATTATATCATATTAAAAATAATCGAATATCTTTAGTTATTATTTAATAATAAATAATAACTAACTACCTAGATTCATTTATTATTTAAAGTAAATTAAATAATAAATAATACAATTATATAGTAAATACTCAAGTATCATTAGTTATTATTTAATAATACATAATAACTAACTGAATTTATTTATTATTTAAAGTTAATCAAATAATAAATAATTAAATACTCAATCTTAGTTGTCTTTAATTATTATTTAATAGTAATTAAATAATAATTAATTAATTTATCATCCTTGTTTATTATTTAATATTAATTAAATAATAAATAATTAATTTAATCATAAATTCAGAAGATATAATATTAAACTAACTAGATTAATATTTAAAACATTTAAATATTAATCCTAAATATTTATTACATTTGAAAAATATAATATTAAACTAACTAGATTAATATTTACAACATTTAAATATTAATCCTAAATACTTATTATATTTGAAAAATATAATATTAAACTAACTAGATTAATATTTACAACATTTAAATATTAATCCTAAATACTTATTATATTTGAAAAATATAATATTAAACTAACTAGATTAATATTTAAAACATTTAAATATTAATCCTAAATACTTATTATATTTGGAAAATATAATATTAAATACCTAAATATCATTTTTGTATTATTATTATTTTTGTTATAATTTTAAATTAATTTTTAAACATTTAAATTAATTTAAATTATCCAGAATGACATTTCCGTAAATAAGTTGAAAAATCGGACCGATGGCAGTTTCGTAATTAATCAGAAAACCGAACGGAGGGACAGTATCGTAATTTCACCGGAAAATCTACTACCGCGCATTGCGCGCTTAGAAAAATAAACGGCCCAAAACGGTGCCGTTTTGAGTATCAGCCGAACGGCTTCCGCGCATATCACGCGGGTTACCGTATACGCTCCAAAACGACGTCGTTTTGGCTCCGCGCATTTTCGGAAAACCGCTGGCGCGCATTGCGCGGCCAGCCCTTTTTTTTTTTCCAACTAGCAGAACGTGAACAGTACTTTTTAATACTCGACTTAATAAAATTTATACCTTCAAGTAAACTTTAACTCTTCAATAAAAATCCAGGAAAAATACCAATAACTTAACTACAATTTATAACATGAAAATTTAATTTTTCATGATTTAATATTAAAAAAAATTTATAAAAATTTTTACATTACATAAACTACGACAAATCATAACTTTTTGTGTATAACTCCATTTTGAGTGATTCAAACTTTGTTTTTCTCATGATTTAATGTTCTATAATATTATAACATTAAATATAAATGTTATAAAATTTATTTTTGGACATTATTTTGATACTTGATTTAACACCACCAAACACATGTTTTTAGCATATAAATTATACCAAAAATACAAATCAAGCATATTAAACTCAAGCATGACATAAATATTACTATCACATATTATTAACTACATTAACATGTTTATACTCACATGTTGGTTTATTTAATTAAAAAAATAAACTATATTTAAAATAACCATTACCTCATTTTAATGGATATCCTCATTTTTCTTCCAAAATGGGCTGTGAAGGAGGATGGCATGAATTCCTTCTCCTTCCTTATCCTTGCTCTCAAATATTTTCTCTCTAATTTGAATAGTGAAAGAAGAATAAATGACTAACAATTCTCTCTCTCTAATGACTTAAGTCTTCCATAATATATAGATATATATCTTATATCTATGAAATTATACCAACACAAGCTAGCTATTGGATACTTACACAAGAAAGTTAACCCATGCCTTAGTTGGTGAAAGAGGGATGATGTCATGTACTTAAAAAAATAAACAAGCATCCTTTATTTAATTAAATGAAAAATAAAATAAAATCAATTCCCTATCTTTTTCCTTCCTTGCCGGCTGATGGGTCTTTCTTGTCCCAATATAATTGACACAAGTCTCTTTTTAAACAAATAATCATTTATATAATTAATTTCCAAATGGGCTCAAGCTTTGGGCTTTATTTAAAATACCAATTGGGCTCCTATTAAATTGTTTGGGCTACTAATTTGTCAAATTTTATTATTCTTCACTTGGGCTAGTAATTGACTCATGTTGGGCTAATTTAATAATTTACACATTAATTATTCAATCCATAGTTAAATAAATAATTAGATTGAATAAATAATTAAATACACTCACCCATTAGTATTAAATTACTAAATGGACTAATAATATTATTAATAATATTTTACATTATTTACATTAATTAATTATCATATTAATTAATTTATAAAATTTAATTCACTCATTATATTCAATTTAATTGAATATTTAATTAATGACAACTTGTCAATTATTTTGATATTAAAACTTTAGAGTGTGTTCGCTAATAATAATATATATAATCTATATATATTATTTATACACATTACCTTACCTCGAAAATAATTTCACAATAAATTATGAAATTAAAATAAATACAATATATAATTTAATATATATTATTTAGGCCATAAATTAAATTATTTAATACATTTACATTAAATAATTCATTTCTCATCAATTATGGAAATAATTCCATTTACCCGAAAATACATTGAAATAATAATATATTTACTCAATTTCTTATTTACATAATTTATTTAATTATTTAATTAATATTACACAAATAATTGTATAATTAAATTTCTCACTCTCATAAATCATTTACAATGATTTATTTAATTATAGAATATATTCATTTAATATATTCAATTACTATTTAAAATTACTTAATTAATTTAATCCCTTTATATATATGTACATATTTATGAAATTAAATGTTGTACATATATACAATTACTAATCTCCCTTAATTAATTCAACTACTTTATATAATTTATAATTATATAATTTACATAATTATTCCTCAAAAATAATTTATCAACAATTTGCATAATTGTTGATTAATGAATAAATTAATCCCACAATAAACCTTTTAATTCAATTCGGATTAATTTAATATTAATCTATCTATTTATCACAATTTAATTAACCATTAAATTATGTTACTAAATATGCACGCATATATACATTCATATAAATACATATTTAATTTACACGCAACCACGTCGCATAATTACATAACTCCACTAATTAATTCTCTTAATTTAATTAGACTTGTTGTTAGTCAAGTTTATTGAATTATCACTTTACTTACTAACTTATCAAAAATTTCTAGGTTATCAAACTCCAACCTTTATTAAATATTAAATATTTTATTTCTAATTCATTTAAATATCCGGGATATTACAGTCATCGTACTCCTTATCTCCCATAGCCATCACCACGCTCCTGCTGATAATGTACATAGACTGGCCCTCCTTTGCTGGGTAATAGTACACCCTACTCTGTAATCTGCCATATGAAGAACGATAAACATAGCTAAGTCTATCAATCCTCACCTTCTTCTTTCTAACCTCATCCTCCAGCTCCAACATCTTCCCGTGAGCCGAATCTCGCTGGATCTCCATCTCAATCCTATCGTTAATAACCTGCTGCCAATGGCCTCCAACCTCCTATTTCTCTGCCTGCACTTGCTGAACCTTCAACTCAGCTGCTGCTAATCTGGCCTCCATCTCGGCCATCTTCTCCTTCAGCTCCGTGTTTTTGTCAGAGAACTGATAAGCTGTATCTCTATACTGGTTCTTCGTATGCTTGTGGGTATGATTTTGCTACTCTAAATGCTGAACCCTAACCTTCAGCTCCTTGTTCCTCGTAGTCAGAGAGTCGATGATGTCACTGGCAGTAGTGCCCATGCCATCAGCGTCCTCAGCTGGCTCCTCGTCCTCAGACTCCTCAGACTCGTCCTCATCCTCACTGTATGGCCTCATCACTCCGCCCCAGACGGGCTCCTCGCGGTCTCCCTCCTCTAGATCAGACTCAGGCTCCTCTATCGGTGCAGCCACCAGCGGCTGTGCCGTATCCATGTGGATATTAGTGTAAATCACCTCCTCAATAGTATGACTCGACTATCCAATCTCAGGCGTCCTACAATCATACAAATAACATACGTAAGTACAGAAATAAAATATATTCATTGATGAAATGAAATGATATTTTATCATGTACACCTCGACTCGATGGATTTTCTCAATCCACCTCCAAAAATACACATCATGATAAATCTCCTCGATTAATCCCTAACGCACTCGATATGAGTTTAATACTAAGGTTATAACCTAGGTTTCGCAATCCTAACGTTTCTAACCTACAGCTCTAATACCAACCTGTGACGACCCCAAATCCGGGTTCCATAACCTCAGGTTTGGTTTTCCACTGTACAATACTTACTAACAATTAAATACATAAATTGCATTTAAACTTCGCTGAATAATACAAAAGATTCCTTATAAAAAGGTTACACTTCCCAAGGTCGATTAACCTTAACATAGACATTACATATTTTAAGGGAATACAAAAGATTTACCATAGAAATTACATAAAGGTAATTTATCTAGCATGCATCATGCTAATTTAAGCGTTAGTTTTTCCCTTGCCTTTGTCATGTTTAGAACATTCTGGCTTAGCTGAAATAAGTCATGATATAGCAAGAATGAGCAACTAAATGACTCAGCAAGTTTATAAGCAAATAACAGGAAATATCATGATGAAAGGAAAATTAACATCAGGGTTTTCAACAATAGATAACAATTGTGAAAGAAATCAAGAATCAATTTATCGATATAAGAATAGATTGACTCTTTGCTGCTGAGTGGTCTTTAAGGACCATGAACTGCTACTAAGGTAGAACAGACATTTGCATATATCTGACTCCTCGAAAAACTAGTACTCGAGGGGATCAGCCTCTTGTACCGTATGTATATGCATAACATTCAGACATATTGCGCAAATTCGGTTTCTCGACAAGTAAAAATCCCCTTTATTTAGGGTTGTTCATTCTCAGTCTTACTATAAGAATCCGCACCAACCAATGGTGTGAATAAGCTTTTAAAAGATTCAATGTGTTGAATTTAACATGCATTGTCTAGCTGAAACAATTAGCTTAGATTTTCTTAACAGTTCTTGAATTTAATGAACTATACATTTGTAAATGCACTGTGTGCGAATACAATAACAATAATGATATGGAATAATTTTAAATAACTAATCCACTTAAAGCTCTGTCAAGTAACTACGAGTGTAGATACTTGCTCAACAATAATTGAATTGCTCAATGTAAATAAAGCTGAAGAAATCTTGCAACAATAAATACAAATTAGGGTTAAGGAAAAATTGTCTCGTACGTAGTCTACTGCTAATCAGTTCAATTTAATTTGCTTTGAACATACCTAACAATTAATCAGTTTAATCTTAAATTAGTACCATATGCACATACATATGATAACCCTTATAACTCTTTCGTAACCACATAATTATAGATTTACGGGTATATTAACACTTAGGGAAATATTATCATTACTTGATAATATTTCAATCACATAAAACCTATATTAAATATTTAATATAGATCACACACTTGTCTAATATTATTAACAACTTAATAATATTTAATTAGTCTTATAATATTATTAATCATTTAATAATATTTTATTAATTATCTAATATTATTAATCATTTAATAATATTTTAATCATTATCTAATATTATTAACTATTTAATAATATTTTATTAATTATCTAATATTATTAATCATTTAATAATATTTTAATCATTATATAATATTATTAACTATTAATAATATTTTATTAATTATCTAATATTATTAATCACTTAATAATATTTTATTCATATTCTAATATTATTATTCATTTAATAATATTTTATTGACTTTATAATATTATTATACCTTTAATAATATTGTAATGATTTTCTAATATTATTATCTATTTAATAATATTTTATTAACTTAATTATTCACTTTTAATTATTAAATCGATTATCTGCAATTTTAAAAATACATTTATTAAGTCTAAAAATACTAAAATGATTTTCAGAATATTTTTTATTTTCTGGCCCGATCCGACCCGGTTCGGATTTCAATTTATTTTCGGAACAGTGCACAGCGCCCCGGCGCAATGATTTGTAATGTAACACGGCGCCCTGGCGCTATTCGGCAGAATACAATTCCAATTTCTGATTTTTTGACACTTTTGATTCAAATATTGATAAAATGAAATCTACACATTCAAATGACACAAAATCAGTGTTGATGTATTTTTAACCTTTTGTTTTACGATATTTCATGGTTCAGTCGCATTTTTAAAAATGTTGTACACGAAATTTAATGATCGAACCACTTAGGGTTTAAAAACGACCTACTTTGCGGTAAAAGCTGTAACTTCTTTGTTTTTAAATATTTTTGAAAGCTTCAAGTTGGGTTTTTTTTAAAACTCAGGTATGTAACTTTCTAGCCATAAAAATCCATTTTCTAACTTGTACATTTTAAACTACAACATTAGACATAACATGCTTAGTTAGGTTTTACCAGTAAAGTTCAATATGAACATTTCTTACATCTTTATGCAATCAACATATACCAAAACATGATATAACCACATCAAACCATGAATATACATCTATATAATAAGATAGGACCAATTTTGAATCTTGTAGCAGTACAAATTTTGGGAAAGCACAAGAACGGCTGAGATTGATACTCCACTCTTCCAACTTAATCTAGACCATCGCATTTCATCATGCACAAACAAAATCCCGCCCAAATTATATTTCTCCCTATTCTCTCTCTCGCCTCTGTTTTCCCTCACTGATGCCGGCTCAATTGTTACAAATCCAAGGGTCTATTCTCTCTCCCGCCTCTGTTTTCCCTCAGTGACGCCGGCTCAGTTGTTGCAACTCCAATGGTCATCAAATTTGGCACTTCGTTTTGTTCCTCCTGCCGCTGACCATTGCAGACCATCTCCACACTCCTTAAAGGTACATATTGAGTCTAATTTTTGCTTCTGATTTCCATTTTTTGAATGTATTTGAGTTGGACTTAGTTGTTGTGCAGAGTTTGTGTAGAGTAATAAGGACGAAAATTATAAAATATGTCCACAAAAATAATGCACATATCATGTTTGATAAATTGTTTATTACAGATTCTTATAGTTTCTTACCTCAATATTTTGAACAGAATACCCAAACATTCTGTTTTGCTCCTCCCGCCGCCGACCATTGCAAACCATCTCCAGACTCCTTAAAGGTACATATTGAGTCTGATTTTTGCGAATCATTGAGGTGATTTGCTCAGGGAATTAAGTGTTTATTGAGTCTGATTTCCATTTTTTGAATGTATTTGAGTTGGGCTTAGTTGTTGTGCAGAGTAATAAGGACGGAAATTAGTTGTTGTGCAGAGTTTGTGTTGTTTGAAGTAAAACAGGCTTCAAGCCATTCCTTCACAATAGACTGCAAATTGAGGTGCATCCCTCTCTGTTTAATAGACTAACCAGTGTCTCTACAGAATAATGTCAAGTTTGGTGTCAAGTTTGTGCAGATAATGCATCACACTATTTCTAGTTTAGGCACTATAATGTTATATCGCTATTTAATGCTCTGTGGAACTCACTCCTAAACCCTCTCCTGCACTCGCATTGTAAATTGGGCTCCTAGCATGTTACATGAAAGATAGACATTACAGTTTTTGGATAAGTTTTGCACTCTGATAATCTCTTTTGTAATACCTTCACATACGTGTAAATTTTACTTCTGTGTGACCCTAGTATCTCAAAAAATTACCTGCTGAATAGCACCGGTAGAAATGCTCTGAAGGATGTTCAAGAATCTTTATTATAAATCAAGATGTATCATGACAGCATGAAAACATTATTAGCTATTTTTTCTCATGTATTTCTGTAGTTATATACTAGGAATTATTTTTTAAGTCATATAGAAACTCTTGGTTGATTAAAATAATTATTCAGCTATTATAGTGCATGTTGAGCTGATAATGGTATGTTTTGATATTATGTGTGATCTGTTTGATGTCGTGTATGTCTGACTGAACATAAATAAAAAATTATAAATTAAATAACCTAATTGTAAAAATAAAAAATTGGTCCCGGAAGTGAATAAAAAATCAATAATTTCAAGATAATAATATATATTTAAGCCCATAAAGTAATACTTTGTCTCAGGCCATCTAATTATTACATTATAGTTGAAAGAAAGAAATTATAATATTCTGCTGGTTATATAATTAAGTCAACCGCCTAATGCACATTATTAGTCGGATATCAAAGTGTCGTTTTTTCTTTTTCATTTTTACAAAAGGCGAATAATTATTTAATGATAAATATTATCAAAAAAAAATTTATAAGAACAAAATATACAGATAGTTGAAATTCTAAAGCTCTCATTTATTAGCGTTCGAACGGTTTAGTTCATTTGCAGACCTAATTGTCTGTTTGATTTTTTTTTCCATATAAAATACGCGAATGTTTCATTAACATTGACCATTTTTTTTTTCTTATTTGATTATTTATTTTAATAGAAACATATCATACAAAATATATAAAATTAATTAACAATTTATAATATATGATATTATATTATTATGCACTTTAATTTTTTTTGAATTATTAAATACACACACGCACACACACTTTTACCACAAACCTCTATCAATATTAGTACTCTTTGGTTCCAAAAAATAAAATTATTATTGATTTTTTTAAAATTGTTTTGAAACATTTTAAATTTAAAATTGATATGGTATTACAACTACGCAATAACTAAATATAAAGAAATTTATATAAATTTTGAGTTTAAAAATGTCCAAATAAATTTTTAAAAGTAAAAAATAAGCTTATTTTGAAACAAAATGATTATATAAAATTAACTAACAATCTCATAATAACAAAATCTTCCATATCAGGCACTTTAAAGATTTAGAGAATCAATATTTGAATACAACCAAAAAGAAAAGAAAGGAAAAAAAAGACTCTTGTTAGAAGACATAATATAATTTTTAATATGATATGTATTCTTTAATTTTTTCATATATTTTTTAGAATTTGTTTTCACAAATTACTCAAAAATGAATATTTATTTTTTGGGTCAACTCATAACCTAAATAAAATACTCAGTTAACACGGCCAATATTTTTGGTTATTCTCCTTATTATATACTACTTCCGTTCCTAAATATAAAAATAGTATCTATTTTTTAAAATCAATTTAAAATATTTTTAAACTTAAAATTGACATAATTTCCAACTTTCCATTAATTTTAATTAATTATAAATTATCTAAAAAAGTATTATTCATTATAAGATTTCTAATTTTATGATTATTAATAAATTATTTTGAGTTTAAAAATATTTTAAATTAATTTTGAAAATTTAATAATAATTTAATAATTTAAAATAAAATAGAATATAGATATAAATTGTTTCAGAGTAGTATTACAAGCAGACGAGATTCTTGTGTCCTGGTGCGCTGCTTAACTGAGTATACCAATTTTACCGGTCTGGCGTCTATATATCATTTTGGTCATGCTCGTGCTTTTAAAACTATTTTGTCTTGTATTCCAAGTCCACAAAGTCTGCTGGCCTAATAAAATCAGAAGTTATTTGATAATTCTGAAATATTGTCATGTGATATTTTATATTAATTATATATTATTATTTTAATATATATAATTATTTTTTTATATTTGAGTTTGTTAATGATAACATGTGAATGATCTAAAATATCCGTAATAATATCTCAATAAAAATGAATAATTTTTCTTAATAAAATAGTCACTTGACTGACACGACATTTTTACCTTTTGATAATTTAAAAATGACAATAATATTTTTAATTAATTAATTGGCCTAATCAACAAGACACGTCGTAATTTATTGGATGTATGTCGAATTGAACATAAATATAAATTTAATAACATAATTGTAATAATTTATATTTAAGCTCATAAAGTAATACTTTGTCTCAGGCCATTAATTATTACATTAGTTGAAAGAAAAAAAATTATAATATTCTGTTGGTTATATAATTTAGTCATACCGCCTAATACACATTATTAGTCGGATATCAAATTATCGTTTTTTTTTTTAACAAAAGGCGAGTGAGTAATTTTTTGACGATAAATCTTAACCAATTTTTTTTTATAAGAACAAAATATACTTAATATATATTATTCTAAATATAAAATATACCAAATCCTAATAATTATAAGTCAAAAGGGGAGATGAGGGATACCAAATATAATTCGGTGAACTATCATACCAAAAAGAAGTCATTTTGTATTACTAAATATATAAAAAAAAATACATAACCTCTCATGTCATGTACAAAATTGTGAGATATCTCTCACCTTTGGTGCCCAATAATAATAATATTCTAACAATTTAATTCCACAGTTTAAGTTAGTAGACTACATTATTTGTTGACAGAAGAAGGAAATATGCATCGACTTTCAATTATTGATTTCTTTCTTTATTCTCAAAAATTAAATTCAAACCGTAAATTCAATTTTATTTATAAATCAAATTCAAACCGTAAATTCAATTTTTTAACTTATTTAAAACTCACATACGCTAAAACTATTAATACGATTTATATAATTTTTGGTGCGATTTTGAGAGCAAATCAATTTATTGCTCAGCCCTACTGACAGCTATATATCATTTTGGTAAGACCTGGCAAAAAGGCCCAGGACCCGCGGGCCGGACTGGCCTAAAAAAATTGTGCTACAGGCTTCTATTTTTCAGCAAAAAAAAAAGGGTCATTTTGGCCCGGCCCGTTTTTGTCCCTGCCCATAGCCCAATTTTTTTTTTTAAAAAAAATAAATTAATTAATTCATAAAAAAAAAATTCATTTTTTTTAAAGTAAAAAAATCAATTTTTGCACCAGCTAACACCACCAAAAAATAGACGAGGTACTACAGCTAACTTAGCTAGCACCTCAGTCCTCAGGCGTGTAAATGATGTCCAGTAGATTTTGTTGGTCAACTTGTAAAATTGTATATGGCATGATTTTCTTTATATTTTAATTTTGTTGTCACAAGCGTGTCTGGGCAATTTGATTTGAAATTATAAATTCAAATTTCAGAAAAAATCAGTTGGAGAAAAAATGGATAAGTGTATAATTTTTTTTATGTTATGGATTTAGGATTTGCTTGAAATTGTACCACCCCACCCCATCAGTTTTAAAAAATAGAGTCTAATTTATAAAGTTATTTTTGTTCTATGTTTATTATTATAAATAATAAGTTATTAATTTAGTAATATAATAATAAAATTATGACAGAGTAGAACATAATTTTTTTTTTTTGTTTATTTATTTTTTATTGTGGAACACAAAAAAAAGACAAAAAGTAATAATAGGTTAACTTTTTTTTGTGTGGAGAATATGTTACTTTAAGTGATTGATGGGTGCCGTTTTCTCATCATGATAAGCCGCCTACTTAGAATTACAAGTGACAGTGTAAACAAAAAAAAAAAAGTATGTTGCATGATATAAGCCGCCTATTTGGAATTACAAGTCCCGGCCTCTTGGCACCCTTTGGTATGTTGCATACTTGCATGGTTAATGTTTTTTCCTTGTTGAGGAATATTCGACATCAGATTTAAATAATGTTAAATTTGGTAAGACGCAGTATGAGTTGCTCCTCGCTTCGATTACAACTTGAGTTCCAGCAGCTGAGTTTCTCTGAGTTACATAATTTTTTTTAACCAAATTAAATAAATAATTTTTTTTACAAAAAAATATTACTCAAATGACCTGCGGGTCAACCCTGCCCGGATGGGCCACGGACTTAACATTCCTCCGCCCGTAAAAAATTATATCATTTTTGGCTCGGACCGTTGAAGATCCGGCTCATTTGAGCCGACCCGACCAGTTTATCATGTCTAATTTTGGTCATGCTCGTGCTTTTATTTTCTTTAAAACTATTTTCTCTTGTATTCCAAGTCCTCAAAGTTTGCTGGTCCAAAAAAATAGCCACTTGGCTGACACGACCTTTTTACTTATGATATTTTATAAATGCAAAAAAATTACTCAATAATATTTTTAATTAGTTAGTTGGCCTAATCAACACGACACTTCATAATTTATTAAACATAAATAAAAAATAAAAAATTAAAAAACCAAATTAAAAAATTAAAAATTAAAAAATTAAAAAACCAAATTGTAAAAACAAAAAAAATGATCGCGGAAGTGAATAAAAAAATCAATAATTTCAAGTTAATAATTTATATTTAAGCCCATAAAGTAATACTTTGTCGCAGGTCATCCAATTATTATGTTATAGTTGAAAGAAAAAAATTATAATATTCTGCTGGTTATATAATTTAGTCATACCGCCTGATGCACATTATTAGTCGGATATCAAATTGTCGTTTTTTCTTTTTCTTTTTCATTTTTATAAAAGGCGAATAATTTTTTAATGATAAATATTATCAAAATTTTTTTATCAGAACAAAACATACAGGTAGTTGAAATTCTCAAGGTCTTGTTTATTAGCGTTCGAACTATTCAGTTCGTTTGTAGACCTAATTTCCCCCCCCCCCCCCCCCCCCCCCCCCCCCCCCCCCCCCCCCCCGTAGAATACGCAAATGTTTCATTAACATTGACCATTTTTTTTTTCTTATTTGATTATTTATTTTAATAAAAACATATCAGACTTGATATATAAAATTAATTAACAATTTATAATATATGATATTATATTCTTATACACTTCAATTTTTTTTGATTTATTAAATGCACACACACTCACACATTTACCACAAACCTCTATCAATATCAGTACTATTTGGTTTCAAAAAAAATAAAATTATTATTGATTTTTTGAAAATTAATTTGAAGCATTTCAAATTTAAAATTGATATGGTATTACAACTATGCAATAACTAATTATAAATAAATTTATATCAATTTTGAGTTTAAAAATGTCCAAATAAATTTTTAAAAGTAGAAAATAATCTTATTTTGAAACAAAATAATTATATAAAATTAACTAACAATCTCATAATAACAAAATCTTGCATATTATGCACTCTAAAGATTTAGAGAATCAATATTTAAATATACCCAAAAAGAAAAGAAAGAAAAAAAAAGAACTCTTGTTGGAAGACATAATATAATAAGTTTGCTTTAATTTTTGGATATAGTTTTTAGAAGTTGTTTTCATAAATAACTCAAAAATGAATATTTATTTTCTGGGTCAAGTCCTAACCAAAATAAAATACCCAGTTAACTCGGCCAATATTTTTGGTTATTCTCTTTATTACATACTACTTCCGTTCCGAAATATAAATTCATTATTGATTTTTTGAAATTAACTTAAAATATTTTTAAACTTAAAATTAACATGATTTCCAACTTTTCATTAATTTTAATTAATTGTAAATTATCCAAAACTTACTATTCATTGTAAGATTTATAATTTTATGATTATTGATAAATTATTTAAAATTTAAAAATATCTCAAATTAATTTTTAAAATTTAATAATAATTTTAGATTTTAAAACAAAATATAATATAGATATAAACTGTTTCAGAGTAGTACTACAAGCAGACGAGATTCTTGTGTGCTCATGCGCTGCTTAACTGAGTATAGCAATTTTTATAATAAAAAAATATACAGATAGTTGAAATTCTTAAGGTCTCGTCTGTTAGCGTTCGAAAAACGGTATCAATTTTATCGGTCTGGCTGCTATATAGTCTTTCTATAATCATTTCATCCTTAACTCAAATAATTGGGTCACATTCATTTATCATATTAAAAATTTTAAATTTACCTACAAATTTTACCCATAGAAAAATCAAAAAAATATAACTTTACTTTTAATTATTAAAATAAATATAATGGGACATATTCTTTTGTCTTTTTTATAGAAAAACTTTATAGTTAAAATTTGTAAATAAATATAAATTGACTTTTTATCTTATATATAGATTAAAAAAATGAGTAAAAAAAATAGGTAGCACTATAATTTTCCTGCTATAAATCATTTTGGTCATGCTCGTGCCTTTATTTTCTTCTCAACTATTTTGTCTTGTATTCCAAGTCGTCAAAGTCTTCTGGTCTAATAAAATAGCCACTTGGCTGACAAGACGTTTTTACCTTTTGATATTTTATAAATACAAAAAATAAAATAAAATTAATTACAATAATATTTTTAATTAATGATAGAAAATTATTTGAAAGGTATTTTTAGTATTTATGAAGCATAATCTAACTTGGACACCGCACAACTTAATAATCAAGATATACTTGATATATATTATACTTAATATAAAATATACCAAACCCTAATAATGATAA
Source organism: Hedera helix (assembly GCA_947179155.2). Taxonomy (NCBI): domain Eukaryota; kingdom Viridiplantae; phylum Streptophyta; class Magnoliopsida; order Apiales; family Araliaceae; genus Hedera; species Hedera helix. Next base: position 33,214,487 of record OX359280.1, on the reverse strand, counting down.
GACAAAAGGATAAATGAAGAACGTCAAATATAATTAGGCGAGCTATCATATCAAAAAAGAAATCATTTTGTATTATAATATATATAAAAATTATACAATGTATAAAAATATGAGATGTCTCTCACTTCCGATGTCATGTATGGAAAAGAATTGAAACAATTTGATGGCGGTTTAATTTTTTAAATTGAATGACACAATTTTAAAATTTTAATTAATTTAATTAGATAATTACATAAATTAAAAATTTAATAATGTATTAAATAAAATGTGTCATAATAATACCCCATTTTGCCCTTAATTCTCTTATCTCATCATACATGTGATTCATAATCTTAAACATTTTTAATTTATCAATTGTCAGGAATGACTTCAGAGTCAGAGTCACGTTCTAAACTTATAAGTTTTTCAATTATTGTTTTCTTTCTTTATCTGTGGAAACTCGTGGTCAGTTTCCATATGATATGACATAATTGGAAGTTTGTGAATACGTAGTAGCGGGCGCGTGATGCATTCAATTCGGGCAAGTATATATAGTGAACTTAAGAGAGACCTGCCACCATATCAGTTTAGATATTGCTTCTTGTTTCTGCTCGTCTTTGCAGTAACAGAAGGCAAATTAGAGTTAATATTGTCCCTTTGTCTTTGAACAATGGGTGCAGGTGGTCGTCCTATGCCTGTTTCCGATGAAAACGAAAATATTTCCTGCCGAGTTCCCCATGAAAAACCTCCATTTACCCTATCCGACATAAGGAAAGCAATTCCACCGCATTGTTTCAACCGTTCGCTCATTCGCTCTCTCTCTTACCCCATTTACGACCTCATTGTTTGCTTCCTCCTTTACTACGTCGCCACAAACTACATCCCTCTCCTTCCTAAACCCCTCTCTTACTTGGCATGGACTGCTTATGTGTATGTTCAAGGTTGTTTCATGTTTGCCATATGGGTCGTAGGCCATGAATGCGACCACCATGCCTTTAGCGACTATCACTGGGTAAATGACACTGTTGGCTTTATTCTTCATTCTCTTATCCTCGTCCCTTACTTTTCTTTTAAAATTAGCCACCGTCATCACCATGCTAACACCTGCTTCATTGACCATGATGAAAACCATGTCCCTCGTTTCAAGGACACAATTCGACCACATTACCGTTATGTCAACAACCCACTTGGCCGTGTTTTTGTCATTGCAGTCAACATTCTCGTAGGATATCCTTTGTACATGGCCCTAAATATCTCTGGACACACATATGATCGGTTTACAAGTCACTTTTACCCATACAGTCCTCTGTATACTGAAAACGAGCGCATTCTAGTCTTGTTGTCTGATATTGATTTATTTCCTCCTATTTATTTGCTATATCGTATTGCCCTAGTAAAAGGATTTGCATGGGTTATGCTAGTATATGGAGCTCCATTTCTTGTTTTGAGCGCATTTCTCGTGATAGTAGGTTTCCTGCATCACAATCATCTGTCGTTGCCTCACTATGATTCTTCTGAGTGGGACTGGTTGAGGGGAGCTCTAGCCACCGTTGATAGGGATTATGGAATCCTAAACAAAGTGTTCCATCGCTTAACTGACACCCATGTGCTCCACCATTTGATCTCAACCATCCCTCATTATCATGCAGAGGAGGCCACCAAAGCAATCAAGCCATTGTTGGGGGATTATTATTATTATGATGGCACACCATTCTACAAGGCATTGTGGAGAGAAACAAAGGAATGTGTCTATGTTGAGGCAGATCAGGAAGGCGAAAAGACTAAAGGTGTCTACTGGTTCAAAAGCAAACCTAATGTTAAATCTAGCTAGAGATCCACTGCGCTAAGTTCAACTTAATTCGTACAAGTTTGTCTCCTAATATGAATAGTAAAGTTGTATTATGAACCCAAAAAAGTCCTTAAAGATTTCGTTTTTCGTGTTTTGGTGGGTGTACGAGATCCTTTCATAACCTATGTAAGTTTGTCTCCTATTATGAACAATAAAGTTGTATTATGTTCTACTTTTTATTTTCAAAATTTCAATGAATAAATATGATGTGACAAATGCTGCCCACTTGCCAATTGTCGTCTTATGTCCTGTTGTGCCTTATGCATTAAATGTCACCGAATCTTTATCTAATTACAAAAGTAATTATAAAAATTAAATAAATGATACATGACAATGATTTATAAGTTAGGGACAACGGATGAATTTATAAGCGGAACAAGAAATTCAAATTTTGACCTAAGCAGTTTTTAAATAATTCACTTTTATGTATTTTTAAGTCCTAATTGTTGGACAAATTGCGTTTCTGGGCGGTCGATGATCTTCTGTTACAATCTCTGTTCTGTATCTCTGTTATCATAGACATAGAACAGAGATCCGCAACAGAAGATCTCCAATATGACCCCCCCCCAAAATCACTATACTTACTATAGATGACTTGGTGCTCACTATAAATGCTAAATCATTAGGTTTACGGATAATTTTCGTTATTCATAAATAAAGTTCACATCTTAATTCCCAATGATCTTTCATTATTTTATATCAAGTCCTTGTAATCGATACAAGAGACTTAATACTCAATCATGATATTTTATCCTTAAGATTTAGATATTCTATAACTTCACATGTTCCAATATCCACGACATTAAATCATTAGGACGGCTCTTAATAACAGAAAATCTCGCGGTGAATGTTTGTATCTTCACCCGTGATAATGTTTGCATCTTTATCCCTGACAAATGGTTGTATCTTTGTCTGGTGCAAAATTTTCTTTCCGTACAAAACATTACCCAACTAGTTAAAACCCTCACTCGAAACATATTTGGTTATAGTGATATCTCTTCATATCAATAATCCTATTTATCTGACATTCAGAATAGTAATAACGAGTTATACCTGGGTCCGAGGAACCTTAACGATGGATTTAACCAGTCAACATCGCTTAGTCTTGTCTCAGATGTACAGAACTCACAAGTTATTTACCGATCCTCATCCAGATAAATATATCATTATCAATACTATGTTAAGTTTTAACAATTCTAAGTTTAATCAAAGTAAATACGTAACAAGAATATGTGATGAAACTTGATATATATTAATATAGAGTTGGTTACATGGTTTGCTTGTTTATATTACATAAGTCATCAAGACTTTAAAACAAAAACACAAGCAATTTTATAAAGCATATAAACTAATCTATGCATTTCTTCTTTCCTTTCTTCTTCTTAGAACCGGAACTTTCGGGTATATCTGTAGTTTAGGTTTATTTGCAAGGGTGAGCATACAAAAGCTCGGCAAGTCTAACACATAGCATATAAGTGAACTCACACTGATATGGATTTTAAGGATTCATGGTACAACAATTGATATTACAAATGTTTAACATAGTAAGACTGAGTGGTGGTTAGACCTAGAACTATTCTTTGTCTTTCGACTTAGAACCATTTATAGTGGATATAGAAAGGGGATCAACCTAACGACATCCTATGTTATGCATAACATACACTACATTGGACTAATCATGAACAGTGGTACATATTCTTTCATCTCAGTTTACTTCACATGTCAAGATCTCCCCAAGACAACTTGGTATGATAAAATAAAGCATGATTCGAAATATATCGCGAATAAGCATTTCATTTTTCAAGTTATGCCGAAACAAGAAGCAATAACTCACATATCAAAGATTTATAACACGTGTCGACGCCGGGATTTTCGTTGTTTCGTTTTTTATTATTAAAAGCCCTTTCCAATTTTAGCCTTTTGAATTAAATGTGATTTTAAAAAGGGTCGGCTTAATGTCGACGGAGTTTGAAAGATCGATTTCTTTATGAGCCAATTGACCAGAGTCGCCAGTTGGTATATGTGAAATGGATGTACCAACTCATCCGAATTTAGTTTTCGTAATCGCTGGCTCATATGTGACTCCGAGTTAATTGGTCCGCAAACCGAGATTCATAGAGTTCGGGGGTTTGCTTAAGTGAGGGAAAGGTGTTAGGCACCCCCCGACTTCCGTGAAACACGGTTACCGCAATCTCGATGTTTTCCTATCCTTTTAAATCCTAAAACGTGTGAGTTGCGTGTGTGTGCGTGCGTGTCTAGGTGAATGTTTGTGGTGAATTTTGCTTGGATTTCTTATATGGCAAATGTGTTTATCGGGAAAACGTTTTTAGACGTCCTTCGACCCGATTGACAAGGCTTCGTTTTTTTATAATAAAGATTGATTTTAATTTCGAAAGCGATGGGGGGTTTTTATTAGGTGTCGTTTTCAGAAAATAGTTTGTGAACTTTTGTCAAATAGGTATCGAGACTATACATTGCCCTCTAATGACAAATTGAATAAAATGAAGGCAACTTCTAGAACTCTTTCACCATATGCACAAAGTTCAACGAAAACGTTCATTTATATTTACGAAATCATTTTTTGAACTTTTCAAAATCCATTGGAGCCTTTTCATTAAACCGAAATCAAAGTTCGCCAAAACTCTTAACTTTAAATCTCGTGAATCTAATATCCTAATTTGATCCTTTTTATAAAATATTCATTATTTGCCTTATTTTGGAAAACCATTTTTGTGTCGTAAATCACAACAATCACTCAAAATGTGTCGGGGCTATCCATGGGCATGTGAGCCATCTAAATAACCCCAAACACCCACAATCACATACTTTATTATTATTACGGGGCCTTAACCCGATCACGATTTGGTATCGCTTTAAGGCCCGATATTACAAATACACAGCAAGGGACCCTATACAAGGATTACATATACCAAAACATCCATCATCGGGATTCGATCACGAGGATCTCCTCCCTAGGCTCACAGTCACCCCAAATCACTGCACAACCAATACTAAACCAAATCTAACAAGATTAAACATTGCTATCACATTACATAACTCAAATATCACAAACTCAACACTACGAACTACTCATTACCATAACGAACGATATCACCGTACGGATATCATCGGGGCGTTAGGAGGAGTTACGTTCCGATGGAACCCTCGCTAACAACACCTAATCCACGGATCATCATCATCATCATAACAACAACTACATCAAATAACCCAATCACAACATTATGCTAACAATACAAACAATAAAAGGAAAACCCAAGAACACACCCTTTTCACCTTGCAAAATGCCGATTAAAGCCTCTTATTTCACGAATCGGACAACACTACAAGAACAATCAACTAACTAGCAAGAGGAGATGAATTTTTCACTCAAATCTCACCAAGAACCGACCTCTTCTCTCTCCTCCTGCGCTCTTTCTCTCTCTAAAATCTATTTCTTTCTTCCTTCTTTCAAACTCTCGGGTGGAAATGGCAATGTATAGCCTTCCGCAGGTGCAACTGCGGCTGGCCGCAGGTGCATCTGCGGCTGGGCTCGCTAGCCGTCCGCGCCGAATCCTCGGCTGCCGTGTGCCGCCCTCGAGCCGCGCACTGTCCCGTTTGTCGGTGGCCGCAGGTGCATCCGCGGCTGTCCGGCTCGCTTTTCTCGATTTTCGTGCCACGCGGTCTTAATTCGCCAATATCTGCGATATTATTTTGGAAGACTGTTACCTGATGTATAAATTGCTCTTTGTGTTTGGCTTCCAGGGGGCGCTGCCCCCTTTCCACCCCCGCCAGCTCACCGGCGAGCTGGGCAGCCGCTCGCTCATCGTAAGCGTAGTGGCCATTAGTCGGCTTTTGTGATCAACTCAGGTTTTCTGGATCAACTGTTTGCATTGCCTCAAGTGACCGGAGGCTCGTTGTCCGTTTGTGGCGGCTTTGACCGTAAATCGTTGGGGTGGCTTCGTGTTGGGGTCCACCCTCCTTTTCGCATGTCGGGTCAAGTGACGACTCTGCCCTCCTGCCAGGGTTAGTAGAGAAGTGCGAAATTTGGGTGTCTACAACACGTTGCTTCCAAAAAATGTATAAATCACATCAAGAGAAAGTAAACAAAGGTTAAGGATAGAAAACTTGCCTTGAAGCAATTTAGGATTTTCCCGGTAAAGCGTTAAATGCCTACATAATTGTTTACGCGCACTCGAATGTTAGTTTATAGAATTTTACTTATTAATAAATGTTGTTTAGACTATTTCCATAGGTGATTTTAGTTTAAAAAATTCTCAAGCTCAAAAACTCATTTTTAAGTGACTTTATAAAAAGTGGACAGCAACATTTAGCCCTGTGCATAATTTTCGGTATTTTCGGTTTTTCCGGGAAACCGGACCGGACCGAACCGGTTTTTCGGTATAAAATAAACCAGTCCGGTACCGCATATTTATGGTTCGGTATTTACCGAACCGGACCGATAATACCGGTTTTCTAATTTTTTTTTAAAATTATTATTATTATTATTATTATTACTAAATAATTATTAATAATAATATAAATAGTAATAATAATAAAATAATAATAATAATAATAATAATAATAATAATAAAATTAATAATTATAATAATAAAATAATAATTATAATAATAAATTATTAATAAAAATAATAAAAATAATAATAAAATATTAATTATATTAATTTCGGTTTTATCCGGTAAAAATCAGTACTGAACTGGTTTTTCGGTTCGGTATACTGGTACTTTCGGTATCGGTTTTGGTATTAAAAATTTGCCACTTTCGGTACCGGTTTGGTTCGATACTGGTCCGGTTCGGGCAGGGATTTACCGGTTGCACACCCCTAGCAACATTGGCTGTCAGACCTCGACTCAGTTAAACGGTCATAACTTTTTTGTTTTAAAATATTTTTGAGTCGTTCAAAATTTCACGCGTTTGTAACTTCTGTATCTACAATTTATGTTTAGACCAAAGTTCAAAATTCCTTACTGATTTACACAGTTTTTGACAATAAGGGGACTGCCAGAAACTATTTCCATATTTCTTTGGCTGAATTGATAAAACATGATACCATAAGTTTTAATTTGCTAAGATAACATATTCTAACAAGCAATAACACTTTGTAACAAAAAGTAAGAAAATCATAAACCTTCATATATAGAGATTTATGACTTTTGCTCAAGAACACACGAAGAGCACGAATAACGAAAAAATCGTACATGGTAACGACTATGTTCTTGAGCTTTTGGTTTTCGTACTTGAAATAATTTGAGCATTATAACTGCTTACATAAGTGATTATGACACTTTATAATTGACAAAATTTGGTCATTATAACGGCTTGCATAATTGATTAAAATAATTTATAAAAATGCTCAAGAACATACGAAAACGTGGAGAATGGATAAACCGTACATGACCACTACGTATGTTCATTGAGCTTTAAACTACGAATTGAAATTCGACATTATAACTACTACAAAGTGTAGAAAGGCTTAAGAACACGTGAAGAACATGGAGAACGACAATCGTATTTGGCTACGACTCGCATTTTTGAGCTTTTGAAAAATTAAAGATGAAAGAAAAAATGAACATAATAACTTTTAAAGATTGTACCTTTAGTATTTGCAAGTTTTAACTATTTCTTTGTAATTTTCAAAACTAGAATTATAACTAAGAGTAATAGATATAGAGAGTAATTTTGCTCTTGATTTTGCCTTAGATATAGATAAGAGTAATAGATAACAAGTGAGTTAAACTTGCTATTTATAGGTCATTCAAAGCTAGGGTATTTTGGTCATTAAGACAACCAAGCTTTGGCTCCAAGTTTGGCTTGGCTTTAACTTTGGCTCAAAGTTTGGCTTAACTTTGGCTCCAAGTTTGGCTTGACTTTGGATTGGCTTAGGCTTTAACTTTAAGTACTAACTAGAGTTAACAACTAACTCAACATTGGTTAATTCTCTACTAAAGCTAGCAACTTGATTGGTTGATTGGTTGATTAGTTTCTTAATTCACTAATTAAACTTATTAGGTTAATCTTAATTTTAATTAACCTTAATCTTAATCAAGTATACATGTAGTATAGTTGACTTTTACTATTCACAGTTGACTTTTTCGTATTTATACCATATTATTATCGTATTATTTTCGTATTATATCTGTATAATTTTTGTATTTATACGCGTATTTATGAATAGTACTTTCTAGGGTTTAGGGTTTGAACCTTAGGGTTTCTAAAATTAGGGTTTAGATTTTCTCCAAACCCTAGTTTTAGGTTTTTCAAAAATTTTATTTTTATTTTTTTAATAATTGTTTAAGTTGGATTCTTGAAACGAAACACAAAAATAAACACACATGAAAATTTCATAACACATATTAGATGTAATATAATATTTATTTATACATATAAATTCAAATTACAACTATCTCAGAAATTCAAAATATTACATCCAACCTTTCGGGGCCTACAAAAATAAGTATTGTATGCATAGTACTTGAAACAATATTTTATTAAAAGATTTGATACATAGTTCACAAAGAATAAAATATCTTTTTTAGTATATTATTGAACGCTGAAGTAACTAAATGAATTACAGCCTTACTGACATACACACGTATATTACCAAAGCATTCAACAGAAACAAATATATATAACTAAAACATCCTCTCTTTTTTATCATTAAACAAAGAAAGATTAAGGTTGTTCTACCAATTTGAAAAAAACACATAACAAGATGTGGTGCCTCATATAACCAGTTATACTTTAACACTAAATATGTTATGTACAAAATTTCCGGCAAATACCAAAATTTGTTATACAACCAAATTTAAATAAAAGAATTCAAATAATAGAGAATAAGTTAAGGAAATGGCCTGGGATGACACGAGTGAAAACATTGTCCTAAAGAACTTATTACCCCTTTTTGTGTACGGTTAAATGGCAAGATGATCCCTAGCTAGCGATACAACACCTAAAACAAAAATCTCATTCCTCGTGCACGAACGGATAGATAAAAATAAACGGACGATCTTTCAATACTCAGCAAATTTATAATACCTAAAATATGTATATTGAAATAAAAAATAATTTTTCTTTTTGTATAATATGAGTTAGAATAATAATAACACTACTGATCTTGGATGAAGAAGTAGAGCCCCATATATATCTAGCTAATTCAGAGCAACTAGTTGTTGGGCATCAACTAATTTTTGGCTTCCTCCGCAACAGCAGGGCCAATTTTTTAGCAAGGACCCTACCACAACAAGCTGTTATGGCAGGTAAATTTTACAAAGAAATTGCCTCCGTTTTGGTTGCTGAAACAGTACTCTGGGCAATTGGTTGTTGTGGATGGGCACCCTATATATATATAGTATACCGGTTGTTGACGCCTGATTCTGTCGGCCAGTCTTGCTGGCCGTCCGGTAAGAATACCTGCACAAAAGTCCAAACGGCTTGGGCCGTTTGTGGACTCCTCCAGTGTGAGTGTTAGTGAAGGTATCGAAAAAGTCAACAATGGAGGTTTGAGTATCTAGTATTGCAAAATAGTGCGTTACCCTTCTCTCCATTATCAACTGGATATTTATACTGCATACCTGAATAACGGTTACCTATGTAACGGTTTTGTCCATTACGCTAGGTAGTTATGATGTACATCCGGTTCATCTTCCACCCACGTGCTGTAAGCCCAATAGGAAAGCTACCAGGCTGACGGCCTATTGGGCCGAGCCCAATGTGAATTCCCGGATCAGGCCTGGTTGAATAACGGTTACCTGTGTAACGGTTTTGTCCATTACGCTAGGTAGTTATGATGTACATCCAGTTCATCTTCCACCCACGTGCTGTAAGCCCAATAGGAAAGCTACCAGGCTGACGGTCTATTGGGTCTAGCCCAATGTGAATTCCCGGATCAGGCCTGGCTTAATATACATCCTAACATTGCCCCCCCACTCTTCCAGTATATGGATGTGCTGGGGGAGTAGAATGAAACCTTACGAAGAGAAAAACCTCCATCGGGAGCCGGGGGGCATCAGTCCAATAGGAAATGTCATTCGGGAACCTGGAGGTATCAAACCGAAGATAAAAGCTCTATTGGGAGCCCGGAGACATCAGACTGATGGGGAAGCTTTTGGATAAAGCCTTGGGCCTTTATAATCAGAGTTTCAAGCTTTGGGCCCTTATGTAACAATCAAGCCCAAAACTTTATTTTTCAACCCAACGGATCCGGCCCAAGGCTTACACAGACGTTTCGTTTGCAACTCATTTTTGAATTTCGAAATTCGTGTCCAAGTAGCTGGCAAAGCTTACGCGGGAAGGAGCATTTATTACGCTGTAGTAAATACTGCGAATGTGCCCCATCCATCAGATCGTTTCCATCTAAACCGTTGCAACGCTTAAACAAGATAAAAAGGATCACCCCAAGTGTATCGTCGTTTTTACCAGAGGTAGCTATCACGAAAGAAATGACGTTTGAGAGAGAAAAATTCTATTCCCAGCCCAGATTCTAGCATTCCTGCCCTGATGTCTTCCGATCGATATTCAACCAATCCTTCTTATTAAAATCAAGTAAGTTCTTTACCCTCTTCTCTTCAATACCCCATAATGGCTAGAAGTACCCAAGACACGAGGGCTCAAGTTTCGTCTTCCCGGGTTGAAGACGAAGTTACTGTTGCCGAACCGGGGATCGCAGAGGGTCAACCATGGAAACCTGTGGTAGTCACCCGGATAAGGGATGTAGAGGAGTACAATAGGAATAAATATTTTAATATCCAGTATAGAGTAGCCAACATCCCTTCTTCCATCCGGAACCAATACTTTGATTTAGCCCAAACAAAATTCTACATCCCTGATACATATGAAATCAAAAGGCCCGGGGCTGGGGAGAGGATGTACTACCAGCTCGAGGATGGATGGATCCCGATCCATAGGCAGGCGTTGATCTACGGGGTCCGATTCCCTCTTCGCCCCTTCGTATTGGAGTTACTGCATACGACGGAGCTCTTTGGCCTGCACCAAATCCATTGCATGGACATTCTCCTTCTCTAGATCGATCACCCGGGCCTTTAGAAAGTCGATCTCCTTGTCCTTCTCCAGACGAGCCTCCCTAGCCGATTCATACTCCTTTTTCATTATGTGGAAGGAGTCATGAATGGTCTTTAGCTGGTCTTTGGTTTTCTGGTGGTTCTTCAGAGCCTCAGCATGCCCTTTGTTGCTTTCCTCAGCTCTTCTCTCCAGAACCTTCTGCTCATCGGAGACCCTCAAGAGAATTGCATTTCCCTGAAAAGAAACGGTTGAACGATGAATGAGTCAAAACGTTAACCAATTCAAATAAGAAAATTTTGCAAGTAGATCCTTACCTTTGCATGGCAGGAGAACAACATCTCCATAAGCGTCTTCAGATCGACCCCTCGGTACCATCTTCGGCAAACGGGATCATCGAGGAACCCAAGGCATGCATATTAATCCCCTCCTCGGGTCTTGAACCCCCAGTCGGCATTGGGGGATCCATCGGATCGCCTTGGGTGTTCGGGGGCTCTTGACCTTCAGCGGATCTTTCCCCTTTATTTAGGCATTCCTCTGACTGCCTGATAATGCTTTGCTCGGCGGGAGGAGTTGATGTGCTCCCTTGAGGAGCGGAAGCTTGCTTGGTTCTTGCCTCCAGTACTAATTTCAGAACCAGCCTTCTCCTCTTTATTTTCGGTCTGCTAGCCCCCGAGTCTTCGGCAGTAGACTTCTCTCCTTCGGTAGGCTTGATAATATCATCCACCTGAGAAGATCCCGTGGCCATCTCGGGATTGGCAGCGGCCTAGGTGGAGTCCTTGGGCTTTGCAGTCCTTAAGCTTCGGCTCACCTTTAGTTTATCGGCGGCACTCATCTTGGTCCTCGGGGCCCCAGCCGCCTCCAGAATGGCTTCATTGTTAAGATGTTTTCCTTGATCAGCCACTACAATACAATCAGAAAAGAAGGGTAATCATATCAAGAGGTATCAGAACGAAGGAGCAATCACAGAAAAGGACTTACGGCCAAAAGAATACAACCAGTCTTGGTCGTTAAGGAGACTCCGGTCCCACTTCACAGATGGTCTCTTGGAATATAAGACCTCAAACTCTTCTAACCTTGCCCGAGAGATTCTTTTCGGATTTAGCTGGTCTTTGTTCGGGTCTGACCAAGGTCCGACCATCTCAGTGTCCGGCCCCTTGATGAAAAACCAATCCCCGTGCCACCCTTTATTACTTGAGGGGGTCTCCATTAGGGTTTCCCTCCCAGGGGTCTTTATTACCGTGTAAAACCCATTTTCCTTATTATTAGTAATAGAAAAGAATTGAAAAAAGAAATCTATGGCCGGGAGGGTCGACTCAGAAGAACATAAGGCAATAAAACTGTTTATATGGATGAAAGAATTGGGGGATAGTTGGTTCAACATTTAATCCCATGGTTAAAAATTAGATTACCTGCTTTGGGTTAATCCCGTTGATTTCTGACACAGCCTCCCTAAATCTTTTAATAAACTACCGAAGAGTTTCATTCGACCTCTGTTTTACTTGTAGGAGGGATGTCATCATTCGGGCTCGCCGCTTGTTGCTATCGAAGCGGTTGTGGAATTGTTCCTGCAGCTCCTCCTATGATTTAATGGATCCGGATGGGAGGGAGATGACCCATTCTCTGCCAGTTTTCTTCAGAGTGGATAAGAACAAATGGCACATTGCCACTGCATCGTGACCATGAAAATGCATGGCCTGCTCGAAGGAATATGTGTGATCATGCGGGTCTCCTGTTCCATCGTACATCTCCAAGGTAGGGACCTTGCGGCTTCGATCGATCTTGGCTTCTTCCAGATCTTTCGAGAATGGTGAGAATCGAGCTTTCTTGGACCCATAGTACTTATCCGAAGCCTTATTGGGGGAAGATTCTCCAGTGTGGCTCCTATGACTACGTCGGTCTTCCCGATCTTTCCTTATCGGCGATCTGGCTCATTTTCTCAAATCTGCTGTCCAGATCGACTTGGAGTGAACCGGTTCCTTCCCGCGATTTCGGTTTCCTCCCCCTCGGAGTTCCGTGTGATTATCATCCCGTCTGGTATGGCGATCTGAGCGGGAGGCCGAGCCTCTCTGGCTCAAGAGATCATTGCCTGCCTCGGTTAATTCCTCATACTGTCTGTCGAGCTCCTTCTGCTGGAGGTCCAGAGCCTTCTTTCTGTCGAGGATTATCTGGAGGCGGCGGTCTTTATCTACCGCTGTTTCCTGGTGAGACCGAGAGAGAGGTGGTCGTCGCGGATGACTCTGCGACTGTGAAGTTTCCATGTTAATGATAGTTGATGGAAGTTTTTACTAGTCCCTCCTTCTAGCGCCAATGTTGACGCCTAATTCTGTCGGGCAGTCCTGCTGGCCATCCGGTAAGAATACCTGCACAAAAGTCCAAACGGCTTGGACCGTTTGTGGACTCCTCCGGTGTGAGTGTTAGTGAAGGTATCGAAAAAGTCAACAATGGAGGTTTGAGTGTCTAGTATTGCAAAATAGTGCGTTACCCTTCTCTCCATTATCAACTGGATATTTATACTGCATACCTGAATAACGGTTACCTGTGTAACGGTTTTGTCCATTACGCTAGGTAGTTATGATGTACATCCGGTTCATCTTCCACCCACATGCTGTAAGCCCAATAGGAAAGCTACCAGGCTGACGATCTATTGGGCCTAGCCCAATGTGAATTTTCGGATCAGGCCTGGTTGAATAATGGTTACCTGTGTAACGGTTTTGTCTATTACGCTAGGTAGTTATGATGTACATCCGGTTCATCTTCCACCCACGTGATGTAAGCCCAATAGGAAAGCTACCAGGCTGACGGTATATTGGGCCTAGCTCAATGTGAATTCCCGGATCAGGCCTGCTTTAATGTACATCCTAACACCGGTAAAATAAAATAAACGGATTTTGAATAGAACTTGGGTTTTTGTTACCAATAAATCCAAAAGACTGGGTAAACCATTTTGAGTAAAAGAGTAATAAAGAGAAAATAATAATAATAATAATAATAATAATAATAATAATAATAATAATAATAATAATAATAATAATAATAATAATAATAATAATAATAATAATTAATTTAAAATTTTATTTTTCCATATATTTTACCTTAAGGGTAAAATATCCAACACTAATAACTAATTATACTTTTATGTATTTTTTAAGTCCAAATAACTAATTGTGAACGTACGTATAAGAAAACAATATGAGTATAACAAGTAGTTTGTGGATTGCTAATGGTGTTTGTATGTTTGTAAACTACAATATGAGTATATGAGTATAACAAGTAGTTTGAGGATTGCTAATGGTGTTTGTATGTATGTAAACTACAATATGAGTATAACAAGTAGTTTGAGGATTGCTAATGGTGTTTGTATGTAGTTTGAGGATTGCTAATGGTGTTTGTATGTGTGTAAACTACAATATGAGTATAACAAGTAGTTTGAGGATTGCTAATGGTGTTTGTATGTATGTAAACTGATAGAACTTAGAAGATTACTAGTATACCATATTATTCACATCACTAGCTTCCAGATTACTAGATGCAAATAGTAACTGATCAATAAAAGATAAATAAAAAAAAAATTAAAAAAATAAAATAAATAAAAACGACAAAAAATCTCCTATAACTGCACTACTATGTACTAAATGCCCAAATGACATCGTTGGCACTGGTGCACTAATTCCTTTCTTGGCAACGATTCGTTCCTTAATTAGCTTCATACCTTCCTTGATCAGCTTCATACCTTTTTGTGACAATAGATTGAGAGTTCAGGGTTTATGGAGATCACCATGTAAATTCTAATAACTCATTCCTTCCAAAATTAGATACATTAATTATGACTTTTTCTTTTTCTTTGTCAACTTGTAAAATTGTAAAATTCAAAATTAATTTCTTTTCCTAATGACTAAACGTAAAAATAACTATAGCTAATTTGGGGACTAATGAATATAATGTCTTTATTTTAATGGAATATAATGTCTTTATTTTATTGTGATTGATTCATACTCCAGCGGATCTAAAGAATAGCAACTAGAGTTTTTTTAGTTGTTATATATTGATATTTGGTGCGTGAATCAGTATAGAGGAGTTTAGATCAATTGTCTCAAACAAAATCTCGTATGCATGTTGTCCCAACAAAGAGATTATAACATATGATAATTTTTTTATTAACAAAATAAAAAACAATTTTAAGAATAAAGAATAGACAAGAAACATGACCAATTACAACTCCTTCTTTCATGTGTTCCTCTTCCATTTCCAATTAATTGTCTCGATTTAATTGTCTCACCAAGGACGACGGACTCCTTTCTACTTTTTAGACTTGGCTTTGCTGATTACATTGGTTCATATACATGCATATGGACTATATTATTTAATTTCTGAAATTATTTTTGGGTTAAATACACTTTTGTTATTGTTATGTAAAGTTCCACCTTATTTATAATTAAGCTCCTAAAGTAATTTGGCCTACATATCTATTGCATCAACTACTAAATTGCACACAATGTCTCCCCTCCCACATTCATTTTCTGGCTGAACTAAGCCAGAATACCTAAATTACCGGCAAAACGAATAGTTTTATAAGATTTGACCATATGACAATACATGCTGACTTTATTAAATAATAAAAACAATTATTTAAAGAATTATTTTTATAATAACTAAAAGCACATTGATCATCTCAGTAACGAGATTTCAAATTACATACGCCCAAAAGCACGCTGAGTACCTCAAAGTCAAGATCGATGTCTCTGTCTCATTCACTTTTGTTGCACGGTCCCCATGCTTGAACCCATCTTAGACGCATCGGTCGCTATAAAGGAGTTTTGGCTCTCTATATTGTGAGGTGGTGGTGGGTCCGTGATGAAGCAATGGTTGTGAGCAGTGGTGGAACCGTGATGAGGCAATGGTTGTGAGCGGTGGTCATGAATTAATGGAGGTTTCTTTACTTTTTTGCAGATCTAAAGGAATCTCCTAATTAGAGATTTTAAATTTATTTATTATTTATTTTATTTTGACTAGTTATTCATGGAGATATTTATTGACTTTTAGAAATGATTTAAAAGGATAACATATTTGACAAACACTAAAATTAAGTTAATACATATGAAAAAAAATAATAATTAATTAATATTTTTTTGGAATTTATAAATTTATTATTTTTGTTAAACATTATTTGGTATAATTTTTAATTTTATATCATTAATTGGGTTGAATTATCACTATAAAGAAACGATTTTGCCGACGGCAACCCAGTTGTTACCAACGACCATATAAACGACGGCATGGTCGTCGCTAATGATGTTCATCGCCAATGGGTTTGTATCCTTGATTCCTGACATGGTGGGCGACGACAGTCCGCCGAGAAAGATTTTTATGCCGCTGGTAATGACTTACGTTTTGGCGCCATAAATTCGCGAGGGAGGGAAAGGAAGGAACGACAGACTAAACATCATTGCCGACGGCTACGCTGTCGCTAATACATTATTCTCAATGAGGTCATTGTCGATAATGACTTTTTAATTTATGAGCCTTAGGGTCGACGACAGGGGGAGTTTTAAAATTTAAACTAAGCGCGCAATTCCTTTCCAGTTCGCGGCTATTCCTCCATTCTTCCTACCCTCCCAATCATCTTAGATCCCCTAAAGGCGCAATTCCTCCATCTATACAATTTTCCCTCCATCCATTCTTCTTATTTTTTGCTGCATTTCGTCCCCTTCATTATGGTAAGTTCCGTTCTTGAGGCTTTACTCTCTAATATATCAAAATGCCATTTCTTTTTCATTTGAATGTATGCCTATGGGTTTTACTGAAAGTATGATATGCCACCAAATTTCTCTCTTTAATGTGAAATTTGTGGACAGATAGGTTTTTTTCCCCTTTTTATTGTTTGTTAAGTTATGGTTTCTCATTTAGAAAATTCTGGGTTCATTTCTAAGGCAAGTCCAAACCATTACACAATATTGATGTATAACAGAAACCTTTATGTTTATCTTTTGAACTTCAAGCATTGCTTAGCATAATTTACACATATACACAAAAAATATTGGTGGTGTGCCGCTCCCAAATCCGGGTTACCTCAACCTGGATCCGGTGCTCACGATATAACACAAACATCACTTTAATTCACCCATTCATAAAGCGAAAAATCATAATTTATAATATAACTAAATATTCTTACATAAATCCTAGGTTTTCTAACCTTAAAGATATAAAACATAATATTCAACAAGGTTTACAACATCAAGTAACCTAAACGAATACAAGCTAAGCTACTCTGTAGCTTTTCCTTTACCCATGTCATTCTTGGATCCTTCCGGAGTCTTAGGCTTAGCTGTAAATTGGTAATTTATGTAAGGGTGAGCAATAAATTACTCAGCAAATTTTAAAACAACATTTTATCAATAATATATAAAACAAGAATAATCTCGGGAGACCTGCTTCAAAACTTGGACAATAATTGTGAAGTGTTTAAGAATAAATCAATATTCAACAATAAGAAAAAGCTAGAATACAAATGATTCAATACCATAAATTAAGTTTTGGATTTTTATTTATGTTGAGCGGTTTATAAGGACCTTAAACGACTAGAGGAATTATCAGTTATTTATTGAGTTACCTCAAGAGTGTATTAATCATAAAGACAAGTGACACTCTCTGTAAGTACTTAGGGGATCAGCCTATTGTACCATATGTTATGCATAACACTCAGTTATAGTGCACAAGGTTGGTTTCTCGACAAAGTTTTCCCCTACTATGAGGGTTGTTCATCTCAGTCTCATTATAGAGTTCACACCAATGATTTGGTTTGGATAAACTTTCAAATAATATATGAATTCAACATCATGTTTTAATATTTTGTCTAGCCGAAATAATATGGCATAAATGTACAATTATGATGCAATATATGCATATTTGAACTTTAAGTTCAAGCAGTTCAGGAAATGAACAATATAACGATTGCACATAAGTGCAAATATGACATACAATTATAATGTATTGAATTACAAGAAATATTTCAAATAGAACACTTGCCTCGTTCGTCGTTTATGCTTAATGTTAATACCTCGACAAGTTTATCGCTTACATAGTTAACTGTCAGAATAGGATCACACACACACACACAACAGTAAAGAATTGACACCAGAAAAAAAGTGGTTCCCCAAACTCGGGTACGTCCACGGGAACGAAGAGAGAAGTTTATTTGGATCAAAGTTGCATAGGGTTTTTACAATAGAGAATATATATAGGCGTTATTTCTATTCCAACCCTAATGGGCCGTACTATACCGCAGGGAGGCTGCACCCCCCGTACCCCCCCAAAACCTTCAGGCCTTTGGGCCGACCCAAATTATTGAATCTGTGATGGGCTAGTGTCTTGTTCCGCTTCGCTCGACACTGGCCTTTTTCTAAGCTTCCCAGTTATGAGCCACAAGTTCCAACAATCTCCACCTTGGCGATTAACCTCGCCCTTTCAAGAGATAAGCCACTTGTTCCAACTGGTTGCAGGAAGGAATCCTCCTTTTCTCTAACATCTGGAAACATTAACCAAGTCCAAGCAATAATTGAACTTGTCCGTAGTCACAATCTTTGTTAGCATGTCAGCTGCATTCTCAGAAGTGTGCACCTTTTCCAATATCACATCACCCATAGCAATTAATTTTCTCACCTTGTGAAACCTTACATCAATATGCTTGGTTCTCGCATGATACACCTGATGCTTTGCCAAATAAATGGCACTTTAACTATCGCAATACAGTTGTACTCCACCTTAATCTATGCCTAATTCCTTCGCAAAACCCTTTAACCACAGTGCTTCCTTCCTAGCCTCAGCCATTGCCATGTACTCAGATTCAGTAGTAGATAGAGCTACTAGAGGTTGTACCATGAATCTCTAATAAATCGGTCCACCTGCCAGTGTAAATATATACTCTGTCGTAGACCTCAAGTCATCTAACTTTCTAGCATAATCTGCATCTACATACCCCACCACTGAAGTCTGACCATGTTGCCTTGCAAACATAATCCCATGGTCTGCAGTACCTTTCAAGTATCTGAAAATCCACTTGACTGCTTTCTAGTGCTCTCTGCCTGGATTTGCCATGTATTTGCTTACTGTGCGGACTACATGTGCCAAATCGGGTCTTGTACATACCATCGCATACATCAAGCAACCGACTGCACTTGCATAAGGTACGTTTGACATATCCTGAATCTCTTCAGCTAACTCCGGACACTGTGCTGTAGATAACCTAAAATGACCCGCCAATGGAGTGCTAACCTGTTTAGCATTAGCCATACTAAACCTCTCCAACACTTTTTCCAAGTAATCTTTTTGGGATAACCACAGCTTACCAGCTGACCTACCCCTACAAATCTCCATTCCAAGTATTTTCTTGGTAGCATCCAAATCCTTCATGTCAAACTCCTTTCCCAACAATACCTTCAACTTGTTAATTTCAACCACACTCTTTGCAGCAATAAGCATATCATCCACATAAAGTGACAGAAAAATATATGAACCATCATCAAGACTCTTAATATAAACACAACAATCATACTCACAGTGGGTAAACCTTATCCGGATCATGAATGAATCAAACCTCTTATACCATTGTCTCGGGGACTGCTTCAGCCCATATAGTGACTTCTTCAATCTACATACCAGGTGCTCAATTTCAGGCTACTTGAATCCCTCAGGCTGCTCCATAAATATAACTTCTTCCAAATTATCATGGAGAAAAGCTATTTTCATGTCTAGCTGCTCTAACTCCAGATTATAATTAGCCACCAATGCCAAGATAATCCTGATTGAAGTATGTCTTACCACTGGAGAAAACACCTCATCATAATCAATTCCCTTTCTCTGTGAGTACCCTTTTGCAACTAATCGAGCCTTGAACCTTTATTTTTCCTTTTCTGACATAGCCTCTTTCTTTCTATATACCCATCTGCAACCCACTGTCTTCTTTCCCTCAGGTAATTCTACCAATTCCCAAGTTTCATTCTTTTTCTAGACTTCCATCCATTTGTCCCTTTCAGGACTACTGATAGCATCCTGAAAAGTAGACGGATCCCCACCAGTAGCTGATAATGCATATGCAACCATATCCTCAAACCCATACCTCTCCAGTGGTTTGATAGTGCGTCTGGGTCTCTCTGTGGCTATGCTTTCCTGCCGCTGTTGATCAACCTGTTTTGCTAGCGGTAGATTTTCAGTGTCACAATTTTCCAGCTCAATTTGTACACCCTGTTGTTGTTTGCTTGTGATTTCCCCAGCCTCAGCTTTCTGAACTCCCTGATGTGCCTTTACTATAGAAGCTTCACCAAATACCACATCCTTACTAATCACAACTTTCTTTGATTTCAGATCCCAAAGCTTGTACCCCTTCACACCTTTCTCATATCCAAGAAAGATACAATGTTTGGACTTTGCATCAAGCTTTGACCTCTCATCATCGGGAACATGAATATAGGCTAGACAACCAAAGACCTTCATACCCGAATAATCTACTTCTTTCTCTGCCCACACCTCCTGAGCTACTTTACTATTCAGAGCAGTACTTGGTGACCTGTTTATAATAAAAACTGTCATGCTTACTGCTTCTGCCCAGAAATCCTTCGAAAGCCCTGCATTCAACCTGATGTACCGTGCCCTCTCTGCTATAGTTATGTGCATCCTTTCTGCCACCCCATTCTGTTGTGGTGTCTTCCTAACAGTCCAATGACGTTGAATCCCATGTTCCTCACAAAACTTCAGAAAAGGGCCATACTTGTACTCTTTCCCATTATCTGATCTGAGGCATTTAAGTCGTCTTCCTGTTTGATTTTCCACTTCAGCTTTCTAAACTCTGAACTTCTCAAATACCTCAGACTTGTGTCGCATGAAGTACACCCAAACTTTCCTCGAAAAACCATCGATAAAGGTCATGAAGTACAGAGATCCCGCTTTTGACGCTACCCTCACTGGTCCCCAAACATCAGAATGCACGTAGTCAAGTATCCCCTTAGTTTTGTTCACTGCATGTCGAAATTGTACCTTACACTGTTTACCCAAAACAAAGAACTTGCATAAATCAAGTTTGCACGATTTAACCCTTTTTAACAGGTTTCTTTTATGTAACTCCAGCATTCCACATTCCCCCATATGTGCCAACCGCATATGCCACAACAAGGTATCATTAATGTCTTCAGCAGTAATGGCAGCAGCTCCACCTACAACTGTACTCCCTATCAAGCGATAGATATTTCCACCAACTTTAGAAGCTTTCATAATCACTAGAGCACCCTTCGTTACCCTCATGACTCCACCTCCTGTTTTATATTCGCAGCCATTAGAGTCTAAAGTTCCCAACGAAAGTAGATTTTTCCTTAGACCTAGTACATGCCTAACATCACCAAGTGTTCTCACAACACCATCAAACATTCTGATCTTCATTGTGCATATTCCAATGACATTATATGAAGCATCATTACCCATCAGAACAGTACCACAATTTATTGACCTGTACGTGTCAAACCACTCCCTGTTAGGCGACATGTGAAACGAACATACTGAGTCCAGAATCCATGAATCTGCCATGTGCTCTACGTTTACTGAAACTGACAACATATCACCATCACAACCATCTGATGCTTCCTCCACAATGTTTGCAGATTTAGACGGTCCATATTTCTTCCACGATCCATTTCCCTCATTCTTCTTCCTGTATGGACAATCTTTCTTGAAGTGTCTTGTCTCGTGACATTTGAAACACTTCAACTCCTTTCGCTCAGGAATCCTGCCCCTTGACTTCGACTTCCTAAGCACTCTTATTTTTCCCCTATCGAATTTTCTGCCACGTTCCTCTCCCCCTTTTGCTACAAGCCCTTCACCCGAAAAACCCTCGGTCTGTTGATTATACGCAAGCAGGGCTGTCGTGACTTCCTCCAATTCTAGAGTTTCTTTCCCCCACAGTAGGGTTGTAATGAGTCTCTATAGAACTCGGTAGAGAGCACAACAACATCAACGCCTGATCTTCCTCGTCAAATTTTACAGATCGCTAATAATCTGATTAAATGTATGAATGTGCTGAATAAGGTCTGAACCATCGATCATCTTTAGTCCATACAATTTCTGTTTTAGAAACAACTTATTCGTCAATGACTTTGACATATACCTGGATTCCAATTTAGCCCAAACATCAGCCTTTGATTCATCACCAATCACGTGATACATAACTTCGTCTACCAGACACAAGCGAATAGTACTTACCGCCTTCATCTGCAGTTCCTCCTGGTGACGAGTGTAGTTTATACTTACGAATCGATGTTTTTGGGCTTAATAAATTGCTATCATTGAGTATTTTTATTTGCATTTTACTTGTTTTTATGTTTATATTGCAGAAAATAGCTTTAGAAGGTCAAAACGGTAAAAACGGAGCTTAATGGCAATTTTGTAATTATGAACAGTAACCACGGCCGGGGCCGGCTTTTTACAGTGCAATCCGTGGTTGGGGCCGTGGTCGGCGGAATTAATTTCAAGTGTCCGTGCGTTTCCAGAAGTTGAGTAAAAGAAGGATTGTGATGTTGCTGCGAGTTGGGAGTTTTTAGTAGAGTTATTAGAGATATAAATAGTTAGGATTAGGATGGTTTTAATACAACTTAGAGAGAGAAAGATTTTCATTGAAGATTAATTGGCGTTTTTGACTATGTCAGGCTAAGTTCTCTATTTTCAGTTCTAAGGGATGTTGAATCTTATTTATTATCTATGAATTAATTGAATTATTAGTTTCTTTTCCTTCGTCTGTGGAGTTTATTCTTGATGATCTATTTGAATTGCTTAATGATAATTGATTTGATTAATTTGATAAGGGCCCATTGAATTGATTTGATTATTATCATATGCTAGATTAAGGTATAATATTAAGCAAACGATGTTATATCTGATCATAAGTAGCGAATAGTGATGTTTGATTGTGGTCAAGCTTTTGAATATTGCTATGATATCAAGAAGACATGTTAAATAATCTGCGATTGTACGATTATTGCTTGGAATAACCTAATTCCCTAATTCTTAATGCTATTGTCATATTAAATCTAGACTGATAGTTCTAGGTTATATGATAATTAGGGTCTAGTGGGGGCGATCGTCACATTAGATTTGAAACCTAAGGGGAATTTCGGGTAACGCGGACCGTGGTTACCTAGGGTTATTAATTTCATTGAAGGAAAGATATTAATTAACTTGATTATATCATATTTATGAAAAGTTGATACTGAACTGAAGAACTGAAGTTTGCAAATCATTGGATAATCTTCATTTATACTTCTTGTTTTCTAGTAGAATCATAGTTACAAAAATCCCCTTTTTATTATTACTTGTTATTTACTGTTAGAAGCATTCGGATAAATCATAAAATACACTTCTCGTGGGTTCGACTCTTGCTTGCCATTATACCAATTTTATATTGATAGAGTGAAAGTAAGGAATAATTTTGGAGTGATAACGACAACTTTCACCTAGTCATCACCCGACATGGCATCTGGTTTCTTCTTCAACGCCTTCACCAATCCCTACTGTACCAGCAGATCCTTTACCCTCTGTTGCCATAATCCGAAGTTCCCAGTCCCATCGAATTTCATCACATCGAACTTCGTAACAGAACTGGAAGCCATCCTAATTTGCGTGTTTAATCAACTCGAGCTCTGATACCAATTTGTTAGAATAGGATCACACACACGCACACAACAGTAAAGAATTAACACCAGAAAATACGTGGTTCCCCAAACTCGGGTACGTCCACGGGAGCGAAGAGAGAAGTTTATTTGGATCAAAGTTGCATAGGGTTTTTACAATAGAGAATATATATAGGCGCTATTTTTATTCCAACCCTAATGGGCCGTAATCACTCCGCTTCGCTCGACACTGGCCTTTTTCTAAGCTTCCCAGTTATGAGCCACAAGTTCTAACATTAACAATGATGACCCACAAATTAGTTATAATCACAACGCTCATTCATTTCCATTTCAAACGTAACACGTTCTAGCTTAATACACTAGACGTCGATTTATACAAACATACATATTAGCACATATCACATTAGTTTATAAGTTCATAACTATGTTCATGCAATTTGTGCTTTGCGTGTAGTACTAAATCATCTTTGTTTAACCACACACGTACTAATTATATATATTAACCTTGTAATGTAGTCATAAATCCCTTTTTAATGAATATCATTAATTGGATGCACATGTAATCTTTATGCATTTCCTTTTAATCACTTAACAAACCAATTTATTGAATTTGTAGCTTAACTTGTATTTAGGTGCACATTCTAGACATTTTATATCATAAATAAATCATCATTGGAAACCATCTATTAAATTTCACAAAGGTTAAATTTTCAGTTTTAATACCTCAGCATCTGGGCGCTGAAATTAAATTGGGTACAACGCCGAGGAACTGGAGTCCAAAGAGCTCAGCACCGGGGCGCTTCTACTGGCGCTGGGGCACTGCCCTTCATTTTCAGTTTTCTGCATTTTTCGCAGATTTTCAATCTGTATAATCTCCTTTGTTTTAAGCATACCAGCACACATATTTCCAATACATATGCCACAACTGTTCATCCTTCCCTTAGTTGATAATGTTTAAGACTATACAATACATGATTCGTTTTTACAAATTTGGAGTTTTATTTTCATTTTCAAACATTATTAACCAACATCATTCAAAGCAGTCCCATATAACATATTTTCCTTTGCCAAAATATCATAAAAATCATCAACTATCATCTAACCAAACATATAAGTCACGTTCATCTCTCAAATCATTTATATACCCATACATATCTATCTATCCTCTGAAAAGTTTAATAAGTCAATTTCTTGTAAAAACATGTTCCACTCATTGACTAGTTTGGTCTTAAGATTCTTTAGCTCACTAAATTCACTATCATAAAAACATACCTTGATATTGTAAGTTTGAAAGCATTACCCATTCCTTATGAAAATCAACTTAGCTTATTTTATAACACATGATTCTATTGAAAGTATTAACAACCCACGTTCCCTTAGAAAACCTTTACGACTTAAGTTCATCAACATAGAAAAATCAAAACTTTATTTCATTTTGATTAGTTTCATAAACATACATTCCAACTAAAAAATTTTATTTTACCAACACATTCACAATTCAAAAACAATATCTCTTTTCATGTTTTTATATTCAAGATAGCCTATTTCCTTTATTTCATTCATATAGGTCCAACACAAAAGACATATAGCACATAACTACACTTCTTTGAAAAAAAATTACCTCTTCATAATTTCAAGTTTCAAAACCTAATAATACCTCTCGTACTTTAATACTTTCAAGCTTTGAAAACATTTTTGTTCATTTTCATTTAATCAACTTGGAATATCCTCTAATCCTCTTATTGAACCATACATGATTTATAGATCTCTCTCTATATATATATAACACATCACAAATCCTTTTGTTTGAGGCTGATTTTTAAATTTTTTTGAACACATGTTTAGAAATTAAAGTATCCTCCTTTAAGGTTTCGTCATATTTGGACTCTAGTTGCCTCTATATAATCTTTCATGTCTCAACACTCACATAATGACACATCTCAATATTTCAAGAATAGATATACATTATTCATAATTCTCGTATCATGAAATTTCGAAAATTCAAACTCTTTAATTCCATACATAGTAGACCCTTTTTTATTTGAAGACGAGCATTCAACAATCACAACTTAGTGAATCCTACACTTTTGGTTTACTTGTACTACTAAGATGATTTTTAATACAATCCATATATCATTCTCATGTATTCTTTATTAACTTTTACATTGAAAACAACCAAATTCATAAACTTGCTTCTCTCAAGAATTTCATCAAACAGGTGGTGTGTATCTCTTAGTTAGTTTAGCATTTTATAAGTTTAAATCACATATAAGCACATAAATCACACAACTACATCACATGAACCACCTTATATCACCTGGATCCTACATGATCCTCACAACCAACAAAGAAATTGTCACAACAATCTAAGCATAAAATTTAAACAATGAACATAATAGATGAACATATTATATAACTAACTAGGAGTTCTTAAGTGGTGTTTGATTGTATCTTAATGCATCTTAACAACTCACCTCTTAATACATCTTAATAGTCCAGATCTGTATAATAAGACGTCCTCTGAATAGTTTAGACTCATATTTATATATTAATTATTCAGATGACCTATTAATACAAAGATGTGGGTTGTTAAGATGCATTAAGATGCGGGCTATTAAGATGCATTAAGATGAATCAAATACTTTAGAGTACTTTTGAACCTTTGGTTTGGATGAACTTCTTGATATAGTTGGCTTAGAAATCTGGTTGGGCTCCTTTTTTTTTTTTTCCTTCTCTGCCGGGTAACTCTTTTTATCTCTCTAAGGCTTAACTTCCATTGCTCTCATTTACTCTCTATGTTTGACTTGGCAGAAAATGCAAAGGTTAGAATGCTTGACATGGCTGGGCTTTTATAGGAGAGCTCTTCTCCCATTCTCATCAGCTACACGTGTGCATACATACATGCCCACTACCAGCTATAACCTCAAGCTTGGCCTCTACTTGACTCCTCTATACAACCCCTACCATAGATCCTACTCTTGAGCCCTAATGAGCCTGCCGAAAATGGAGCAGGAGAAGCCATTGACAGTTACTGAGTTAATTCTCCCCCATTACTTCTCACTGCCAAAACGTGCTCCCTGTCCCTTGACCTTTGTACCAAATTGATAGTCATATTTGATTCAATTTGTATAGCATACACAAAGTTTGGGCTGTTGAAAGTTGGGTCTAAAATGGAAGTAATAAAGCTGATTTTAACTCCCCTTTGCAATTCAAGTGTATGTGCTGAATTTCCAGCATAAGGTTGGGCTAAAATGATTGTCATATTACAACATGGACTGCCGAAAATTGGGTTGGTAAAGAAGCAATCAAGATGGACCATTCCTATAGCGAGCTTTGGGCTTCTTTAAATACAACATTGGCTTAAAAAAAATCTCAATATTGAGCTTTCCAT
This sequence comes from Hedera helix, assembly GCA_947179155.2. Classification (NCBI taxonomy): domain Eukaryota; kingdom Viridiplantae; phylum Streptophyta; class Magnoliopsida; order Apiales; family Araliaceae; genus Hedera; species Hedera helix. Next base: position 33,187,567 of record OX359280.1, on the reverse strand, counting down.
TAATTTCCTTTGGGTTTGTTCAACTAGTTAGGATGAGATCTCAATATTAAATAACATGAATCCAAACCATACCCCATGTAATTAATTAAATTGCATGGCTTCCCATTTTTGTTCTATAATTAATTCAAATAACTTGGTTAATACATTACATAACTCATTGCACCTATCACATAGCATATCTAATTAAGCCTATGTTGGCTTTCATTTTCATTCCATTTTAAATGAGTAATATATATATATATATATATATATATATATATATATATATATATATATTCACTCACAAAATTTAATTTATTTTATTTTATTAATAAATTTTTGTTTTTAAAAAAAAAATTTATTACCAAAATTCTCGATCATTACATTGTATAGAAGACAAACTTCAGTTGTTTAAAATTGAATGTGCTCTTCTAATGTTATATATTCATATATTTATAGTTATTTTCGTGTGAATTAAATTAAAAAACCGATGCTTGAAACTTTGGGCATTGTTTTCCATGGATTGATCAGAGTAGCCGAGCAGATGTTATTATTCCAAGTATTTGGAAATTGGGATATATCACTGTATCTACACGGCATGACAAAGTTAATATTGATATAGATTCACTAATATAATTGGTTGTCATTGGATGGCAGGTACATTTACTGCTCTTTAGCTTGTGTTTATCTCAAATCTGATATTTTACCACATTCTGAGGTCAGTCGTTTATCATACATCTATTTTGAAAAGCTTTTTGCTTGAAATACAATTTATTTATACATGAAGTTTTAACTATGTTCCCACAGAGTATAACATACTACTGTTCTCCCCCGTTTTATTCCGGTTCCTCTTCTGATGAATTGCCATCCAAATGAAAAGGACAATGCAAATCAGTAAATGTCCTTTGATTTTCATACTCAGTCGATGCGATCTTTAAATGTTTGAGATCTCATCTTTCTTTAGAAAATCAATAAGGAAACCTTAAGACTAAAGGAATTTGAGGAACTTTGGCTATGAATTTAAGATCTTTTTCTACTTGGTGCGAGTCTGTGAGATGTATTGCTTTGCTATTTACTCATTGGTTTGAAGTCAAATATTCTTGAGAATATATGTACTTTTAGGGGTGGAGTCAGAAATTTCAATTGAAGCGCGCTAAAAATATTATAATGTTAAAATTGAGTGGACTGTAAAAATAAATAAACACAACAAAAAATAAGAATTTTATATCTATAGTATGACATTTTAAGTCTATAGTCAAAAGTACACAAAATGTACGACTTTGTGAAATGCCATATATCTAGTCAAGTATGACATAGATTTGTATAAAAATTATGTATGTATATATATATATATATATATATATATATATATATATATATATATATATATAGTAACCTAACGAAGTGGTACCCTACGATTCTTAAGAGAATCAAAATCAACTACTATCAAATCTAAATTGATATATTCAGCAAATTCCTTTTCAATGTTAAGAATCATACAATCTGCAAGAAAGTTATCATCCATCTTGTTTTACAACATTGTTTTGACATGCTTATAGCTGAAAATGCTCGTTTTGTCGTTGCTGTAGAAACCGGAAGAGTTAAGACAAGACGAATCAATCGATCAATCAGAGGATATATTTTGTTCTTATTTGTTTCAGCTAATCTTTCGCATAATTCAGAAATGGTAGGCATCTTTTGAAAAATCTGATGATGGGGGACATCAAGCTCATAATGTTGCAACTGGCTTCGCAAATTACGTATATCATCCTCAATGAAATCTTCGGGATAAAATTTATGTGCAAGATTGCAAATATCATCAATTTTAAATGATTTGAAAGCATCCCTAGGATTCAAAGCTGAAGTAAGAATAAGGAGTTCCAATGCCCCTTTAAAGAATCTCTACCCAACCTTCATGCATTAGACTACCACCGGTAGCTTGTAATAATTTTGACCTTAAACCGCATTTTATAAATATGTTACCGAAGTTCACAGGGGTAGAAGATCCATATTTATTCATTCAAGAATTTGAAGAAATTTGTGATTTAATGAAAATTCAACAAATGTCTGAAGACTCAATTAGGTTAAGATTGATCACATTCACTCTAAAAGATAATGCTAAAAAGTGATTATATAGCCTAGCGAATAATTCCATAACAACCTGGAAGAGATTTGTTGTTACATTTCTAAAAAAGTATTTTTCAGATCACAAAACTTCCAAAATTAAGGCTACAATTCATCAATTTTGCCAACTTGAAAACGAGTTATTTTGGAAATATTTTAATAGATTTAAAAATTTGTTATCCCGGTGTCCACACCATGGAATTGAGAAATTGAGATTGTGTCAAATTGCCTACGAATGTTTAGATTTTTTCACTAAAATAATTTTAAAGTCAATGTGTCAAGGGGATTTTCTAAAAAATGATGGGGTTAAATGCAAATAAGTCCCCTGAACTATAAGATTTTTGGACTGTGAGCCCCTTTTTTTTGTCAATGCAAACCGAGCCCCATACTATTTAAAAATTTAGATATTGAGCCCTTAAGTGCCACATGTACGTTGATTGTCCACGTGGCACACGTGGCGCACATGTGGCACCAGTGACGTGTCATCTTCTTTGGATTTAATAAAAAAATGTGCTTTCCCCAAGATTTGAACTAATGACCTCAAATTTAAACTTTCAAACATTCAACCACTCAAGCAACATAAGCCTATTGTTCAGATTACTCAAGAAATAAATGATATTTTCATGTACCAACCTATTATTATTATTATTATTATTATTATTATTATTATTATTATTATTATTATTATTAATTACCACCACCACCACCACTACTATTACTATTATTATTATTGTTATTATTATTATTACTATTATTATTACTACTTCTGATTCTCATTCTCTCTCTAAATCTATATCTATCGAATCTAAATATACATATTCATTTCATCATATATAATCAATTAGATCTCTGTATCAAATTATCAGTCAGTTAGTTTTGTATCTAAGGCCATCTCCAACAGATGGACTATCATATGGACTATATTTAGTCCATATGACATAAGCAAATGTCCTTTAGTCTTCGATCATTCAAGCAGATGGACTATTCCATGGACTATAATATAAAAAGATTAAAATAATTAATAAATTCAACAAAACTCCTATCATCTTTCTACTTTTCTATTTAAATATTAGTAAATTTATAGTCCATGGACTATCACATTCATAGATATAGTCTTTTGAGGATATCAAATATAGTCATGGACTATATTTAGTCCATCTGCTGGAGCGGAAAAATAAATCCTAGACTAAATATAGTCTAGGAAACCATTGCTGGAGATGCTCTAAGTGATGGCTTCTCCTGGAACTCTGAATCAACTAGGTGGAGGACCCCCTTTTGATATGCACAAATTCTTCAACCCTCCATAGCAAATCCCTGGTCCCGTCGGTCCCCAACCACATAATTCATTCGTAGTCCACCCATCCCCGTCCCCCCTCCCTTCGTCCCCGTCACCCTTCCCTTCGTTCCCATCATTTTCTCTTCATTTCTTTTTTGAATAAACACTATTACAATCCAGATCTGACCAGAGAATAACTGAGAAAGATGAATTAAACTAAAAATTAATGTTAAGATCTGCATATTTTGTGAGTTTTTAGGATTTTATTATCTATTTGGGGAATGAAATTGATGGTGTAATAGAGGATTATCGCGATGACGGGGCGGTGGCCTGAGATGGTAGTGTAGGGGACAGTGGCGTGGGGTGGTGGTGTGCGGCTATATGGTGGAATATAGGAGCCCAATGGTCGGCGATGAAGAAATGAAGATGGGTCACAGAGGGAGAGATGAGGATGAAAAATAATCAATAGACTTATAAAACTAATCAATACACTTATTATTATTATTATTATTATTATTATTATTATTATTATTATTATTATTATTAAATATTATATTATTATTATTATTGTTATTGCTATTATATTTATTATTATTATTAAATATTATATTATTACTATAAATATTATTATTATTATTATTATCGTCATTATATATATTTTATACATTAGTTTTAAATAATTAATAATAAATAGTTTATTTTTAATGATTACTACTATTAAAAATAAAGAGTTTAAAAAAAATGAAAAGATAAATCTGGAAAAGATAATAACATTTTCAGATTATTATTATTATGTATAATATATAATCTATGATTGGGTAAAATTATCACAAAAGTATTTGTGTCTTGTTGGTGTTAGTGTCCAAGTTTCAAGTGGGAGATTTTAAGTTCAAACCTTAATAGAAGCAATTTTTTTCACTTATTTGGTTGAACATGCCACGTCACCGGTGCCACATGTGCGTTGTGGCATCTGGGGGCTCAATATTTAAATTTTTAAATAGTATGGGGCTCGATTTGCATTGACAAAAAAAAAGGGCTCAAAGTCCAAAAATTCTAGAGTTCAGGGGACTTATTTGCATTTAACCCAAAAATGATGAGGAAAGAGCTTGAGAGTTTTTAGAAGACTTAGCAGAAAAAACCATGCAATAAGAAAACACCTGAGAGACCGATAAACCGAGCTCATCTAGGAGTGTTCATATAATTGATAATTTAATTGTTACTGAAGCTAAATTGGCTGGTGTACTTAAAAGACTTGAGGCTTTAGAAACAAGGGAGCCAGCAAATGTAAACCAACTTGAAGATTTTGATCAAGTCAATGCATGTTTCAAAGACCTAGGAATTACCCATTTGCACCCACTTATAATTCAGGTTGGAGAAATCATCCTAATTTTGCATGGAACCAAGGACCCTACCCGAATAACTCTTCAAATCAGGTCAACCAGTCTTTAAATCAATCCTTTCAACCTTACCAAAAGTCGAATCCTGGTCCGTATCAAAATTCAAATTCAACAACTCAATATCCACAGTGTTTTCTAATGAAAGTGAGAAGAGACTTAACACGTTAGAGAAAAATATGAAAACTTTAATGAAATTTCAGATCCAAACTAACCAAGCTATATTTCGTTTCGAGATCCAATTGAGTCAATTGACCACTATAGTTAGTGAAAGAGAGAAAGGTAGGTTCCCTAGCTAGCCCGAGACCATTTCCAATCCCTAATCAAATACTTGAAAACAACCAAGTCAATCATATAAATTCTATAATCTCTTTAAGGTTTAGAAATCATTTTAACAATCATGCTAGCATTGATAATGAAGAAGAGAAAATTTTAATTGATGAATCTAATAATCCATCTTCAAAATTAGCCCAGCTTGAAAAGCCCACAAACTTTGAGTCAGTAGGCCCATCTACTAAGCAATTGTCAAAGAATGATCAAACCACATCTTCTGAGTCAAATTAAAAAGGCTTTAAACCAAAATCCCCATTTCCCTAAAGACTAATTTCAAACAAGCAGTCAGCCCAGCTAGACAAATTTTTAGAAGTGTTCAAACAAAAAAATTAATATTCCTTTTCTAGATGTCATTCAACAAGTTCCCTCATATGCTAAATGTCTAAAAGATTTGTGCACACACAAAAGAACTACTGATGTTCCTAATAAAGCTTTTATAACGGCTCATGTTAGTTCTATCCTGTCATGCCAAGTCGATCCCCGTGAAGTATAAAAACCCCGATAGTCCTATTATTTCATGTATCGTAGGCGACACTTTAATTGAAAAAGCTTTGCTTGATTTAGGAGCGAGTGTTAACCTTTTACCATTTTCTGTGTACCAAACCTTGGGCTTAGGGGAATTGAAACAAACAAGAGTCGCACTCCAATTAGCTGACCGTTCCATCAAAGTGTCAAAGGGAATAGTTGAAGATGTAGTCATTAAGGTGGGTGATTTTGTGTTCCTTATCGATTTTGTTGTTCTTGAAACCCAACCTGTTGTCAACCTCAACGGTCAAATTCCTATCATTTTAGTTAGACCATTTCTAGCAACCTCTAATGCGTTAATCAATTGTAGAAATGAACTAATGAAATTGACATTTGAAAACATGACAATTGACTTAAATGTGTTTAATGTGGGAAATGAACCTAGTGATTTTTTTGACTAGCCAGTTGAAGCAAACATGATCCAAGAATTGTCTATAACCCAAGAAATGAACGAAAATAAACTTATGATTTTGGATGATCCAATAGACTTTTTCTTAAATCATCTTGATCAAAATTGGGATGAGTCTGAATATTTAGATAAGGTCAATGAGTTATTGAGATCTACTACACATGAGTCAACAAAATTAGAACATACATTTAAACCAATTCTTCCTAACTTTAAAAATATAAGTAAAAGTTTTCTTGAAGTCGATTCTAAGCATAACTGTGATGAAAATTTTGATTATTTTCAATGTTTAAGACCACCTGAAAATCATGAAAAGCTCACACACACTTGCCTTTTTGCATCACTCTTTTACTATCACATGCAATTTAGGATTTATGAAATTTGTAGATATGTGCATTTGTTTTCTTTCTCACCACATTTTCTTGCAGCATTATACACACAATTCTTTTATTTATTTGTTCTCTATTATTCATTTGGGTTAAATGCATGGTTGACCCCCGAACTCTTAGGTTTTTCGATTTTGAGTCATTTACTTTCAGTCAACACAAATTGAGCCCAAAACTTTTTAAAAACTTGGATATTGAACCCCAGGTGCCACATGTGCATTGACTGCCCACGTGGCGCACATGTGGCACCGGTGACATGACAATTTAATGAAATAAAGGAAAAATATTGTTTCTAGCAAGATTTGAACCTAAAATCAACCATTTGAAACTTGAACACTAAGACCAACAAGGCACAGAGAGTTTTGTAATAATTTCACCCAAACATATATTATATATTATACATAATAACAATAATAATAATCTGAAAAACAAACCAATTCGCGAATCTGCTTGTTAAAATTACCGAATTATTATTATTATTATTATTATTATTATTATTATTATTATTATTATTATTATTATTATTATTATTATTATTATCGTCATTATAATTATTATTATTATTATTATTATTATTATTATTATTATCATCATTGTTGTTGTTGTTGTTATTATTATCATTATTATTTATTATTATTATTATTATTATTATTATTAATTATTATTATTATTATTATTATTATTATTATTATTATTATTATTATTACTATTATTATTATTATTATTATTATTATTATTATTATTATTATTATTATTATTATTATTATCATTATTATTATTATTATTATTATTATTTATTTATTTTTATTATTACTAGTATTATTATTATTATCATCATCAGCATCATCATCATCATCATCATCATCATGGAGGACAATGAATGATTTAGGTATAGGGGGTGTAATGTCCGCAAAATTTAAAATTTTATTATAAATAAATTATGAATTTATTTATTAATGTAATGAATATTCTATGAACTAATTTAAATCTTGATGCGATTAAATTAGTAAATTAATAATATGTTTGGATTAAATTAAAGAGAGTCCAACTAATGGGATAATTAAATTAGCGAACTAATCTAAGAATATTAATATCAATAAATTGATAAGATCTTAGATTAATTAAATATTCATTTAAATGGAATATAACAAGTCCAATTGGATTATGTAAATTAATTAATAAAATTATTAATTAATGATTTTGGGGTATTTTAAAATTTAAGTGGCCTAATTAAATTCCAAGGAATTTAATTTGGGCAACCTAAAGCTTAATTGCAATATAAGTAACAATTGGGCCATCAATGGTTTAATAAACAAAATAAATAGCAGCCCAACCCAAGGATAATGACATAACCCGGTGGAAAAGCAAGAGTGTCACTCATTTAGGGACAAAACCTCCAGGAAACAGAGCACGCTCAGTGCAAGGCTCAAGAAATTAAATTTTTGCTAAAGAAAGGAGAGACAAGTCAGGCATAGGGGAGGCTATAGGGTTTAACTCCTCAGAGTTTGTCTAAGGCTGAGAGAGTATTGTATAACCTCATTCATTCCCTCATTTCTCATTCCCGTTCATTTAGGCTAAGAGAGAGAAAACAAAGACGCAAGAAACCGAGCAAAACAGTGAAAAAAAGAAAAATATCAAAGAAAGTTTTTGAGGGTTTGATCTAGGAGTTTCAAGGAAGGTTATTTGATGCCCTCAGGCTTTGTTACTTACTTTGGGAAGAAGAGAAGGTCAACCATTAGATCACAAAGGTAGTTCACATCTCAAAGTTTCAGTTTTATGCTTCCATGGTCATGCTTTGTGCTTTATATGGTAGGAAGCTAGATTAAGAGCTCTAAGTGATCATATTCATGCTAGAGTAGTAAATGTATGTTTCAATAAGCTTATCATGTGTTATTATGCACATCTATATGGTTAAGATTGAAAGAATGCATAAAACCACCTATTTCGAAAAAACTATGTGAGTTAGTGTAGTTTAAGGCCTTATATCTCTAAGTTATTCAACTTGTTTGGGATGGTTATTATTTTTCCTTGACAGACCTATGAGTTTAGAAGAAAACCCAATTTGGATCACCAAAAGTTATGGTGTATACATTTAGTTATGATTTTTCTACCAAAACAATCCATTTTATAGCACTGTTGAGAGTAGCTTGATAATTTCGGTATATAATGCTTCTGAATTTTTTTTTGAAAAATACTATGGGGTAGAGGACCAAGTTATAAGTCCATAGGATCCGACCGTGCATGATTTTGAGGTGTATAACTCATTCTAAAAATGTTTGAACCAAAGTACATTCGGATGCACTAAAAAGCAGAAAACCAAGAAAACTCCTATTTAAATCATTGACTCTACGACCTCACTCTACGAACTCACTCTACGACCCTCGCTCTACGACTGGGAGCTCTACGACCGAACGATATAGGTGCAATATAATGCCAGTAGTGAACAGTGAATAGTAAACTAAAATAGTTAATTATTTATTAAATAATAAATAAATATGCTTAAGTAATTAATTATTATGTCAAATAATAATTAAAGAAGAATTAAATAAACTAATTATTTATTATTTAATTAGATGTAAATAATAAATAAAGATAATTAATCATTATTTAACTAATATTAAATGATGATTAAAAGAGAGATAAAGGTAATTAATTAATTATTATTTAACTAACATTAAATAATAATTTAAGAGGGGTTAAAGTTAATAAAGTGATTATTTATTATTTAATTGGGATTAAATAATAATTAAAGGTAATTAAACGTTGTTTAAATATCAAATAATGATTAAAGAGTAATAAAAGTAATTAATTAATTATTATTTGATGAAATAATAATTAAAGAAAGATAAGATAAAATAAAGCAATTGCCTATTATTTAACTTATAATAGGTAAGGATAATTAACAAATTGTTATTTAATTAATAATAATTAAAGAGCAGTAGAGGTAACTAATTAATTATTATTTAGCTAATATTAAATAATAATTAAAGAAAATTGAAATTAATTAGTTAATTATTTATTATTCTATTAAATAATAAATAAGATTATTAATAATAATTAACTATTATTGAATAGTTAAGGTTATCAAGTAATTATTTATTATTAAATGATAAATAATATAGTCAAGGAAAATTGTTTGCTAATTAAATTATTAATGAGAATAACTAAATAATTATGATAAATTGTTTAGGGGTTTAAATAATATGAGATAATTAAATCATTAACCTTAGTTCGGTGAATATTTCATTGAGGTTATATGATGTGGAATTGTATGATAATCCAAGGTGATTATGTGTTAGTGATATTTAATACTTAAACGAAACGATTATGTACTATGCTAATTGTTAGGCCAATATTTTCAATATTAGATTTTCAACAGGAGTTTAAATTAAGCGAAGTAGACGTAATTCGCGCACCAGACAAGTTCCTTAACCTTACACAACTCTATATTGTGCAAGTTTTTGAATTATATTTATTGCAAGTTCCCTAACTCAAACTCGAGTTATACTTTCAAATTATATTCCAGGTGGTTTAATTATTGCAAAATTATTCCACATCGATATTATCCTTGACATTCGCACATAGTGCATGTTGGATTCAAGTTCTATTATCGAACTGTCATGTAGTTAAAAGTTCTTGCATTCACGAACTGTTTAAGAAATAGTCTATGCTAATTGATTCAGCTAGATGTTGAATATTAATATAAAAGACATCCAAATTAGTAGTTAGTAAGGATTTCTTGTACTAAGTGAACAAACTCCAAAATTGGGAGAGATATAAGTGTCGGTCACCCGATACAGTCAAAGTTTAATATTATGCATACACATGAGGCTGATCCCCTTAGGTACGATTGACGGTTATAAAAGGGTCAGTCAAATGACTGATGTTTCCTTGGCGTTCATGGTCTATTAGAACACTCAGTAGTCAATAATCAAGTCTTCATTATTTCACCTAAAGTCTTGATTACATTGTTCAGTTATTAATCAACTCTTCATAAATTCATTTGAATATTGATTATGTTAATCAGTTTTATCATTGAGCCTACATTACACTACTACAAAATAGTAAAAAGATAACACTTAAACAACAAGATTTTTATAAAAAACGTTGTAGTGTTTTTTTTCATAACGTTTTTTCAAAAAACGTTATAGATATATATGCAAAAACGTTATGTATTTATAAGAAGTAATATTTAGTTTTAGAGTTATAACGTTTTTTTAAAAAAAAACGTTATCTATTTAAAAAACACGGAGCTTAAAAAAATAGCGCGGAAGTGAAAACTTGAAATTAAAACACGGAACTCATTCATCCTCACAAGTGAAACAGCTCTCTCTCATTTTTCATCGAAGTCATCTACCTCACTCATCCTTGACTTAACTCTCTCCCCTTCTCTCTCAATCTAGATATCCTCGCTCAAAAGCCATCTATGGTAACTATCCTCCTCCTCCGACGTCTGCTTCTCTCTCTATACGTCTCTATGGCTACCACTGATCAATCACTAGAAGAGGCTTTCTCTCAATACGGCGATGGACGCCATATCTGACCTCCTCCTGATTCTGTTCTTTACTACTACTGTTACTATGGTTTTGATTCATTGAACTTCTGTCACTGTTTGTTACAACTGTTACTAATGTTACTTTTACTGATCTAAAACGGTACAAACATCTTCCTCTATTTTCACGAGGCGAAGATTGATCGATTTCCGAATTTCGGTCTTTATATGTATATTTGTTTGTGTATACTATTTGTTTGGTGTAGATCTGGTCAGATCTGATGGAAATTTATTGTTTGATGTGCAGATCTGGTCACCGTCAACGAGGCGCAGTCTCGCGGAGGCGGTGGAGGTGGAAGCGGTGGACGCCATGAGGGTGGATATGACGGAGATGGTGGCGGCTACGGAGGAGGTGGTCGCCATGAAGGTGGAGGTGGTGGTTACGGAGGAGGTGGTCGCCGTGACGGTAGAGGTGAAACTACTGAATTTGGTTTTCTCTATCCTCTCTCTGTGTAGTTCTCATATATATTATGGAAGTTGTGATGCAGTGACAGGAAAAAGAATCAAACTTTAGTGAAATCTGATGGAATTAGGGGGAGTATTTTGTTTCGTTATCTGTATATATACGGTTATTGTAGTTATATTCAACTCTCCAGCTGCAGTGACAGTCGTGACATCGTTCACGACGATTCTGCTCCGAAGAAGCCTGGTTGTGAGAACGATTTCGTACTGGTTATCCACCTAACGCTCCTTTTTATATTTTACCCATTGATTTTCCTGCAATTATTCGATTGGGTCTTGTGTACTTTAGCTTGCCTTGCCATTATAGTTCATGTCCAGCAGAAGAACTGGAACTTCAAGCTCATTTGAAGCTTTAGTTTTATATATATATATATATATATATATATATATATATATGAATTCAAACCAACTGTTTCATAGGAGTTGCAGTTATATTTCATGTCCACAAAATAGGAACTGGTAAATTTTTATTGCCAAAAAGCCAAACCTGTATTTTATTGATCGGCACTCGCATTTGAACTTTAATTTGATATCTTTTAATTTGTTTAAGATTGTCATTTTTATATTTAGTGAACTGGTGGTATAGGTGAGTTGGAATTAATAAAGCTAAAGATTTAACCTTTTTTTCTCAACATTTTATTATTCACATATATTTGTCTATGGAACTGGAAAGGAACTAAAAATGTACCAGTTTTGGTCCGGAAAATCGAAATAGTTTTGTAATTAATTCTTAGTACGTGAATGTTCATGTTTATCTGAAATCATATGTGTGAAACATTGTAATTTGTTTACGTGCTCCTTCGAAAATATGGATTAAGCATTCGGGAGAATCTGGTGTTATATATATATATATATATATTTGATTGGCTTATATATACTTCCATTTTGTTCTTCAATGAACAAGAAAAGGGGTGACATTTATTTAATTCATCTTGGGATTTATTTAGGGGACTTCATTTTTCTTTTCCTCTTTCTTGATCAATTTTCTCAGGTGAGGATTTTTTAAATTTGCATAGGGCGGTTGATGGATACTGAAATTGTCATAGCTATGTCTGCGAATGGGATGACTGGTGAAAATGGAGTTCATGAACAATTTCCCTCCAAGTGGGAGGACGGTATTTCTTTGGAGAAAGTAAATGGGAATCTAAATGATAGTTCAGAGATAGAAGGATTGAATGACAATTTTGAAGGGATACTGAAGTTGAATGACAACTCCTTTGCTCAAGGAACTGATGAATCAATAGTGTCTGCAGAAAGTAATGGCTTTACAGTATGTAAGGTATAAAAGGTAGCATTTTTTTTTCTAGGTTTAATGATTTACTCTCTCTGTGTAGCCAAGGGTAATTACTACACACCCATTATTTACACACACAGCTCAATTTCTGTAAAAGGTTACTACGTAAATATGTTTGATTTGTGAAGTTATTTTTACTATTTTTATTTTCTTATTTTTACGTAAATTAGATTTTGTAGTTATTTATTTTATGCAAGGTCTTTTATTAACACAGTCAATTTTTTTTTATATCAGCTCGAAGCATCAAAAAACTATACTGATTGTGGATGAGGTTGATGGAATGTCTGCTAGAGTCTTGTGAACTTATACTGCTTACTTCTTAGCTTCCGAAAACCTACAAAGCAGCAGGTCATTTTCATGCTTTGTATATGTTAGTTTAACTTCATAACTAATATTACTTTTATTTATTGATTTACATTTAAATTCAAAAGGTATATACTCATGTCAAATACTCAATCTTATCTCTTTCATGTATGTTAAGGAAATTGAATGTTCTATAACCTTAGTCCCCGAGTATAAATTAAAACAATTATTTTTTTCATGTATATATAGACTACATTTTGTTTCAAACATAATAAGAAAACTGATGGCAGACCATATCTTGCAGGAGGAAACCATTCGAAGGAAATGTAGCAGACTTGGAGACTTTAGCGGCCTTGAGAATTTCGCTAGTACTTGAAATCTAGCTACATGATGTGTAGTAGTTACAGAATGATATAATTAGTTTATAGGATGTTTTATCCTTTGCCCTGCTGCTGCTTTATATATTTTTTGTGGATAGTTGTATATTTTGTGGATGTAGTAATTTGAAACTGTAAACGTATGGTATTATTAGATGTATTTTGAAACTGAGAATGATTGATACATTTTAGCTTTAAATGAGAATTTAGAGTATTTTTACCTATATGTCATTGCATTAATATTAGCAGTTCTACAAGTACAACATTGAAGGTACAACGTTGTCTAAACGTACTACAATAGATGACATCTTATAAACGTTGTATAAATTAGTCTAAAGGTTGTGTGATGTATCAAACTACAACGTTTTATACCAGAAAATATTGTGGAATGATACCATCTATAACGTTTTCAAGCATCTTAGTATTTATTTAAAGACAATGTACAACGTTTTTTAGTAAAAAACGTTGTATTATGAGCCAACTACAACGTTTTAAAAACGTTGTATAAAATGTGTCAAATAGATGACACCCTTAACCTCGACGTTTCTGGGAGAAAATTACAACGTTTTTTAGGTGTTATCTTTTTACTGTTTTGTAGTAGTGTTATTAAATCAACTCGATTATTACTTTGATTCATTCATGATATATTATATTGTTCATTTAAAACTTGTTGAGCAAGCTAGTTGCTCACCCTTGCTATATCATGAAAACATTTGCAGTCGAACCCGAAGGCTCGGGTAAGGATAAAGGCAAAGGAAATATGAAATCTTAGTTAAGCTGGATAGTTGTTTGCCTGTTTCACATTTTGTTGTATATATGTGATATGTTGTATCACAAACCTTTTATAACCTTTTGGTAGCTTGTGATATATTTAGTAAATGTTGTAGACCTTGGGACTAGAAAACTTTTGTAATAAACAACATATGTTTATTTATATTTTCCGCATGAGTATTAAATGTTGTTTAACAGATATTGGATGTATTTTTTCGTGAGCACTGAATTCGAGGTATTGGTACCTGAATTTGGGAGTGTCACAGGGGTGGGGATTTAACATTTTTATTTATGTATTGCATTTTTTGTGATTAGCATTTTATTTTATTTTTAGGAATCTAATTCATTTTACATTAAAAAAAACTAAAAAATTAAAATTTTAAAAATTTATGTGACTTTTTATGAGTTGGATAAATTCTAATAAGTTTATGTGGAGAAAAAAACTTTGAATAGGATTAAAAGATTTAGAACTCTTGAACCTTTGACAAGATACAAAGTCCTAGTTTAAAATGTCATCTTGAATAAAATAAAAATTCATATGCATTTTTGCACTTTACATTTGCATTACTTCTTAGTTATGGGGTATAAACTATGAGTCAAGTAATTTCAAGAAAAAAATTGGAAGGAAAAAAATAATAATGTAGCGAAATGGAGCGTAAAACACACTCGTTGTAAAAAAAATAGGAAAAAAAATCAACGAGACGGAGCGTAAAACACACTCGTTTTAAGAAAAGAAAAAAAAGAGTTGAAAAATAATAAATATTGCTTCAATGTCAATTGAATAAAAGAAAAATCACACTGAAAAGTATGATAGATATAAGTAACTTGACTAGTCTGATTTTTTGTGGCCTTTGTTACACGAATTAGTAAACCCTTATAAGTGTCTTTACACCTAGTGCCCTAAAGTCAACTGGTTTAGGAGTCATTGGTCAAACGCTCGTTACATGAGTAACTCTGAACAGCCTAAGAAAAATAGACATTGCACAAATCAAGAATAAAAAAATAGAAAAAGAAAAAATTGAGTTTGTTTGATTTTCACGGTAAAAGTCCATACTAAGAGTTACATCACATGCACATACATACATCACATTGAATTAATTTTATGAAGCATGCTATTTAGAATGAAGATGAAGTATTTTTGATAAGGTGAAAGTGTAATTTTGAATTTGATCTTATTTATGTGTAATGTCCATGTTTGCACTTAGTTGTTTTAATTTTTTTTCCCTTTATTATGAATTCTATGGCTAGCTAAATTTCTAAAACCTAGGATGAAGATGAAGTTAAATATTGCATATTAATTATTTTCTTTTCGTTCCGATATTAATGTCTAATTGTTTGTTCCTTCAATTTTACCTTCGTGATAAATTATTTTTGCTTCTATATTAATTGTGAGATTTTAATAGATTATTGTTAAGATATGAGTTTTTCATAATTCATGTTTGCTCAATGAAATTTTGATGAGTTATAATTAATCCTTAAATTTTCATAATCTATGCTTGCCCATATTAATTATATGGATCAGTATTTTTAAAGGGAAAGAAAAATAATTAAAAATTAATTAAGGAAATGAAGAATTTAATTATTATGTTAATATTTAGTGAATTCAGATTCGTAGGTAGTTTTTTTCTCATTATTAGTTTTCGTTACTAATTTTTAATTTGCATTATTTAGTTAATTAATCATCTCTACTATTTTTTATTTTTTATTTTTTATTTGTTTAGAATATAAATTAAAGGAACATTGAAATTGATTTAATCTCTGTAGTTCGACCTGTACTTGTCCGTTCTTCAATTTAACGCTGTGCACTTACAATTACTAATTTTTATCACATCAGCTAGCTCCTCTTCTATAACGAAGTGAGAACACAAGAACAAGAATATAAGACAATTTGTTATGGGCCCATTATTTTCATGAGCATGATCTCAAAAGTTGAAACATACAGATCCTAATGTAGATTTTAATAGTCAAACAACTAAGGAAAAAGCAGAAAAGGATTTTGATTAATTGTAAAAGACAAAAACCAACCAATATTCAAAATTTATGAACAAGATATCCCAAAAAATAAGAAAGAAAAAGGCCAAGCAGATACACAGATAAATGCTTTGATGATATTATGCAATGAGAAGCACCATTCGAATTTAATTTGTTATTTGTAAAAAAAAAAAAAAAAAAAAAAAAAAGATATTTCTCAGTACCCATTCAGATCAGGTTGTGGCTAGCAAGAGATCAGTCGTCTTCCAAAAGGACAGTTCATCTAATAGAACAAGATCAAGAAACCAGAGCCATCTAAGCAATTGAAACTTGATAACCATGAAATTAAAGCAGGTAATTGAAGAAGTAAAGGGCGATGCCTTGATCAGGAGTCTGATTTATTTAATGTCAGTTACAAAAGCTGACTGATAGCATTTTTCCTCACAAACCCGAGCATGCACCACGCGAAAACAAAAACAAAGAAAAAAAGAGTGACTTCTTTACACCAACAGACGACATATGAGTTTTAAGTTCTTAACCTAGTAAATGAGATGCAACAACATACATTCAATATCTATACTACTAGCAAATCTGCAAGAAGGGCAAAATATACAAATAAAATGTAAAGAAACTAAACAAACATAGATTTTCCCCCACACTTTAAGAACGACAATATATATACATAAAGAGAGAAGTTACTGTATAAATCGTTTCTATAAATCAACACAATTGAATAATAGATACTAACCTCTAGTCTCAGTTCAAGTAAAGGGAAAGATCTAATCTCACAAGGAACCTTGAAGAATAAAGACAATGAAAAATAAATCTTCACTTAGTGGCATTTCGTCAAACTCCTTGAATGCATAACAGTTTATTTTCGAAATGTCATGTGATTCGTGAGTTACATCAGAAAGATCTTTGAGAGTCGTTCCAACATATACCAGTGAAAGAGTAATTGGTTGTACTAGAGACAACAATAAGTACATTATGTGAAATGGAAGGAAAGGAACCAACTGAAGCAACAATACAATCTGTAAAAATCACACAAATTAACATTTGAAGATAAACTAATTAACAGGAGCATTAAGATATTCTGGAATAATTTTTTTTTCTTTTTATGCTTACAACTGCATAATTTGTTTAAAAAGAGCCACCTAAGCGTCAAAACTCTTACAAAGCAATGCAGACCTCTAAGAAAGAGCAAAAATTATACAGGACACAACCCAAAAACCCTGCCTTGAGGGTGACAACCCTTATCACAAAGCCTATACAGCTAATAGGAACTGGGGAAACAAATAACTATCCAAGTGTATGCATATTTGAAAACTCAATGTAAGAACACAAATCTCCCTAGTATATTATTTACCCAATCCTCAAATTTACTAGTCCCTTTTCTCAGTGAACAATCTGTGCGGATCAAACTAGGGAATGGGAAGAGTACCTTATTCATAGAAAAATAAAGGAATACATACAATTGTTAGTTTTGTTTGGACATTGAAAGGAAACCAACGGAGTCAATGGGCAGCTTATCTTGATGCAAAATGTTTCATAGTATACAAAAAGACTACCAGTATAGATTAATATGATCATCCTGTATGGATTAATCTTGCTTGAAGGAATTGGTAACTTCCTTGATAGTGGTTGCCTCCCTTCATCCATCCTATAGATAAAAACAAAAACAGATAATTAATCTCCAAAATCTACTGAAAAAACAGAAATGCAATAGATAAATAAGTGAAAGATAGACACTGATTCTTATTCTTATTAAATAAATAATCTCTGATCTACACATCAGAAAATAATCAGTTAATTTCCTACACAGACTATTGCTTGCATGGACACCCACGAGCCTCAAATGGCTAGAGAAGTACTTGAGCATAGTTGTACAGTGTAGAACCAGATGTCAGACATGTAATTACTAATTGAAAATGCTAACATGAGCCTCAGATTTAAACAAGTTCTTTTCTTATAAGAAAGCATTTGAGAGGAGGGGCTTTCTCTGTTTGAAAAACCTGACATTGCAAAGTAACTACTTCCTCAACCAGTCAATTGACAACCTTTTTATTTAATTCAAAGTGTTATAATGTCACAGCTCAACTCAAATTGAAAAAAGGATATCCAATAATGCTAAACCAACATAAAACCATTGAAAATTTCTTTTCACAGGTTGATTTTGTGACGCCCCCAAATCCAGGTTCCTTGAACCTCGGGTTTGGTGCTCACGAAAAACACTTAACAACATCCATGGATCAATATTTATTAACTAGCGAAAAATATATAAATAATTCAAGCAAAACGCACCATAATTCCCCAGGTAAATCTAACCTTTAAATTTCACAATTACCTTCATACAATTGAAGGTTTACCTCTTACCTATTATGATCCGATAATAAGACGACCCGCTTATAAAAGGTTTACTCGTACATCCTTCCTTAGTCCTCGTCCTTAAACGATCAACTGACTTATCTGAAAAATATTTATGATATAGCAAGGGTGATCAACAATTTTGCCCAACAAGTTTAAATGACAACAAACGATATATCATAATAGCAAGAATAAAATTATTGAGATTCACAATGTACAATAATTGTGAATGACTTTTAAAGAGATATCTATTTTAATATATTTAACCTCAGAAATAATAAACCCAAAATACCATCTGATACGGGTGACCTCAAAGGTCGTAATCTTGATAAGATAATTGATAGTAGTGACCTCATCAATAATATTCCTTGATGGTAACTTTAGAAAGAAAACTTTCAAACAGATATTTAAGAATGGTAACCTCAACAAGAGAGTATATAGCTTCAGAATGATAACTGATACTACTAGAAATAATATTCAACACCCAGTCTGGGGAGAATATTTACTGCAGAGCTGGTCATTACTGACCTTGAACAATTGTGAGGACTTCTCCCAGAACTCCATCTGGAACACCTCGTTGAGAACTTCTCTAGGGTCTTATCCTGAACATCTCATGAGAACTTCTCCAAGTCATTAATCTGGACATCTCTTTGAGAACTTCTCCAGAGTCTTAATCTGGACATCTCTTGTGGGATACTAAAGGGGGCCAGACCTTTTTGTATCCAATGTATATGCATAACATTTGCTCTTTTATAGTGCGCGCAAAGTCGAATTAACAACATCAAAATTCCCCTTCATAAGGGTTGTTCCTCTCAGACTTGAGAATTTCTGCACCAGCAATGGTTTGGATAAGTTTCAACAATATTCAAGATAATGAATTTAGGTTTCCAAATATCTAGCCGAACAATTGGCATAGATTACTTCTTAACTGCATTTCAACGTCTGCCCGAATCAAGTGGCATAGACTTAGTAGTTCATTTATTGAACACATACTATTAAACATCTAGCCGATACAAGTGGCGTAGACTTACTACTCAATGGTTCTTAATTTGAACAATTTTAATTCAATGTCTAGCCAGAATAAGTAGCATAGACTTACTCATCAGATAGTTCTCATCAAGAACGACGACTTGCAAATGCACAAGTGTGCGAATAACAATAAATATCATGACATGGAATAATAGACAATAATTATCCCAACTTACAATCTAAACAGTTTATATTTGATATAAGATGCAATATAAAACATTTATAATATAACATGCTTGCTTAAGTATAAACTTGAGTAAGTTAGGGAACTTACACAATAATAATGAGTTTAAGGTTAAGAAACTTGCCTGTCTCGCGAGTTATTCCTACTTCGCTTAATTTAACTCCACTTGAAAGACCTATAATTGATAATATAAGTTTATCAATTAGTACAACAAATAATCACTCACTTAACAATTAAGTTTACCTTACGCTAATCACATAGCATATTGTCACATAATTCGATACTATATCATTTAACCTTATAAAACCATTAATCGGACTCCGGATAATGATTTAATTACCTCATATTACTTCTCTTTGAGGAACATAAATTTGCCAAACTCAAAATATCCCTTTTTTCCCCGTCTATTTAAACCCTTAAACAATTCATTGTAATTGTCCTGATTTATTATTTATCCTCGGTCATTTGATAAATAATTACTTACCTTTATTTATTATTAATATCAATTAAATAATAAGTAATTAATCCTCAAATTTATTTTAATCCATGACTTAATATTTATCGTCCCTATTTATCATTTAATATTAGTTGAATGCCAAATAGTGACTTACTTATCTTATATTTCCTTAAATTATTATTACCTCCATAATAATTTATTAATTATCCTTACTTATTGTTTAATATTTAAATACTAAACAATTAGTTTATTATCCCTTAATCACTATTTAATATCATTAAATAATAACTAATTAGTTAACCACCTTTACTTTATTATTTAATCTCCATTAAATAATAAGTAATTATTTACTATCCCTTAATTATTATTTAATTTTAAATAATAATAATTAATTAACTTATCATCTTCATCTATTAGTTAACTTTAAATAATAAATGATTACGTAAATAGTAATTAGTTAGTTAAACACCTTGGTTCATTAAATAAAAACTTAGCTTATTAACCTTTAATTATTATTTAAACCCTCATATAATAATTAATTAACTTATTACACTCTAATTATTATTTAATCCAAATTAAATAATAATTAATCCTCTAGTTCCCTTTTTTTTCTTCTTATTATTTAATCTTAGTTAAATAATAATTAACTTAATATCCTCTAATTATTACTTAATCAAAATTACATAATAATTAGTGATTCATTTATCTTTACCTATTATCTAATAATAGATAATTAATTTGCCATCCCTTAATTATTATTTAAGTTTAATTAAATAATAATTAATTACTTGATTTCCTTGGTTTATTATTTATTTTAAAATAACAACCATTAACTTGTTACACTTGGATTATTATTTAAATCCCTTTAAATAATAATCAATAACTTCTTACCATACATAAATTACCAAAAAGTTTATTTAATAAAACATGGTTAGTAATTAAATGGTTTACACTAACCATTAACAAGTCTTGATTTATTATTACATAATAACTCATTATGCATCCATGCCGCTTAAATCATTTATTAAGATCTGCTAAATAATAATTTAATTACTACCCAAGAACTTTATTTGGCTTATTTATTTATTTACATAATAACCAAATATATGATTTTAATAATTATATTATTAGTCTAGTTTATTACACAGCCTT
Organism: Hedera helix; assembly: GCA_947179155.2. Taxonomy (NCBI): domain Eukaryota; kingdom Viridiplantae; phylum Streptophyta; class Magnoliopsida; order Apiales; family Araliaceae; genus Hedera; species Hedera helix. The sequence continues at coordinate 33,166,228 of OX359280.1, read as the reverse complement.
GCTGTTTATTCCTTTTCCTGGCCCAGCCCACCACCTGTCGAGCAGCATCGGCAATTAGCAACAATGGCAAGCAGGCACAAGCAGTACGCAGTAGGCGCAGGCACAAGCAGTATGCAGTAGGCGCAGGCAGCAAGCACAATGCAGGGTGCAGGGCAGCAGCCGCGTTCGCGCAGGCTGTGCCGCAGCAGCAGTTGCCTCACGACGCAACAGTCGCACCCCCATACCACAGCCCACACAAGCATTATTTCAAATCAATACACTGTATACATAAAGAAATATGTTAAAACAATCCACCCAAATGGGTTTAATAATTATAAAACCTGTTACATACATAAGCATCAAATTGACCTAACATCATCAATACCTACAACTGATCAAGGAAAGAAAAGGGGAGAATATATATATTACCCTTTGCTGCGATCTTATTCTTCTGGACAGAAAAAAAAATTTAGTCTAAACCGAATACACTTGTGTACTTTGAATGCTACCAGTCGCTTCTCCTCTTTCTCTTTTCGCCATTTTCCCTGGCTTGGTTGGTAAAGAAAATAAGAGCAGATTAGTCGTTATAAATCAGATCATTTCCCACTATTTCCCATCGGTTAAGGACTGCTAGGTTCTACCTTTCCTGCTACTCCAGACGCGCCCCACTGATGCCGCACAGTGAGTTCCGTCTGCCCCCATCAGTCCCAGATTGCGTGTCGCTTAAATAGCTAGCTTTGGTCCTTGGTTTGCACCCTTGAATTTTTTTTTTTGTTGATGGAAGCCTGACCAGCCCTCGAGCCACCATCTGCACAATACTCCCCTACCTGTCTCAATTCACTGGTAACTTCCCTGACTAATGGCCGGTGCTGCTTGGTCTAAGGGTCTTTGCCCGGTTGCTCAAAATAGAGAGGAATTGGGCTGCTGGGATATTTAACTAAGCCAACATGGCTGCTATTTCCTTAAACCTGGAATGTTGCTTTAAGGGGACTGGTTGTTCGGTCAAAAGAGAGGGCTGCTAACGTTTGGGCTGTTACGAAGTAAACTTGGGCTACTTAATTTATTTTCCTCAGCTTGGATTAATACACTTTATGGGCTACTCAATTTATTCCCAACATTATTATGGGCTTACCTCTTTTATAAATAAATTACCCATACATGCTTATTGAGTTTAATTGTTCCCAATTTGCTACTTGGGCTATAACCAATTATTGGATATTACTGTCATTTTAATTAAACATATTACCCGTAGTTAATTATCATTAACACAATACGTTAATTAAATTGATTATTTAATTAACTTATGTATCAATATAGTCTAAAAAAATAAAATTGCATTTAAGTTATTATCTAAATGACTCAAATTCAATTATTCACTTGTGTAACTAATTAATTAGTTTAATTACACCCCGATTTGAGCCCATCACGTGTTGGCTTTCCTTTTCATTCTCAAATTAAATATTCACTTACAATAATGTGTATTACCATCTCATAGCATAATGAAATTAAATTTACATAATTATCAATCTTATCACTAATTTGATATTAATCTACCTAGGTTGGTCCATAATTTAAATTATTCATTAATTGGATCTCCTAGAATTTTAATCGCGCAATAATCATGTCATGATTATTTAACTTTTTTAACCGCCAATCAAGGCTAACGTTCGCGCTGTGTTAATTACATAACAAGCTTAATAATCAACTTAATTAATACATTAATTTGATTCACTTTTATTTCCTAGTTAATTCTAATTAAATTAACTAGTCAAATAATATAACACGTAGCACACATCGTACGTCACAAAAAAAAAAAATTCTAGCTCGAAATTTTCGGTCATTACATCCTCCCCCCTTATAAGAATTCTGTCCCCTGAATTTCTAAAACAGGGTTACTTGCAAGTTTTCCAAGTAACTGCTTACCATTTGGTTCCCTCCAAATTTATTGTTTAACATAGACGATATATTGCTACTCATCGAAATTCATTCCTTCCCATCCATTACTTAGATTGGGATTACATAAGTCTTTGATCCTCAGGATCTCTATTTAACGATTCCAGATTTATTGTTGTGTTTACCAACCTATCCTATCTTGTCCCGTCACTTACCTGGCTTACATTGTTTCAACACTCCTGGCCGCCTGTTGAACCAATTTATGTTCAATAATCGATGTTCCTTATCTCATCTTGGCACAAAACATTTTGAGTTTCCTCCCAGACGGACATAACCTTGTAAGGCATTGTGCCTAAATTCGCATCATAGATGATTATACACACTATACTAACGATGTCTTATTCGTTTTAATTCTTCTTTTAGGTTTTACCACTTGAACCTTTAAACACCTTTTAACGTTTGAAGCATTCTCTTGCTTCGCTCGTTTTATTAACTCCTCATTTAACCATTGTTATTCATACTTTGTTCAACCCTTATGATAATTCCTTGTCAACACACTTCTTTCAAGACTTTACTGCTGCCAAAACTCTAGCTAACTTGTTTCAACTATTAACCTGATACCCAGGTGTTATCATATTCGTTCACCATTCATCTTTGATTATGATTGTTCAAAATATATTTCTTTCAAGATTTACTTCTGCCATTCCTTTGGCTAACTGTCCTTGATTACTATTTATCACCACTCTGTCTTGTAGCCCGTATCCTAGATTGGATAACACCTCACAGTCGTACTATCAAAAAAAATTTCCTCAACATTAATACCAACTTGCATTAAATAAGAATGTGGTTTGGATGACACAACCACTCACCATCGACATCTTTCTCCACCTTTTCCATGCAGAGAGTCGACGACAATACTTGTGTTACCCGGTGATATAACCCGTCAAAATTTAAATACCCGATTGCTTCTAAATGTTTCTTTTGCCACATACTGAACATACTATATACCTTTATAGTCTAATTTATCCCATTCTTCTCCATATGACAATTATTTCCATACAGTAACTGACTTCAGGTATCCAAGGTAAACACTACCTTTTATCATAATATTTTACTGGCGCGACAAGCTGTACCTACAGACTTTATTGCTTCGCATAAGCTTATTATGTAGTCCTTTGTACTGCGTACCATTAACTTTATTAAACTTCCTTTCGAAAAGACACCAATATTTATCCTTGTTTACAATGAGTTTCCACACTCCTTTCACACCAATCCGGTTATACATACAACTCAACCACTTCTGATCTTAGTAACTCTCCTTGTAGACCTTGTGTCCAAAACTTGATTCTCTCTTAAATTAAAATTTGTATTCTCATTTCCCTTTGTAAAATTTATATCTCATGTTATTACTCTATTAAATTCCTCCTTACCAATATAAAAAAAAATACACCTTTGAAATAATTACCATTCCTAATTATTATTCAATTATACGATATCCATTTGCCCGTAGCTGAACTCAGCTATACTTCTACTTATAGGATTAGTTTTTTATTTCGCATTGTCATTAGACAACATAACTGTCTACTTAACGTGCTTACTATACAATACTACCTTAGACTTATTTGAGTCCGAAGGTATAAACTCGTTATCTGACAGTCACTTATTACCTTATAAAACTTATCAACTCGTCTTTAAGAAGACGTCAGCTCCTCCTAACATATCAGAGTTAAATTTACACACTGTTTATCTTTTTGCATTATGGCACAACAATTTGCCCATACTTGATAGGAATTATTTTCCAAATACTACTTTTACATTCATAGGATATTCCCACTTAATTGGGATAATTCAGTTCTTACAACCCAAAATCAACAGATACAAAAGATTAACACTTGAATCAAGTAATACTTAAACATCTATATTACTGATCAAATATCACTCGACGCCATAACTTTGGCTCTTGCCGCGACTTGCATAATTTGTATTATCCTTGCGTTGTCGACTTATTCAACTTTAATGGTCCCCCATTGTTACTTTGTGGTGACCAATCTCTCATTCTTTCTTCGGGCAATCTCTGACCTGATGATTTGTGGAACCACAGGAAAAACATCCCATCTTCTTTTTAGAATTGGGACAACTAGACAAAATATGTCCCTCCTGTCCACACTTAAAACACATATTTGTTCCCTTCAAGCATTTCCCAGAATGCTTCCTTTGGCATTTTTCACATTTCTTTCCCTTTTTCTGACCATTCCATCGCTTACTTCCTGAGCTTTGGTTATTATATATCCGCTTGTGTTTGTCAGTCTGGTTACCATCACTGCTTCCCACAGTATCACTTACATCACATCACTTCCTTTTTTGATCTTGTTTATACTTGATCATTATTTTATCTCCTCCTTCTGCTATGATTGATTTTTCTAACATTGTCACAAAAGAATTAACTTGAAGGACTGATATCTGGCTATATAACTCTGGTTTTAATCCTTGTTCAAATCTTCTTGCCTTACGCACTTCTGTGTCCACTTGATGTGGCGCAAACCTTGATAACTCATTGAACTTGGCAGCGTATTCTAACATCGTCATGTTCCCTTGCTTAAGTTCTAGAAATTCCATTTCCATTCTTGTTTTCAAACTGTCTGGAAAGTAGTTCTCAAAGAACAACTCCTTAAAATGAGTCCAAGCGATTATTCCTTCACCTGCTCGATTCTTGGTAGCCTTCCACCAGTAATTAGCCTTTCCTTTCATCATGAAGGTTGCCAACACTTTCTTTTGTTCTTCCGCGATGCGCGCGACCTCGAGCACTTTCTCCATCTCCTCTACCCACATTTGGGCTTCAATCGGATCTGTCGTTCCTCTGAACTCTGGTGGTCCTACGATTTTAAAGTCTTTAAAGTTTGCCAGGGGATTCTCTGGCTGATTTCCTGTGACTGGGGTCCCAGTCCGCATTGCTTCCGCCCACATTTTGCAAAATCTCGCATTTGGTCTCCTTGACCTTCTTCATTATTCACAGGCTCTTCTGCCCTTGGGTTTCACGATTGACTACGCGGCGGCATGGTTTCTGTTTTACACAAAACCTTACATCATTATCTTATAATCTCCGTCTCATGCAACATTTTACCAATGTTAAACATTTAGAGCAAATGCACAAACCAGGCATTTTAAAGCTTATACAATTAATCATTATTGAACTTACATACAATTCGATTGTATCTAGCAAATACATCGATGAATAAACTACTAGAACACCTTGCTATCTCTTAATGATCACAAAAGTTAAGATAACAATTACACCTCTCATATACTTAAGTTGAGATTAACATCACATACCTTTTGTAAAAAAAACAGGGATTAACTGGTTCAATACATATATGCTTTCATACTAAACATATATTAATTTATAAATACCACTGAGGTGTGTTCCATTCGCTCATCTTCGCAATACTTCTTATCTAGATTTAACATTGTAAGTCGTCGACCGGCTGTGTCGGGTACAAACTTTCTCTAATTGCTTTCTTCCTCTTAGGACATTCTTTCTTGTGGTGATCCGGTGCTCCACACTCGAAACACCCACTCTTACTAAATTTAGGACATTGGGGAGCCATATGTCCTTCTTGCTTACAGATATAACACACTCCTCCTTTCAAACACACTCCTGTGTGCTTCCTATTACAGCTTTTACAGGCCTCTACCTTGCTCTTCTTTATTTGACCTCCCTCGCACCTGGATTTTCCTTCATCCCATTTCCTCTTAACGTTCTTGCTACTTCCACTGCTATCTCCTTCTAATCGACCTTTCCTCATCCTTGATAAATGATTAGTTCCTTTTCCTTTGAATGGAACAACCCCTTCTTCGGCCTTCTCACTTCTCGTTTGACTTCTTCGAAATTCATTGATTCCTTATTTAATTGCATTAACCATCATATCCACCAACTTCTTTTGCGAATCCTAATTTAGTTCGTTATTTCCATCCTTCGCCTTTCCTGACGCTTGTTGCGTTTGCTTCCTTTGCGGCATTCTCTACAATCACAATTTGACACTCAATTAGTATCTCCCAATCAAAATACCTCCATCAACTTATTTATGTTGACAGTAACTTGACATATTTCCTCCCAGATGAATTTCCATAATTCACTTCTTTTTAAACTCTGAATGAGTTTCTCCTTTACACTCCTATAGGTTATAGTCCTAAGGCTTTTCCCCCCACCTAAGGTTTATAACCTACAGCACTGATACCAATCTGTGACGCCCCCAAATCCAGGTTCCTTGAACCTCGGGTTTGGTGCTCACGAAAAACACTTAACAACATCCATGGATCATATTTATTAACTAGCAAAAGATATATAAATAATTCAGGCAAAACGCACCATAATTCCCCAGGTAAATCTAACATTTAAATATCACAACTACCTTCATACAACCGAAGGTTTACCTCTTACCTATTATGATCCGATAATAAGACGACTCGCTTATAAAGGGTTTACTCGTACGTCCTTCCTTATTCCTCGTCTATAAATGATCAACTGACTTATCTGAAAAATATTTACGATATAGCAAGGGTGAGCAACAATTTTGCCCAACAAGTTTAAATGACAACAAACAATATATCATAATGGCAAGAATAAAATTCTTGAGATTCTCAATGTATAATAATTGTGAATGACTTTTAAAGAGATATCTATTTTAAGATATTTAACCTCATAAATAATAACCCCGAAATACCATCTGATACAGGTGACCTCAAAGGTAGTAATCTAGATAAGATAATTGATAATAGTGACCTCATTAATAATATTCCTTGATGGTAACTTCAGAAAGAAAACTTTCGAACAGATATTTAAGAATGGTAACCTCAACAAGAGAGTAGATAGCTTCAGAATGATAACTGATAATACTAGAAATAATATTCAACACCCAGTCTGGGGAGAATATTTACTGCAGAGCTGGTCATTACTGACCTTGAACAATTGTGAGGACTTCTCCCAGAACTCCATCTGGAACACCTCGTTGAGAACTTCTCTAAGGTCTTATCATGAACATCTCATGAGAACTTCTCTAGGTCATTAACCTGGACATCTCTTTGAGAACTTCTCCAGAGTCTTTGTGACGACCCCAAATCCGGGTTACTTTAACCTCGGATCTGGTTCAACATTAGTACTACCTTTTCCTTATTGTTCATGAATTACAATAATATTATAATTGGTAAATAATCATTTATTTATAATTTTACAACATCTCTTCTATTCCAGAATCGCAATCTTTATACATTCCTAGTATCTTTCAATATCATATATGATACGACATTCTATTACAATCAATTTGAGTATTTAACACTCATATTACATACAAACCAATTCTTGTACTACACAATTATTTTACCTATCCAATTCGGACTGATATCTATAATGGTCGTGCTAGGCCTTCAGTGAATGTAATATGCATTCCTGTTTCTTGATCTTTATCAAAAACTTCGAATACTTGCATTATCTGAAAATTTTAGTTTTAAGCAAGAATGAGTACGACGGCTCAGCAAGTTTAACAGTTACACATAACACATTACATGTTTCACATATTATACATGCTCTGCATTTTATTCTTACATCATGCATTTTATACTTTTCATTTTATGAATGGTTCATACTTCTTATGCATCTCATACAATAAACAACTAGCATCTAGCAAACATGCTTCATATTTGAACATATTTCATATGTAACCATATCTCATGTTATGCACATAACACAAATATCATCAATATATCTCCATATCAATAATTTAATAACACATTGTAGCATATTAATGCACATAGGAGCAAGTTCTGAAAAACTTGTCTGGTCCGCTTTTACCACTTACGCGTATTTGCGTCATTCGTTTAACCTACAATTTATATATAAAATTGACATAATCATTAGTTACAATGACTATTAATTAGTCTTAACTTAAGCTCTTAACTTCAAATTATTAATTAACTCTTTAGTTGTCCGACAAATGAACTCTTAAGTTCCGGACAAAAACACTATACGATCTTCGTACAACCCGCTTTTAATAAGTTGTCTAAATTAGTCACAAAGGACTATTTTCATTGTTTTAATTCAATTAAACTTTCTTCTTAATGATTTGGACATTTAATAATGTACCAAATACCTCAAAATATTATTTATCTTTGATAATATATAACTACATTACAATATTATTAACTATTTAATAATATTTTAATCCCTTATTAATATTATTAACCATTTGATAATATTTTTAATCTCTTACTAATATTATTCACCATTTGATAATAGTTTAATCTATTATTAATATTATTAACCATTTAATAATATTTTAATCACTTATTAATATTATTAACTATTTAATAATATTTTAATCATTTATTAATATTATTAACCATTTAATAATATTTTAATCACTTATTAATATTATTAACCCTTTAATAATATTTTAATCACTTATTAATATTATTATCCCTTTAATAATATTTTAATCACTTACTAATGTCATTAATTATTTAATAACATTTTCATCATATGCTAATATTAGTATTCATTTCATAACATTTTAGTTACTTACATATTTAATCCTTTAACAATATTTTAACAATCCTTAAATCCTTTAATGATTATTTAAATAACAATCTCTTAATTAATTAAACCCATTTATTATTTAATATTCATTAAATAACAAATGATCATTTTATTCACTTTACCTCCCTTTAATTGTTATTTAATATTCTTAAATAATAATTAACTAATTATCCTTATTTATTAAAATAATAAATAATTACTTTATTAACTTCATCTTTTTTTAATTACCATTTAATATCTTTTAAATAATAATTAATTACCTATTTATTCTTTAATATTAATTAACTATTTATTATTTATTATTAATTAAATAATAAATAATTATTTTATTAACTTCATATCCTTCTTTATTTATTATATAATAAATAATTAGTTATTATATTTATTTGCTTTAATTATTATTTACTATCAATTAAATAATAATTAATTATAATAATGGCTTTTATTTACTTTATTTATTATTTATTATATAAATAATAAATAATTATTAAACTTGGGTCCCAAATTAATTATATTAATTTTTAAGCATTTTGGACTTAAATGACCCGAACCGACCCGACCCGAAACGAAAAAGTGCACTGCCCATGAATAGTGTCAAGGGCCCCGACCCTCCTTTATAGTGCAAAACAAGGGCCCTGACCCTTGCGTTGCATAAATTGCTAAAATGCTTCTTTTTTTTTCCAGTTTTTTCAACTTTTTCTCATTTGATTAAAACTTGCATAACTTCTTCATTTAAAATTTTTTTGGGGTGATTCTTGAGTCCATTCTCATTAGAATTTCCCTCTCTACAACTTCTCTTTAGATCAAAAATCCAAATTCCAAGCGGATCTATGCTTAAAATCGACCCGAATGGCCCGACCCGACCCGGAATGAAAAAGTGCACAGCCCGTGAACAATGTCAAGGGCCCCGACCCTCCTTTATAGTGAAAAACAAGGGCCCCAGCTCTTGTGTTGCAAAAACTGCTAAAATGCCATTTTTCAGATTTTTCAACTTTTGCTCATTTGATTAAAACTTGCATAACTTCTTCATTTTAAAATATTTTTAGGTTATTCTTAAGTCCATTCTCATTAGAATTTCCCCCTCTACAACTTCTATTTATATCACAAATCCAAATTCCAAACGGATCTATGCTTAAAATTCTCACAATGCAACCTAGGGTTTTAAAATCAACATGCATTGAGGAAAAATCCATAACTTCTTTATTTTTCCACATTTTTGAAAGATTCAAGTTGGGTTTTCTTAAAAACTTATAGAGGTAACTTTTTAGCTATAAAAATCCAATTTCTAACTTGTACATTTCAAACTACAACATTAAATAACACATAACTACCTAGGTTTTTACCGGTAAAGCTTAATATGGACATTTCTTGCATTTTTAGGCATACCGCTCATACCAAAACATGATTTAACTATATCAAACCATGATTCTACCAATATAACATATCTTAAGACTTCAAGAGCATCAAAATAACTTTTGATCGGTTAAAAAATATATTTTAACCATTCAAATCATATCTAAACTATGAAAATGAACTAAAGAGGGTTTAGAACACTTTTTAACCTCATATACATGGATGCTCTCATTCCTCTTGACATGATCTTTGCTTATGACTTCCTCTTGTCCATTCTCTAGCAAATTTCCTTGGTGGAACATCCATCTCCCAAAGCTTGCTTACTTTTCTCTAGAACTCTCTCTCTTGGAGTTCTTGAAAAAATGACTAACCAACATAACAATAGGGTGATGGATGCTATATATAGACCCTCCATAATCACCATCAACCTTCACTAATCAACTATTGTTGGTGAATTTAGTTACTAATTGTGCTTACTATAGCATGGAATGACCACATGAGTGACCTTTTGAATGACCACTTGAAAGACTAGGGTTGGTGGGGAGTTGTTAAGCAACTTTGCACTTCAAAATCACCAACAAGCAACCTTTTTGACCATGTGAGCCCCAAAATTCGGGATTTACATTTATATTACACCAATTTGGCTTTATTTTTATATCCTATATCATTATATAAGTATTCATATATATATATATATACACCAATGTATATATATTGACCACAACTTTGACTACCATTTGGGCTCCATATTGGACTCTAGGATGTAATATATTGGGCTCATCAAATTAATTGGTTTGGGCTCAATTTAATTATTACATTGGGCTAACATTACATACCTTATGTTACATTTAATTAAAACAAGCATTTGACTTATTTAATTATTACATGGATCAAGGTTAAATTAAATTACAAAGACTACTAGATTAATTTATTTAACTTAGTTTAATACATCAATTGGACTTATAATATAATCCAATTAGACTTGCCTTTAATTATTCTACTACCTTGGGTTACATAATTAACTCACCCATAGTTAATTCTTATCACTACCTTTCTTCCTCTAACAATTAACCAATGTTTGGTTAATTCTCTCTCTTGCCTACCAACTAGGGTTATTCAATTAACCATACCTTAGTTAATTCTCTATACTCAATCAATACTTGAAATTACTTTGACCATCATTTGACTTCTAGCAAATATACTAATTCACCAATACAATTTACAATATGGGTTGCCATATTACTTACTATATTCATGTGACTTGTCATATATATTAATTTGACTTGCCATATTCCAAATTCATACTTAAACTAATTAATTTATTAGTTTAGGTTGAGTATTAATTTAATCATCTTCTTATTTAACTAGTAAGCACACTTTAGGTATATATATTAATATAACCACCTTCACTTCTCAATTGAATTTATTTTCTTAATAAATTCTCTACATGCATCAATACAATATTCTTACATTTAATTTCTAACAAATAAATTATGTTGAAAAAAATGTTTACCCATTTTCTACACATCTCACTTCTCAAATTCTAGGTTTTAAACTTTAACCTTTAATTAAATCAATTAAGATCTTATATAAAATCTTGGAAATATCTGGGATATTACATTCACCCCTTCTTATAAGAATTTCGTCCACGAAATTTCATCATACTTATTTCTAACAAATTTTCATCTCTGAATTTATATTTTCACTCATCACATTCTATGACCACCCTTTTCTAAGAAGTTCATACTTTTCACAATTCCAGAACAATGGAATATCTTGCAGAAGAATAAATTGAAAATCAATATCTTACAAAAGAATAAATTGAAAATTAAAATATTCATTAAAACTTTCATACTATTCTGAGGGGTCATAAAGATCGTGAACATACGCGAGGACTTATCAGTTCTTAACTGATTACCTCAGGAGGACTTATCGGTTCTCTAACTGATTACCTCGGGCTTAAGGCCTTACCAGTTTTCTAACTGATTACCTCGTCGGAGCTATATGCCGACAAAAATGTATATGCTTCTGCAATTGTTCACCTCAGACTTACTACAAAATTTTGCACCAGTATAAGTCGGATTGGAAATAAAACTTGAGTCATTTCTGACCAAAAGTGTCTAGTCAAAATAAATGACATAGACTTACATCATTGAACTGTTCGTATATTACGAATCGAAAATCATTTCAGATTAGTTAAAATAACCGAAATACATTTTTAGGACTTCATGCTACCGCACCGTTGTAACAGTGCGTTGAGGATTTCATTTTTTTTATCTCCGCACCATGGCTTTAATGGCGTGTGATGATTTTTATAAATATATTTTGATATTTTCAAATCAATTTGTCTAGCCGAAATAATTAGCATAAACTCTTCTTTAAACGTTTTAAAATATTGAAAATCACTTTAGGTTTTATCATGTCATCACCAGTAACGATGGACTTCTCCACACCTTATGTTACTGCGACTTAATAATAAAACAAGAAAATTCATTTGTCTTTTCAAAAGCACAACAGTGCGAATTTAGCACGATTTTAAGAATTTCAAAGTCTAGCATAACTAGAAGATTTGAAATATCCTAAAACCTCAAAACACCTCAAATATTTCCTCCACATTCTTTTCCAGCTTAATAATTATATCTAGTATAGCTTTAATCTTGCTACTTAACTCTACGCATACTCACTGTTCATCAAACTTATACCACGTATTTGGGCTCAGAAACTTACCACAATCATATGGTTGGAGGAGCTTGTCCTAATCAGGCTAAAGTCGCCCATTTGCTGAGGGGCTCCACCACATGACTATGAGTCACGAACTTACCATGCATGTCGGTTCTCAGAACACGAACTTATCTTAACATTCTCTACCTATTCGTTATACACATGAGAAAATAATCACCTTTTCAACATACATATAACGAATAGCACGACACCAAGTTTCAAGCGATTATCACTATAGAAAGCTAAGTGGTCGTCAAACCAAACACAATCTCCTGCCCATACAAGAAATTGGTCAACTCGGCCACTAATCTATATAGGAAGTTAAGCGGTCGTTAAACCAAGAACAAATATATCAGTTTTCCAACTATTCAACACTGTAAGGAAATTAACACATGCCACCAGTGCATATCTTTCTTCTTCGATACACACTGATCGTGCAAGTTTTGTAGCAGCACCTCCCAAATTGGTTCGCTGACATATCATAGCCCCCGCCCATACAAGGGTTCGTTCAACTCAACCACCATATTAATATAAGAAGCTAAGTGACTCTAAAACTAAGCACAAATTCCCTGCCCATACAAGAAATCGTACAACTTAGCCACTAATATGAGTCCTCAATTAAAAGCCTACAAACCTTCTAATTTTTCTTAACTAAATACAAATTCTTTTCATTCATATTTTAGCACATCTGACTCATTACGAGTTCATTTCTCTAGATCATTTCATGACCTTATTAGCATGTTCTTTATGCTTCTCAAAATCTTATTATAAGATATCTTCTATTATTTCTTCAAATTAGGTACAACATGACCCTTTTCATTTCTCTTATATCTTCTCAAATCCATCATTGGATAATCTTCTATATATGAATTTTTCAAATTCATATTTTATTGCTTAAACTCTATCTGAGTTTATTCATTTACCATTTTACATATCTTCTACTACGGTTATAGTATAAGGTACTCTTACCTAAGGTTTTTAACCTATTAGCTCTGATACCAACTTATGACGACCTCGAATCCGGGTTCCTATAACCTCGGATCCGATTCAACACAAGTACAACATTTTCCTTATCGTTCATGACTTATAACAATATTATAATTGATAAATAATCATTTATTTATAATTTTACAACATCTCTTCTATTCCAGAATCGCAATCTTTATACATTCCTAGTATCTCTCAATATTATATATGATACGACAGTCTATTACAATCAATTTGAGTATTTAGCACTCATATTACATACAAACCAATTCTTATACTACACAATTATTTTACCTATCCAATTCAGACTGATATCTACAATGGTCGTGCTAGACATTCAGTGAATGTAATATGCATTCCTGTTTCTTGATCTTTATCAAAAACTTCGAATACTTGCATTATCTGAAAATGTTGGTTTTAAGCGAAAGTGAGCACGACGGCTCAACAAGTTTAACAGTTACACATAACACATTACATGTTTCACATATTATACATGCTCTGCATTTTATTCTTACATCATACATTTCATGCTTTTCATTTTATGAATGGTTCATACTTCTTATGCATCTCATACAATAAACAACTAGCATCTAGCAAATATGCTTCATATCTGAACATATTTCATATGTAACCATATCTCATGTTATGCACATAACACAAATATCATCAATATATCTCCATATCAATAATTTAATAACACATTGTAGCATATTAATGCACATAGGAGCAAGTTCTAAAAAACTTGTCTGGTCCGCTTCTACCATTTACACTTATTTGCGTCATTCGTTCAATCTACAATTTATATATAAAATTAACATAATCATTAGTTACAATGACTATTAATTAGTCTTAACTTAAGCCCTCAACTTTAAATTATTAATTAACTCTTTAATTGTCCGACAAATGAACTCTTAAGTTCCGGACAAAAACACTATACGATCTTCGTACAACTCGCTTTTAATAAGTTGTCTAAATTAGTCACAAATGACTATTTACATTGGTTTAATTCAATTAAACTTTCTTCTTAATGATTTGGACATTTAATAATGTACCAAATACCTCAAAATACTATCTACCTTTGATAATATATAACTACATTCAAATATTATTAACCATTTAATAATATTTTAATCCCTTATTAATATTATTAACCATTTAATAATATTTTTAATCTCTTACTAATATTATTCACCATTTGATAATATTTTAATCTATTATTAATATTATTAACCATTTAATAATATTTTAATCACTTATTAATATTATTAACCATTTAATAATATTTTAACCATTTAATAATATTTTAATCACTTATTAATATTATTAACCCTTTAATAATATTTTAATCACTTACTAATGTCATTAATTATTTAATAATATTTTCATCATATACTAATGTTAGTACCCATTTCATAACATTTTAGTTACTTACATATTTAATCCTTTAACAATATTTTAAAAATCCTCAAATCATTTAATGATTATTTAAATAACAATCTCTTAATTAATTAACCCCATTTATTATTTAATATTCATTAAATAACAAATGATCATTTTATTCACTTTATCTCCCTTTAATTATTATTTAATATCCTTAAATAATAATTAACTAATTATCCTTATTTATTAAAATAATAAATAATTACCGTATTAATTTCATCTTTCTTTAATTACCAGTTAATATCTTTTAAATAATAATTAATTAGCTATTTATTATTTAATATTAATTAACTATTTATTATTAATTAAATAATAAGTAATTATTTTATTAACTTCATATCCTTCTTTATTTATTATATAATAAATAATTAGTTATTATATTTATTTGCTTTAATTATTATTTACTATCAATTAAAAAATAATTAATTATAATAATGGCTTTTATTTACTTTATTTATTATTTGTTATATAAATAATAAATAATTATTAAATTTGGGTCCCAAATTAATTATATTAATTTTTAAGCATTTTTATTCATTTTGGATTTAAATGACCCGAACCGACCTGACTCGAATGGCCCGACCCGACTCGGAATGAAAAAGTGCACTGCCCGTGAACAGTGTCAAGGGCCCCGACCCTCCTTTATAGTGAAAAACAAGGGCCCCGACCCTTGTGTTGCAAAAACTGCTAAAATGTCATTTTTTAGATTTTTCAACTTTTGCTCATTTGATTAAAACTTGCATAACTTTTTTATTTTAAAATATTTTGGGGTGATTCTTAAGTCTATTCTTATTAGAATTTCCTCCTCTACGACTTCTCTTTAGATCAAAAATCCAAATTCCAAGCGGATCTATGCTTAAAATCGCTCACAATGCAACCTAAGGTTTTAAAATCAACATGCTTTGACAAAAAATCCATAACTTCTTTATTTTTCCACATTTTTGAAAGATTCAAGTTGGGTTTTCTTAAAAAGTCATAGAGGTAACTTTTTAGCCATAGAAATCCAATTTCTAACTTGTACATTTCAAACTACAATATTAAATAACACATAACTACCTAGGTTTTTACCGATAAAGCTTAATATAGACATTTCTTGCATTTTTAGGCATACCGCTCATACCAAAACATGATTTAACTATATCAAACCATGATTCTACCAATATAACATATCTTAAGACTTTAAGAGCATCAAAATAACTTTTGATCGGTTAAAAAATATATTTTAACCATTCAAATCATATCTAAACTATGAAAATGAACTAAAGAGGGTTTAGAACACTTTTTAACCTCATATACATGGATGCTCTCCTTCCTCTTGATATGATCTTGGCTTATGACTTCCTCTTGTCCATTCTCTAGCAAATTTCCTTGGTGGAACATCCATCTCCCAAAATTTCCTTGGTGGAACATCCATCAATAACTTATTACCATACATAAATTACCAAAAAGTTTATTTAATAAAACATGGTTAGTAATTAAATGGTTTGCACTAACCATTAACACGTCTTGATTTATTATTACATACTAACTCATTATGCATCCATGCCACATAAATTATTTATTAAGATCCGCTAAATAATAATTTAATTACTAGCCAAGAACTTTATTTGGCTTATTTATTTATTTATTTGCATAATAACCAAATATATGATTTTAATAATTATATTATTAGTCTAGTTTATTACATAGCCTTGCTGCTTATTCCTTTTCCTGGCCCAGCCCTCCACCTGTCGAGCAGCATCTGCAGTTAGCAATAATGGCAAGTAGGCACAAGCAGCACGCAGTAGGCGCAGGCAGCAGGCACGACGTAGGGTGCAGGGCAGCAGCCGCGTGCGCGCAGGCTGTGCCGCAGCAGCAGTCGCACCCCCATACCACAGCCCGCACAAGCATTATTTCAAACATCTTGCGGGCATAAACTTTGATACACAGTATACATAAAGAAATATGTTTAAACAATCCACCCAAATGGGTTTAATAAGTATAAAACCTGTTACATACATAAGCATCAAATTGACCCAACATCATCAATACCTACAACCAATCAAGGAAAGAAAAGGGGAGAATATTACCCTTTGCTGTGATCCTCTTCTTCTGGACAGAAAAAAAAATTAGTCTAAACCGAGTACACCTATGTACTTTGAATGCTACCAATCGCTTCTCCTCTTTCTCTCTACGCAATTTTCCCTGGCTTGATTGGTAAAGAAAATAAGAGCAGATTAGTGGTTATAAATCATATCCTTTCCCCCTATTTCCCATCGGTTAAGGACTGCTAGGTTCTACCTTTCTTGCTACTCGAGACGCGACCCACTGATGCCGCACAGGCTGTGCCGCAGCAGCAGTCGCACCCCCATACCACAGCCCACACAAGCATTATTTCAAACATCTTGCGGGCATAAACTTCGATACACAGTATACATAAAGAAATATGTTTAAACAATCCACCCAAATGGGTTTAATAAGTATAAAACCTGTTACATACATAAGCATCAAATTGACCCAACATCATCAATACCTACAACCAATCAAGGAAAGAAAAGGGGAGAATATTACCCTTTGCTGTGATCCTCTTCTTCTGGACAGAAAAAAAAATTAGTCTAAACCGAGTACACCTATGTACTTTGAATGCTACCAATCGCTTCTCCTCTTTCTCTCTACGCAATTTTCCCTGGCTTGATTGGTAAAGAAAATAAGAGCAGATTAGTGGTTATAAATCATATCCTTTCCCCCTATTTCCCATCGGTTAAGGACTGCTAGGTTCTACCTTTCTTGCTACTCGAGACGCGACCCACTGATGCCGCACAGGCTGTGCCGCAGCAGCAGTCGCACCCCCATACCACAGCCCACACAAGCATTATTTCAAACATCTTGCGGGCATAAACTTCGATACACAGTATACATAAAGAAATATGTTTAAACAATCCACCCAAATGGGTTTAATAAGTATAAAACCTGTTACATACATAAGCATCAAATTGACCCAACATCATCAATACCTACAACCAATCAAGGAAAGAAAAGGGGAGAATATTACCCTTTGCTGTGATCCTCTTCTTCTGGACAGAAAAAAAAATTAGTCTAAACCGAGTACACCTATGTACTTTGAATGCTACCAATCGCTTCTCCTCTTTCTCTCTACGCAATTTTCCCTGGCTTGATTGGTAAAGAAAATAAGAGCAGATTAGTGGTTATAAATCATATCCTTTCCCCCTATTTCCCATCGGTTAAGGACTGCTAGGTTCTACCTTTCTTGCTACTTGAGACGCGACCCACTGATGCCGCACAGGCTGTGCCGCAGCAGCAGTCGCACCCCCATACCACAGCCCACACAAGCATTATTTCAAACATCTTGCGGGCATAAACTTCGATACACAGTATACATAAAGAAATATGTTTAAACAATCCACCCAAATGGGTTTAATAAGTATAAAACCTGTTACATACATAAGCATCAAATTGACCCAACATCATCAATACCTACAACCAATCAAGGAAAGAAAAGGGGAGAATATTACCCTTTGCTGTGATCCACTACTTGTGGACAGAAAAAAAAATTAGTCTAAACCGAGTATACCTATGTACTTTGAATGCTACCAACCGCTTCTCCTCTTTCTCTCTACGCAATTTTCCCTGGCTTGGTTGGTAAAGAAAATAAGAGCAGATTAGTGGTTATAAATCATATCCTTTCCCCCTAATTCCCATCGTTTAAGGACTGCTAGGTTCTACCTTTCTTGCTACTCGAGACGCGACCCACTGATGTCGCACAGTGAGTTCCGTCTGCCCCCATCAGTCCTAGATTGCGTGTCGCTTCAGTAGCTAGCTTCGGTCCTTACTTTGCACCCTTGATTTTTTTTTTTTTGTTGATGGAAGCCTAACCGGCCCTCGAGCCACGCACTATCTGCACAGTACGCCCCTACCTATCCCAATTCACTGGTCACTTCCCTGACTAATGGCCGCCTGGCCGGTGCTGCTTGGTCTAAGGGTCTTTGCCTGGTTGCTCAAAATAGAGAGGAATTGGGCTGCTGGGATATTTAACTAAGCCAAGATGGCTACTATTTCCTTAAACCTGGAATGTTGCTTTAAAGGGGCTGGGTTGTTCGGTCAAAAGAAAGGGCTGCTAACATTTGGGCTATTACGAAGTAAACTTGGGCTACTTAATTTATTTTCCTCAGCTTGGATTAATACGCTTTATGGGCTACTCAATTTATGGGCTTACCTCTTTTATAAATAAATTACCCATACATGCTTATTGAGTTTAATTGTTCCCAATTTGCTACTTGGGCTATAACCAATTATTGGATATTACCGTCATTTTAATTAAACATATTACCCGTAGTTAATTATCATTAACACAATACGTTAATTAAATTGATTGTTTAATTAACTTATGTATCAATATAGTCTAAAAAAATAAAATCGCATTTAAGTTATTATCTAAATAACTCAAATTTAATTACTCACTTGTGTAACTAATTAATTAGTTTAATTACACCCCGATTTGAGCCCATCACGTGTTTGCTTTCCTTTTCATTCTCAAATTAAATATTCACTTGCAATAATGTATATTACCATCTCATACCATAATGAAATTAAATTTACATAATTATCAATCTTATCACTAATTTGATATTAATCTACCTAGGTTGGTCCATAATTTAAATTATCCGTTAATTGGATCTCCTAGAATTTTAATCGCTCAATAATCATGTCGTGATTATTTAACTTTTTTAACCGCCGATCAAGGCTAACGTTCGCACGGTGTTAATTACATAACAAGCTTAATAATCAACTTAATTAATACATTAATTTGATTCACCTTTATTTCCTAGTTAATTCTAATTAAATTAACTAGTCAAATAATATAACACGTAGCACACATCGTTCGTCACAAAAAAAAAATTCTAACTCGAAATTTCCCGGTCATTACAGATTTCCCCTTCTCTATGCTTGTTGAGTATCATCTTTTGAACCTATCAAGGACACATTATCGACTGAGAGTGCTTCATTAATCTTTAAGAGGATAACTGAATTATCTTCATGTATATTGAAGTCCTAAAAGTTTCTTAATTATGTTCATTGTCTATGTATTGCATATATGATTTTGGAGAAGTATTTGCCACATCTTTAAACTACTACTATGGTTTCATTTTTTGTTGGATGTACATAATTAGTCCAACTTTTTAAAGTTTTTATTTTACAATAGTAAGGTACATGTTCAATTGTCAGCTTTCTCATGTAACTGACAATTATTTAACGAGATAGCACTACACATGGAAGGACAATTTTGAAACTGTTGAAGTCAGTGATTCTTCTGTAAAATGAATGCCACATAAAAAATAACGAGTTTATTATATCTGTGATGACACCAAAGGTTTCATTTTTATTTAAATATATTTTAATTATAGCCGAGCACACTGACTAGATTGTGGTTCTCAAACAGAATTGAACTCAATTTAAAACAAAAGTTACACATACCTTTCAGCAATCTATATATAGTATTCCCCATACCATCATTACACAACACAATCCCGATTCTAAATTTATCAAAATATACACAATTGTGAGCTCAAAGCATATAGCTGAAATTAGAATTGAATGAAAATCCAACACAACTACTTTCAATCAGTAACTCAAAGAAATCTTTTACTTGAACTTGATTAATCAATATACATAAAAATCAAATCCTTGTACAACACACCCCCAAATCCAATCAATAGATCAAAACAGACTGAAACGAATGAGAAAAACTCAAGAAAATGATAATTGTTCTCTATTCTATATTACGTAATCCTATTGAAACCTTTACTAATGGAAATATCAGGTGAAATAATGTTATGATGATAAAAGTGCAGATAATCAATTAATCACTCGTCAAACTAAGCCATAAAGATAAATAAACTAAAATACACTAGACTATTAATTACCTCGTGATTCATATAATCTGACAACACACGGGTTTCTAGTATCTTCCAAGGGTCCAACTCCAAGGGAGACTGCAAAGAAAATAAACAAGTGTCAAGCATGCTATAGTGAATTTCCAAACCAAAAGATGGTCTTTCACATAACTATGCACCTAGTGATTGCATTAAGGAAGTGCACCATGAGTCCATACACTTTTTTAAACTGAAATATGAGAGCATAAGATTATGTTGCGCAATGAACTGAAACTGCATAAAAGCAAAATACTCCATGAGAGTACAAACTACAACAAATATCAAATATGAAAACCCACCATAGAACTATTAAACAACCATGAACGGGGATCATAAAAGCATAACGAAATTTGCGGTATCATTTACTAATGTTGTGATATAGTGCACAATTACAAAATTGCTTGATCTTAGGAAGTTTAGAGGTTCACTGGTGTGCATAAAATTGAATGTGCGTACAGACATATTATATAAGCTTCTACTTTATGCAAGTGAAAAAATATTATGAAATTATATAATAATGACTAAAATTTGCTTATTACCAATGAATAATGAAAACTATGAACTTTACAGTAACATCGTCACCTTGGTCTGTCGGGTCCGTCGGGGGGGGGGGGGGGGGGGGGGGGGGGGTGTGTAAGGAGGTGAGGGCAAAGGGCGCTGGGATAGTTTGATACTGTTAAAATGATAGCAACAGTTTTTTGCTTCAGGTTCTCAAAGTATTTTAAGCAGACTTTGGACTTGCCAAGTTACAGCAGCAGTCCAGATGAGTGTTACCTATAATTTTAACACATTACTTTATTTCCTCAATAAGAGGTTACCAAAATCTATTGTCAAAGATATAACACACGCATAAACACCGGTCTAGATGAATGTTACCTGTAATTTTAACGCATTTTTAGCAACAAGTATAGACTAAAAGCACCAGGGCTCAGTGTAGCAGAACAACATAACCCACGCCCCAGTGTAAGGCCACAAAAAACTCATTTAGCCCTTTATATGTCTATGTATACTATCTTTTATAAACAAGTTTGTTTTCTGTCAATCAAAGAAGCTCAAATCTACCCAGAAAATTTTTAAATTTCTAACTTAAGAGTCAAAATTTTATTTATCAGAAGTAGCAAAAGTTAATTCTTATGATATTAAATATGCAATACTTACACAATACATAGTACCAGCGCCTCTCTCCTTGCTCTGATTTCCATCTTTATCAAATCTTTAAAGCTTTGATTTACTACACAAAAATTCAAAACAATTAAATCTCTAAAAAGATCGATTAGCAAAAATAAGATTGAGAGAAAGTACAGATCGAGGATTGTGTCTTCATCTTCTTCG
Organism: Hedera helix; assembly: GCA_947179155.2. NCBI lineage: Eukaryota > Viridiplantae > Streptophyta > Magnoliopsida > Apiales > Araliaceae > Hedera > Hedera helix. The sequence goes on along the minus strand of OX359280.1, from coordinate 33,144,004 downwards.
ATAGTGACGACGACCACTTCTAGCCTTACGATCGGAGCGATTTGTGCTCCGGTATCTTCATCTTCGCCGGCAAAGACTTCTTCCTCTTCTCTGTGCTCTGGATCGTTGCTGGCCATTTAAGGGCTGGGTATGATGATTTCATCCATTAGGGGTTGGGTATGAGATTTAGGGCTGGGTATGAGAGATTTAGCGAGTTGAGAGAGATTTTAGCGCTGGCTATAAGAGATTTAGGACAGTTGAGAGGGATGAGTTTTTGGCGAAAAATTTTCAATATACTAATAGGTGAAACTTGAGAGAGTTTTTGAAAAAATGGAGGGAGTTTTTAGGGGGGGAATTAAGTAGGGAGGAAGCGAAAAATTCCATTAGCTAAAATAGAAGTCCTATAGCGACGGTTAGGAGTCGACCATCGTTATTGAGCCTATATTTCTCTTTTATAGCGATGGTCAGGAGTCGATCGTCATTATAGGGCCTATTTTTTCTTTCTATAGTGACGGTCAGGAGTCGACCGTTGCTATAGGACCTATTTTTCCTTCTACAACAACGGTTAGGAGACGACCGTCGCTATAAGGCCTATTTTCCTTCTATAGCGACGGTTCCGCCTCGACCATCGCTATAGCTCGTCGCTATATGTCAGTTTTCTAGTAGTGTCCACTATATGATGGACACGAAAAATACACTGTCTTATCCGAAGTAGGACCTATTTTTCCTTCTATAGCAACGGTTAAGAGATGACCGCCGCTATAAGGCCTATTTTCCTTCTATAGCGACGGTTCCTGTAACGCCCCCAAATCCGAGTACCTTGGACTTGGTACGTCACGATACATCGTCTTCATACATGTTCTATAACTAATGCGGAATATATAAACATAAATCGTTTATTTCAGAGTATTCTATAACATGTCCCAAAGTTTCTAACCTTAACTTACATATATACCTTTAGATTCACAAAAAGGTTTACACAGTAAACTTACATCAAATAACTAATTAGTTATCATGCATAACACTATAATCTTGTCATTTGCTTCTGTCTCCGTCTTTCCTCGAATAATCGTATTAATCTGAAATTTGTTATCATGATATAGCAAGGGTGAGCAACGAATTTGCTCAGCAAGTTTAAATACAATAAAGATATATCATGATTGAAAGAAAGAATAAGCTTTTGGATTTTCAACAACATAATAATTGTGAAAGAGTACGAATCATAATTTCAATAATTGAATGACTGAATCAATTAATGTTGAGTATCAATAATGACCATGTACAAATTTAATTGAACCCTATGGTAATGAAGGTGATCAGCCTTTCATACCTGATGAACATATGCAACATGCACTATGTGTGAATCAATAACTTAAAGAGGTGGAATAATTATGAAGAATTAAACCACTAGCATGCTTGAAACATAGCAACTCAAGTTTGAGTTAAGAGGAACTTGCTCAATATAACTTTGAGTAAGGTTAGGGAAACTTGCTCAATAAAATAATATATCCTGCCCAAATATAAATTGAGTAGGGTTTAGGGAACTTGCCTTGCCCGTCGATTACTGCTACACAATCTAATTTAACCTCTTATGAAAGACCTATCAGTTATAAAATTGATCTTTCAATTAGCATATCTTATTATACCTCATAACATTACCTCTAATATTTAAGCACATAATCAAATATTAGTTAGCACCTTAACACCATACATATTCATAATTCTAAAACTAGCACACATCGAGTTTTTTAACAGTGTTCAATATAGGATGCTGAGTGATTTCCCACAAATAACCAACAAACTAGTTTCCGTCTCGTACACACTGTTTTCAAAATCCACCAAACTGGATTCAAACTGTACTCTCCTTTTTAACGTATTGGATTTCCAATTCATTATACAATTCAATATAGCCTATTGAATGACCAATCAATAACTTTGAGTAAGTTAGAGAACTTGCCTCAGTCGCAAATTACACTACGCGAATAAATATATTTTTCTCTCGAAAATCTAATCATTAATAGGTTAACTAGCAATTAGAGCTAACTCCAATTAATCCAATTATCACATAATTATCACATATTACGCGTATGTATCACATAACACAATCATTATGCCATTTTGATGCCTTTAGGTCGAATAAATTATGCTTCACAATTTATTCGGATTTTACATAATTACCCATTTAATTATTCAAGATACAAACATATTTTCCAAAAAATATATATGAAATTAACTTATTATTTTTATATCTTATGGGAATCAGTATCATATTATTCCCCATACACAGAAAAATTTTCTTTTAATTTTCAACTTTGTTTACTATTTTTAATTATGCCATTTCTGTCTAAAACGGTAATAATTATTAAAAATCAAATTATTATTAGAAAAATCTGAAACTTGACAGAAAGCTTTATTGTACCATACTTAACACCTTGTAGCGGTTTCAGAATTTTTGGAGTATTAAAACTCAACTTATGGCAGTTTCCGTTTTTAAAACCGAAAACTTCACTCGGTCGCTGTGATCTCATCCGAAGTCGGAATGACTTCATTTTTGGACAGGAGCTTCATTTTAATATATAGTATCATAATTCAGAAGCTAGGAATTTTTAAAGTCCGTTTAATGGTCCAAAACAGTCCGGGAAGATTCTGGACAGTAGGGTTTTCACAGTTTTCGCATCTGGACAGTTTTACGGGAAAAATCATTAAAAATCGCTCGTAACTCGGAATTTAGTCAATCAAGTTGGGTTTGTTGAAACAGTTACATGTCCAAAGTGGCTGTCCAAATTAGGGTTTTTACACAACATTATAACTTGATAGATCTAGGGTTTTCTACACATTTAAGGTCATGGATACATGTTTAAACCATGTTTAGACATCAATAAGGTATCACAACATATATTAACCATCAACATGATTTTAAAAATCATTTTTGACATGAAAGAGTTAAATAAAACATCACGAAACCCATTAAAAACACAAAAACCTAACTCCAAAAATTTAAATCTTATATCAACACATAGATCAAATTTTTCTCCATACAAATCACCACCTTATATCTTCGGATCCTTCATGATCCCCACACATAAACTTCACCCACAACCAACCATGGCTTAAAACTAAAAAACATAAAAATCAAAACCTAGTAGATCTAAGAGCAAAGAAACTTATACCTTCTTGATAGGTTGCTAGCTTGCTTCCTTGCTTTGATCTACCTAGCAAATAACTTCCTTTGATCTTGACTCGGTGACTCACTACTAGACTCACTCTTTCTTCTCAAACTCAATTGACTCACTTGAGTCAACTCACTAGCTCTCTCTCTTCTCTCTAGCAAGTGAGCTCTTGAAATTTCTAAAACTCTTTCAAATGAATGCAAGGCATCATATTTATAGGCCTTAAAACCTATACATACAATACATATATCTATACATTCTAACTAGCCATTTGCTCCATTTTTCAACCTTGTTCCTTTAATTTAGAGATATTTTGTTTTAAAATAAATAAATAAAGTACAAGCCACACCATGCCTAGGTATGGCCTCACCAACAAACCATACCTCCACCTTTTCATCTATTTTTGATTCATTTATTTAGCTAACTTGTCAAAATATTAACCTTCTAGAAGCTTTGATGTTGGATCATTCATTTGGGCTATAATTAATTCATTTGGGCTACTAAAAATCCTTGTAATCCATCATCTTGTTGGACCATAATTTAAATCAATTAATCATCCATTTACTTCAACCATTGGGCTCATTAAATAATCCAACTTGTTTGGGCTACTAATAATTCCAACTAGTCTCCAAAATAAATATAACATTGGACTAATTATAAATCCAATCCATCTTTTGATATAATAACTTAATTAAATATATCTTGGGCTCTACTAAAATAGCCACCATCGGATTAATAATTAATTTAACCCAATCTCATAATTCAATTAGACTTGCTCCCTTATGGACTATAGATTAATTATTTATTGGGCTCTAATTAAATACCCACAAGCATCCAATATAATTATGCATAAAATATTTTAATTTCTCTTCTAAC